>CM054123.1:55919452-56271010 GCA_028751855.1 Ambrosia trifida | reverse complement strand
GAATGACAAAAAAAAAAAAAAAAACTATCATGACAACATAAAAAAAATCTAGCTATGCTTCGTTCTTGATGCCCATCTTCATCTTTAACACAAAACATCTCTTCACCTAAAAAAAGATAACACGTGTTAGTTGGGCTCTCCAAAACACATAATGAGACATCACTGACATGTGTAATGTATTCTAAAACATATGTTTTACTGAAATAACGTATGTCATATGAACCCTAACACATGTTAGTTGGTCATATACTAACGTATGTCATATGAACCCTAACACCTGTTAGTTAGGCATAAACTAGCATGTGTTAGCATCACTAACATGTGTATAAACAAACACCAAATCAGTAGCATGTGTTAGCATATTCTAAAACATATGTTTTACTGAAAATAGCGTATGTCATATGGACCCTAACAACTGTTAGTTGGGGTATACACTAGCATGTGTTAGCATCACTAACGTGTGTGAGCATACAAGACTCGGACCGCAAAAAATAGACATGTACCCTATCCAAGTTCATAACAATTTCACTTGCCAACAAATTATTAAACAGAATACAAAAATTATTTAAACACCCTGTTCACCAAAAGATTAAAATTTATAATCTTTATAAAAAAAACATCAGTTACCACAGCCACATCACCAACGCCGCCTTCTTCCAATAGCCTACTCATGAAAACCAACATTGTAACAGATACACATTTTAGTTGGGATCCTCAAACACATAATGGGGCATGACTAACATGTGTTAGCATATACTAACATAAAAAAAATTACACATTTATTCATCAATTACATCTTATCTATCAACCTTATGTCCACAATCCAATAACAATCTAACATAAAAAAAATCAAAAAATCAAAAATGTTAACATAAGTTTTTTTTTTTTTCATTCAAGCATTTGATCAAACACTTGGTATGCAAACAAAAACTATCCCCAAAACTGTTATTATTATTATTTTTCTAACAAAACCCAAAACCTAACAAAATCAAAACGTAACACAAAACTCACAAATCAAAACATAACAACTTATTATTATTATTATTATTATTATTATTATAACCAAAACTTTTATTATTATTATTCTAAAAAAATAAAACATATCAGCTTTATTATCCATGACTGTTAAAAATAACAATTGAATAAAAATATATATGAAACTATGATAGCAAAGAAAACAAAGTTAATTGAAAATATGTGGATGTGGACGTTAGTGAAACGCTAGATCTGTAATTGTTAACTAATAAGTAAAAGAACAAAACTCACTTACAAAGCTTTGATACCTTACCACCTTTAACTGAATGAAAACTAACATCGAGCCTTGGATTATCACCATGAATAAAAAAAGAAGCAAAACAGTGAAGAAGCATCGATTGAACAGAAGTGGAGAAGCATCGACTAAACAGGGCTGCTCTGTTTCGTTTCGTTTGGACAGAAGTGGAGAAGTTGTTGTGGTGGCGGTAATGGTGGTGGTGGCGGTGGTGGTGGTGGTTCTAGAGAGAGATAGAGAGAGGGGAGAGTAGAGAGAGGAAGCTATTATCTGATTTGAATTTGAAAAGAAAATGAGGAGAGAGAGAGGGGGGGGGGAACAATATATATAGGGAGAGAGAGAGAAAGGGGTAGTGAAAAATGTCTATATTGCCCCTTTGAATATTATAGAATATTTTAATATAATGGGTGATGTGGCATAATATTGGGTTTCTTTGGGTTTTTCTATTTTGAAAGGATTTTCTCTATATACTTCCACTATATATATATATATATATATATATATATATATATATATATATATATATATGATGATGATTATTAGATTATACATATAAATTATACAAACCAAATCAGTTTATTTGTTTTTTTGAAGACCATTCTCCACCCATTGTGATTACACAGATATTAATCAAATATATTTAATAAAAAAACAATATTCATATAGGCCTTTTCAAAACCTACACGGTTAATAATACATAAAGTAAAAAATGTGAATATAGTGTCGTAAATACAGGTTGTAGACATATGCTGTATTAAATTTGTCTTGACAACTAAATGAAATTATAATTTTACCCATTTAAATGAATATGAAATGACAATCTTACCCGTCTAGAACCCATTACATAATAGTATAGATATTACCTCCTAGGCAGTCGTAACCGACAAGAGGATTTATATATTTTTTTTAGTTATTTAATGGCCATGTTATTGTGTTGAATATTAATCGCATGAGATTTTAGAATTCAATAATGTAGGACCAGTTTCGGACAATCCGACAATCACGAGCTGGTTTGTCTGGTGTGCGGAATCCATTTGACGATGTTTAGATAACAAAAACGCCAACAAACACAATAACGAGATATCAAAACACAACAAGATGGTTTAAAGGTTGTAATTGTATTAAAAAGAGAGCACGAGTGTATAATACGTAGCTACAGACCCTGAAACCGAGTCGCCTTATAATCACACAACTAGGCCCATAGTCGCCTCATAATCACACGAATAGGCCCATAGTCGCCTCAAAAGTACCCGACTAGCAAAGCTAGTTGTGTAAACCACTCCTAATCGTGTAACCAGCCCTAAACATTATAAATACACACAAAACACATATAAACGTTTACAAAACAACTGATAAACACTTATACTAGGCTGGGGACATCTAAACATCATGTACTAACAGACTCCCCTTTGGACCTAGCTAGTATGTCTTCAAAATCTTCAAAACTGCATAAATCTTCATCAGCAATACTTGATCTTCTATTGGTGAGTCGTCCGAATCCTGCTAATTTTCGACCAGTCACAACTGGCATTGATCTTGAATGTGAAGCAGAATCTGATCACTCGCTGAAACTTCAAAGCTTGATCGACATCTGGATCTAGGAAGTGGATGGGATGATGATAGAGTGTAGCAACGTCTTCTTCAGATAAGTTGATCAGCCACTTGGGATCCCAGACTCTTATCTTTCTGCAAATCTTCGGTGCATTGTCGAGAACAATTACTGCTTCAGTCGTTAAGTAGTCATAATACCAGAACCAGAACTTTAGGTGAAAGTCATGTTCAATTGGAACGATTGGAATCTTCGACATGCTTGTTGGGGGCTTGATCTTGTGCTTCCACACCGGATTCCCTATTCTTGGATGCAGTTCCTTGGTCTTATAGGACTTCGGATACTGAGGCATGAACGTCTTCCATCCATCTTGACTTTCTCGCTTCTGGATGTTCACAAAAGAATCAAATCCGGGACACTTCTCATGATACAACGGCCTTAGACGCACCAGATCTCTCACGTACCAGAATGGAAGACTCTTGATCTTGTTGTACCAGTTGAAGTATAGTAGTCCGTCTTTCCATTCGATACCAAACACCTTCGCGTGTTTAATGTAAGCCCATCTAAGAATATTCCCAGACATCTTCGACAGACTTTTCTTGAATACTGATGCATGTTCAGGTGCTTTCTTCACAGTATGTTCGGCCGGATATGGATACCATTGCGCACACAACCTCATGATGTGTTATGTTCTTTATATTGCTTCGTCAGGATTAACAGTTGGTGCAGAGCGAAGCTGATCCTCAGCCTTGTTGAGCATATCATCATTAATGTCTGGTATCCGGTGTTGTCATTGTTGAAACAGTATTCTGGATATTCCTCGTGTGTTATGTCTTCCATATCTACTTCATTGTGACGAGGATCCAGTTCTGGAGGAGTATGGCTCGCACTGGAAGATTCTCCAAGTGTTATGCCAAATATGTTTCATATCTTCTCAGGAGAGTTCTGACGGTATCTCTCCCTCCTCCAGATCTTTATGCTGGGGAACCTTGATTGGATTGCCATTGTCATCATATAAGAAAATGTTCCTTAAAGGCTCAGTCGCTTCTAACGGCACCGATCCAGTCATTATGAAATCCTTAATCTCTTTATCGTATTTGCATTAGACTACCCCTGAGTAGACGAACTACCTTTGGGATCCTTGCCTTGCGTATCGTGCTCGCTCTTGATACAGCGTTCCTCTGTACCAGACGAGGAACCCGCACCTACGTTCCCAGTACCATCATCGTCTTTCGCATCATTATCATCATCGTTATCATTGTCATCATCAACATCATCATCATTACCATCGTCATCATCATCATCTTCCTCATCCTCACCCTCTTCTTCTTCATCATCTTCTTTCTTTTATCATTACCAGACTCAGATGCACCTGTGATTCTGGGATGGTCTTTAAACAGTTTGTCAACCCGTTCCCCGAGTTTCTGGTTTTCTGACTTGTACTCTTCAATTCTCTTCTCATTGTTGACGTTCGCAAGTTGCAGTTGTTGATATTATGACTCCATGTTTGTTAATCTCGCCACTGTTTCTTGATTAAACTGAACTAGCTGTTGGTTTGATTCTAGAAGCTGTTGATTTGACAGTTAAAGTGCCATGTTGGAAGCTTGCAGCTCTTTGTTAATGCGAATCGTCTCACCTAATAACTACAGCATCTATTTTTTATTCTCTTCGATCGTCACAATCTTCCCTATCAAATCTAAGTTCTTACCCACCTAAGTAAGCATAAAAGAAACAACTTCATTCATGTAGTGCTAACGCTGTTCATTTGTAGTCACAAATGTTGAGGTGGAAAAGGATTGGGGAGCAGTAGAAGAAGAATGCATCAGAACTCAAAGATTCTTGATTAGATCGTTGACAGTGTTCGAGACTAGCTGCTGAGAAGGAATAACAGTAGAGGTCACTACACCGGTAACTGAGACTGACTTAGTAAAGATTACCGATGCAGGCATTGACCTAGGAATACCTGTAGACACAGATGTTGTACCAGTCATTGCTGTCATTGCTGCTGAAGATGGAGCTGCTGTTTAAGCTGTAGTTGTTTTTCCTGGCGAGACTTCCATAACAACATCATGGAATCGACCAAATTTCACTTTTTTCTTGGATTTTGATCCAGCAGGTTGATTTTTCCTCTTTATTCGTCCACCTTTCTTTGCTTGTGTCTGAGTTGATGGTGGAGTTGCTAATTCGGCATCTAGATCAGCAATCTGAGAGTCTTCATCAACTGTAAAGTCTGGATCTGCATCTAGACGTCTCTTCTCTACCAACTCAGCCTTTGCCTTTGCAAGTTTCTGCGCCTTTGTATCGGGGGTATCATCTTCTGAGTCAGATTATTCGGAGACATCTTCTATCTCAACATCATCATCACCACCTTCAGACACTTTGGATTTACCTTTGTCACCTGAAGAACTTGGTTCTGTAACTTCAAAGGTTTGAGGTTGAGCCACATCCGTGTCTTCTTGATTAGTAGAAAGTGAAGTACCTCTAGGCTCCTTCGACCCAAGCTCAACGGTCTCTCTACCAATAATATCACCATCGAAATATGTTAGCCTCATAACTTCAATTTCATCTTCAGAGTCACTATTTTCATGCCTCAATTTGTTCCCCGGGGGAGCTTCATAAGCAGGATTAATCAGATGGCCGAACAATCTTCTCTTCTTCGGCTGTTGATCCTTTGGTTGCCCTCTAAACTGTTTCATACGCTCCATCATCCTTTCGTCCATGGGAATTAGACTGAATCTCTCCAATGAATTCTTCGGCAGATTAGGAAGTTGTCGATCAATAATCATCTGCAAGAATCGAGGATACATCAAGTACAACTTCTCGTCTTTCCCTTTCGTAACCATCTCTTAGAGATGCTTCATGATCATCCCTGAGAAGTTGAATTCCTTGTTCAGTACTAGTGCAACAACGGCAGACGCCAGTGTGTCTGTGATCTCATCAAAAGCTATTCTTCTTGGCCCCAAACATTGTAAGACGATGTGGATTAAATACTTGAAGTCTGCGCACACGTTCGCCTTATGTAGCATATCATTAGTCACCAGTTTGTTTTGCTTCATTATCAGAAAGCATCCACGTACAAGAATAGAATCAAACACAATCGGATCGGTCGGAGAATCGTTGAAGCAAAGTTC
Source organism: Ambrosia trifida (assembly GCA_028751855.1). Classification (NCBI taxonomy): domain Eukaryota; kingdom Viridiplantae; phylum Streptophyta; class Magnoliopsida; order Asterales; family Asteraceae; genus Ambrosia; species Ambrosia trifida. Next base: position 56,265,060 of record CM054123.1, on the reverse strand, counting down.
CGTGTGAAACAATTCTTCTGAAACTGTAACATCTTGGCCGTAGATCTTGCTTCTGATGACTGATGGAACAACTTCACAATCTATCCTCGCGTGTGGTAGAATTGATGCACGATGTCTCTGTACGGCACATGTTGCTGTGAAATAGCGTATGCGATCCTTATCTTTTCAGGAAATCCACGATCCCCTCGAAGCTTTTGTTCTGATCTTTAGTAATTGGGTCAAGAAACGCGCACACGTTGTTCTTTCCTGAGCTTTCGTAATTCATGATGCATGTACCTTCAAAGAGAACATTAGAAATATCGAAACGACACAAAATCATAAAAAACGGCAAGTTTTTGCCAAAAACTCTACAATAGGCGACTATGAAAGCGAGTCATCTGTTAATCACACGATTAGCTCCATAGTCGTTGTTTTGATTAAAAATTATCAAGTAAAAACAATTTTTTATTCCAAATCAGAAATGTGAGGTAGAGTGCTAAAAATGTTTGTTATGTTTGAAAATCAGTTATATCTTGAGGATGTCACGTTTAGGATATCAAAAAATAGATTTTGACAACTATGTTCAGAATGACAAAGGAAACGGTGAGGATGGACATGTATATCCTGAGGATGGAACTGTCTAAGATAAAATGCAATGATTTAATATAAATGAAATGTAACAAGACAAGAACACTCGATGTACGAGGAAAACCCTTGATCAATGATGATCGCCGGCACAAAACCTCAGGAGGAGTCTAAGCCCCTGCCTTTGTTTGTTAATATTAATAAAAAGAATAGTTACAACTTTGAAAATGGGATGGACGGGTTGCTATCAATACAAATCAGTGTTGTGTGTGTGAGCTTATGGAAAGTAAAAATCAAGTGGCCAAGGAGTGTCCTAAGCTCGTCCATCACATCCTTATTTATAGTATAAACATTTAACAAAAGATCCCTACAAATCTGCTATGCCTTGACTGTTTCAGCTCAACGTATATATCTTTGAATGAGTTCACAGCCGTTACATAACTGACTTCCGAGATATTCGCCTGTAGTTAATCTTGGACGATTACATTTAGACCTTTTCTTCATCAAGGACTTGTGTTATACGTTATCTTCTTCTCCGTTGACTTAGAACAGGTGAATAGAGCCGTTAGAGGAATGTCACAAGGCTTGACGTTGTTTGAGTGTACCTGCATTCACATAATATCAAGATAATTCATTAGTCCATCCTCAGGATGTACATAGGATAATAGTTACATCCTGAATCCTATTCAGCCTTTAGTATCCTGAGGATGTCAAATGGTAAATATAAGTAAGTAACATCTTGAGGATTTCACCACCAACAATTGTTCCCAAAAATATGTTACCGTTAATATGTCAATGGTAATAATATTTTTTATTCTAGATCTTTATACCTGCTGATTTGACCTCTGACAGCCTGATACAACGGCTATATCTCAGCCTGTGATTTCGGGTTGACCATTACACCTATCATCTCTTTGCCTATATTTACACCTTGAATCTTCCTTTATAACCACATCAAGGTTATTTCGAAAGGTAACTTCCTTTCTCTCTTCTTTGTTTTTCTCAACATTCAATCTTTTTTAGAAAAAATTTCAGGATGAGCAAGAAATCCACAAGGGCTGCTCGTAGTATTTAAGTCCATAAGGACTTCATACAACAAAACCTGTTAAAGGATCCTGCCAATGAAGTCTGTACCTTTACAGACAAGGACATCCTGAACTTGCAAAATTCAGGGTCCTTCCCTGAGATGGCGGTTGTGACAACAGTCAACGTAACAGGTCAACGTCCGTACATGTTTCAGTTATTACGTCATTATATGTGCATATTTAGACAATTTGCATACACTATCCCCCCGGTCTAGTAAAGCATGAGTTAATCAGAAAACTCAACGCAGTACACTTGTTTAGTCATACAACACCCGTACATGCCATCAAACAAGCATTACAAGAGGCTATTGCCCTCTAACACATGGTAATGCACCTTAACACACGTTTGTGAATACAAAGATCATCATGGGAAATCATTTAACAAACCCATGACACATATGAAACAAAATACTTGTTAATGTCGTCATCAAGAGGCATGGAACATAACAAACTCTTACCCTTGTGGAACCGGATGATATTCCTATATCAAAGGTGTACTAGAGGCTATACAACGAACAATCACAACACTATTAACATGAATAGGCCGACTTATTGACATAACATGTTAAGCATGGGATCATGGCCAAGATATTTGTCTTAGAGACTATGCAAGCTATGCCCACATGTGTATATACACACACATACATACGGCATTACATACACACACACACACCCCTATGCTCACCAAATACCTATATGCACACACGCATGCCCACATATACATGGACATGGATTAGTTATGACACTATACACAAACATAGAGTCTTACATCTTCTATTAACCTATGGAAGTCTTACTCTTTTTGTTTAAACTAATCACTATAGAGCCTCACATCCTAATTAGACAACTCCTATCCCTAGACTAACACCTACGGCTAAGCTTTGGTCACAAAAAGGCTAGGAGTTGCAACATGGAATTGATTTAACAACACATGCCTATAAACACCTAAACTTCTACATATTTCGGCTACCTACACTAACTAACAAGGAACATGGATGGAACTAGGATATTACACTAAAATAGATACAAAACACTAATCATTTGAGATTAGATCATACTTGACAAACCTTCCTCTTATGGTTAAGAAACAATCGGCCAACACACCTCACATATATGCACTCACTAGTCACTATCAAAGAGCTAAACTCATCACCCTACACACTTGATCTCTTTGTGGAACAAGTCCAAGGACTTATCACTTTCACCAAACATTCTAGGATGTCACCTTGGGAACAAGCAACCAATAGGAATACATGAGAGGAACCATCACTATCATCTAGAAATCATTGTCCTCTTCTCCTCTTTTTGGTGGCCGAAATACCCACATGTCCCCATGAAAGGGATATGTCAACCCTTACACCAATTCAAGCAACAAAACAAGAGATAGCACACTACTTCTTAAAGTCAACATACCCTCTCTTGGACTTCCTACATCTAGCGGTTATAAGCAAAGGAAGAGGCATGTCACTAACTTTCATACAAGCAAGTATAAGACAAGGATGATTCACCTCTTCTCAAGAGAGAAAGCATACCTCTTTTGGATACCCACTAGCGGCCGAATGGGATAAAGAAACAAGAAGGAATTGTCAACAATTTGCATCCATTTGGAACCTATACACTTGATCGATCCATATAATAGAGATACACATACCATGTTTGTTCTTGTCCTCACATGAATCAACCTCTATAAAAGGGGAGGTTCTTGATCATTCAAACTTGCACCAACACACCTTCACTTTTCACCTCCATGTTCTCGCCTGAAAACTCTAACCCCAACCCTTGATCATCGACCACCAAGCTCAACATTTGGAGATCAAGAGTGTAACACCCCAACCGATGGCGGAATCATCGAGGTGCCACGTAGTGACGATTGTTCAAAAGCTCATGGTACTAAAATGTAAATATTATTGAATAATCAAAATTGTCTTACATGGAAATGGAAAATACATTGTCTAAATGAAATGTAAATATTGAGATAACTGAATTGAAATAAAGCACTAAATGTCTCTTGCTAAAGCGTTAGATCAAACTGCACCTGAAACATGTACAAAAATAGGTTTGGTCAACATATGAAATGTTGGTGAGCATTCCTAGATTTGATATATATAGTAGGTTAAAAAGTTATACAATTCAAGTGCAAGCTACAGTGCAATTATGTAAACTATGTATCATACAAATGAGCGAAATCAACCCTGTGACTGTATAATGTACTGTATGAACTGTAGTGTACTTATCCAACAAGTGGATAATAACTTAACAATGGCCACGGATTCTCCGATGAAAAAGGGGGAGAATCAACCTAGGCGGGTTGTCAATCCAAATAGCGCTATCCAATGTTAAGGTCGGCTTGTACCATGTTAATGATTTCACTAAGTACAAATGTAATCCACATGTAATGTCTAAGCATAAAGCACGTTGTAAGCAATGCACATAGTACTAGAATTGTATTGTAAAAAAAATGTAAACTTGTATTTGAAATTGTAATAGTGTACATGTAACACCCCAAAAATGTATAAAAGCAAAAAGGGGTAGGAATACTCACTGTTCACGTAGTAACTTGAAATTGAATTTGGACAACGAAATATGAATTGAGATTACTCCCAAATGATCAACCTAAAGTATTCGATAATGTGTAAGAGAAATAACTCTAGGATACATGTATTTCTAGGGCTTCGAATTGGGGATAAACGTTTATTTGATTAATAAACAAATTGTTTATTAAATATAAGAAATTTAATGAATAAATAAACAAAAGTCTTTTTTGTAAAATTTTAAGTTGAATATAATCACAACATAAGGTTTTAAGTATGAAAATAATTTTTATAAAATTATTTTATTGAAAATAGAATTTTTAATCTAATTATTCCAAATTGTCAAAATACGACTTTAATATCTAAAAATATTAAAATCAAAGAATTCTTGAATTAAAAATTGTATTTCTGTTCCACATGAATAGAAATAATTTATGTAAAATTTTGGTACAAAAATAATGAAAATTGAATTTATTATGATTTAATTATGATTAAATCTAACAAAAATTGATTAAAAATATAAAATAAATGTTTTTACTGAATTAAAAATTATTTCGGTAAAGTTTAATGTTATAAAAACTTAGGATAATTTTTGTGGAAATTAATAAGATCGTTTTGATATTTTTATAGATTTTTATAAATAAAATGGAATAAACTTGATTTATTTATTATATATATCAAAGAAATAAATTTTTGAAAACTAAAAATTGGGTGTTGAACTTTTTCATCAGATCAACATAATATAATTTTTGTAGAATTTATAAAAGGGTTTTGGTATTTTTAAATGAATTTTATAAATATATATAAATGAATATATAAGTTAAGCTTAAAAAAAAAGATGGTGTTTGTGGGACTCGAACCCATGGTTCTGGGCGGTCTGAAGCTTAACACAGCCAAGGGAAACCAACTGAGCTACAAGACCTGATGTTGATTGTTCTTATTTGAAAACCATTTTAAGCATTTAACACCAATGTCATCTTCCCCAATTTCATACATTCAAAACCCTACTTATCAATAATAGCGATTAACAGACAATAGCCTCTGATTTGTTGGGGCTATTGTCTGTCAGTGGCCGATTACTAAAATCAAAGTGTGAATTGTACCTTATCACGCGTTTAAAGACTACGAATGAATGGTCAACGATAAAGTCAAACCGGGCATGAAAACTTCGATTGAGAGATTATTAACAGGGATAGAGGATTTAGAGGGTGTGTTCGGCCCTTAGGGTCTGTTAATCCTTGTTCAATTTATAGTGAAAGAGTAGGATTAAAGTTGGAAGGTTTTGACCCGTTCATAACTATGATGCGTGATAATTGGCTCGATTAGGAAGGATTGGAGCTGTAATTCGCGTTGATTATGCATAGGGTTGACTCGTTTTAAATTTTCGTTCAACATAGTGATATAATTATAGATGATTATTGCATGATTTGAGGCCAAACATGTGGCCAAAGCCGCGCACAGCAGCAAAAAAAAAAGGAAAAGAAGGAGAAGGTGACAGCGTTTGGAGGTGTTATATACATTTAGGACTGGGATAACAACAGAACTGAGCCGTAGCTCAGCTGGTGTGTGCGTGTGTGGTCACCCAGCTTCTGCCCGGGTTCGAGTCCCGCAGCAGCAGCTTTGTTTTCTTTTTTTTTTTGAAACAGATAAGGGATGAGGGGAGTGAGTGATGGGCCAGCTGTTGGGCTCTAGTGTCTCTTGGGCCAGTTTATTGGGCTTATGGTTTGGTTATGGTTGATAAGGGTAATGGTTTGGGTTTAAGGGTTAGTCTAGACTAATATTTTTATTATTATCATTATTATTATTATTATTATTATTATTATTATTATTATTATAAATAAAAGTGACGGATGTCACAGCATCCCCTACTTTTAGAAACTTCGTCCCGAAGTTATCAGAAACATAGGGTTATGGATGCTTGGGTAGAAATTAAGATAACTGTGGTTTGGAAAAATTCGAATGATTTGAGTAAGAGATTTGATAGGTGTGAGTTAAGGATTGGATTAGGTTTGTCTCGAATAATAAGGAGAATAAGGATGTAGTAAGACACTTAAATTGCAAGTTCAGGAATCCTAAAATAAATGTACGAGTTGATTGACTATAAATGAACTACCAAGTAAACGGAGTTTGTTCCTGGTCCGACTTCCAGTCTCACTTTCAATGCATCATTAGTGTTTGTATACAAGGTGTACCGCAGCTAACCCACCACACCTTTGATACCTTGAAAACGTACTGGATGCCTACCAAAAACTCTAATAGAATTTCACACTACCCTAATGTACCTGTAAATTCATGATTACGTTCCGGACCGGAATCATCAATTTACCTTACATTAAAGTTTTGCGTCCTTCTATGACCCCACCGATTGTTGAGCAGGTTCGATAGCCTCCACCAGTCGTGGAGTAGGTTGTAGGGCCTCTCCCGACTGTTGAAAAAGGCATGATGACCTCTATTAAGTGCAGCAATTATTATTCACATAGATTGCAAATTGATAGCATGTTTATGCAAGCAAGTTTGTAAGTACTACAACCATTAAGTGTAAGTGTTATCATAAATAATTAAATGTTTACGAGTATCACGAATAATTAGATGTTCAATGAACAGTCAAGTTAAAGGAAAAATCAAGTTTCATATAATAAGCAATGATGTTTTCTTAGAAAAGCTCTGTAAGATCAAGTATCAAGTCTAAACGTTTCAAATAAATGTAAGGTAGAGTCTTGTATGGTTAAAATAAACGTAATCAATATAATAAATTTCCAATCTGTGTTAATACACAATAATACGCAAGGAATTTCTAGATGTTATATGCCTATGAGTATGACATAATTGAGTACAAAATGATAATAAGATCAAGAAAATGAAAACACGAGTATCATGGATAATTAAATGTCCAGTGAATAGTCAAATTAAGGGGAAACCAAGTGTCACAAACAATGATGTTTTGGAAAAAAAAAAAAAAAATCCTGTAGAATCAAGTATCAGGTTTTTAGTAGTTTGATTATCATGGGTAACTAGTCCATGTGTGAGAAGGTGAAGGATATGAATTTAGTTCTTGAGAGGATGATGAAAAATCTTGAAGCAGAATCAAGGTTGTGAGAGATGGTGAATGTGAAGATAGTTGATAAAGAGTTTATTTTATAGTAAGGAGATTATATAGTAGTGTAAATTTTTGGGGTTTGGATCAAAGGTTACAATCAAGTGTGTAAGAAAAACATGATTGTGGTATATGCAGAATATTGTAAAAATTTGAACAAGTTGAAAATGGGTGAGTGTTGATGGAAAATCTAAAGTTTAGATATTATTCCAAATAAATATTTTCAAAATTTGGTTTTGTACATAAGGCAAAAAGTTGTTAAATAGTACAAGCTAAGTAGGCTTTGTAATAGTTTAAAACATTATATACAAAATCGTTTGTTACATCAATAAATAATCAATTGAATTTAAGTTCGAGGAAAATATGTACTTTGTAAAGTTGTTAGGTAATACAACTAGTTTTAAAAATCTTTAGTTTGTGCTAAAGTATGAGGTTATAGTTTTTAAAATAAATAATATGTGGAGAAAAGAAATAATATGATTTGGGTAGGGTGTTGAATATTTAGAAAGTGGCTAAGAGGGTAAGGTGAAGTGTGACTGTGAAATCCATAGATGGTTATGAAAGTATGAATTTGTAAACAATATATGAAAATCGTGAAATACAAAATATTGTATATGAACCGAGAGAGTATTATTGGAAAAACTTGCATAAATGCTTGGAGTGCCCTTGTCTAGCTGTAAAGTCCAACAAGAACGTTGACTTTTCAAAGGAATTGAACCCAATGGTGATCAAAGAAGACGTGCTTTAGCCTATAAGTGGACACTCACTCCAGGAATCCCCAGGTAAGCATAACAGGTCCGTAAATGGATTTATGCGCTATGCTTGCCTATGCCAGAAAACCCAGTGTACAGGCGTCCACCCTTCCAGATTGCACGTGTCCTTATCACACTCATTAAAGTTCAACAACTTTGAAGGAGCAAAAGTAGGCATTATGTCTAAGAGTGTCTTCATGAAAGGTACTGCTCCTGTTCCATGGTGACGTAGGCTTTCCACCCCTTGTAGGACACCACCTCTATGCACCATGATGAAAGATGAGAAGAATGGAGAAGGAGGGAGAGATAGAAGGAGGAAAGTAGAGGGAAATGAAGGTAAAGCAATTTAGGCAATATTATGCATGAAGGTTCGGTTATAGTCTAGGCCATTTTATCTAATAACCTAGTTCCCTATAACCATGGCTCTGATACCAATCTGTAACACCCCAACCGATGGCGGAATCATCGAGGTGCCACGTAGTGACGATTGTTCAAAAGCTCATGGTACTAAAATGTAAATATTATTGAATAATCAAAATTGTCTTACATGGAAATGGAAAATACATTGTCTAAATGAAATGTAAATATTGAGATAACTGAATTGAAATAAAGCACTAAATGTCTCTTGCTAAAGCGTTAGATCAAACTGCACCTGAAACATGTACAAAAATAGGTTTGGTCAACATATGAAATGTTGGTGAGCATTCCTAGATTTGATATATATAGTAGGTTAAAAAGTTATACAATTCAAGTGCAAGCTACAGTGCAATTATGTAAACTATGTATCATACAAATGAGCGAAATCAACCCTGTGACTGTATAATGTACTGTATGAACTGTAGTGTACTTATCCAACAAGTGGATAATAACTTAACAATGGCCACGGATTCTCCGATGAAAAAGGGGGAGAATCAACCTAGGCGGGTTGTCAATCCAAATAGCGCTATCCAATGTTAAGGTCGGCTTGTACCATGTTAATGATTTCACTAAGTACAAATGTAATCCACATGTAATGTCTAAGCATAAAGCACGTTGTAAGCAATGCACATAGTACTAGAATTGTATTGTAAAAAAAATGTAAACTTGTATTTGAAATTGTAATAGTGTACATGTAACACCCCAAAAATGTATAAAAGCAAAAAGGGGTAGGAATACTCACTGTTCACGTAGTAACTTGAAATTGAATTTGGACAACGAAATATGAATTGAGATTACTCCCAAATGATCAACCTAAAGTATTCGATAATGTGTAAGAGAAATAACTCTAGGATACATGTATTTCTAGGGCTTCGAATTGGGGATAAACGTTTATTTGATTAATAAACAAATTGTTTATTAAATATAAGAAATTTAATGAATAAATAAACAAAAGTCTTTTTTGTAAAATTTTAAGTTGAATATAATCACAACATAAGGTTTTAAGTATGAAAATAATTTTTATAAAATTATTTTATTGAAAATAGAATTTTTAATCTAATTATTCCAAATTGTCAAAATACGACTTTAATATCTAAAAATATTAAAATCAAAGAATTCTTGAATTAAAAATTGTATTTCTGTTCCACATGAATAGAAATAATTTATGTAAAATTTTGGTACAAAAATAATGAAAATTGAATTTATTATGATTTAATTATGATTAAATCTAACAAAAATTGATTAAAAATATAAAATAAATGTTTTTACTGAATTAAAAATTATTTCGGTAAAGTTTAATGTTATAAAAACTTAGGATAATTTTTGTGGAAATTAATAAGATCGTTTTGATATTTTTATAGATTTTTATAAATAAAATGGAATAAACTTGATTTATTTATTATATATATCAAATAAATAAATTTTTGAAAACTAAAAATTGGGTGTTGAACTTTTTCATCAGATCAACATAATATAATTTTTGTAGAATTTATAAAAGGGTTTTGGTATTTTTAAATGAATTTTATAAATATATATAAATGAATATATAAGTTAAGCTTAAAAAAAAAGATGGTGTTTGTGGGACTCGAACCCATGGTTCTGGGCGGTCTGAAGCTTAACACAGCCAAGGGAAACCAACTGAGCTACAAGACCTGATGTTGATTGTTCTTATTTGAAAACCATTTTAAGCATTTAACACCAATGTCATCTTCCCCAATTTCATACATTCAAAACCCTACTTATCAATAATAGCGATTAACAGACAATAGCCTCTGATTTGTTGGGGCTATTGTCTGTCAGTGGCCGATTACTAAAATCAAAGTGTGAATTGTACCTTATCACGCGTTTAAAGACTACGAATGAATGGTCAACGATAAAGTCAAACCGGGCATGAAAACTTCGATTGAGAGATTATTAACAGGGATAGAGGATTTAGAGGGTGTGTTCGGCCCTTAGGGTCTGTTAATCCTTGTTCAATTTATAGTGAAAGAGTAGGATTAAAGTTGGAAGGTTTTGACCCGTTCATAACTATGATGCGTGATAATTGGCTCGATTAGGAAGGATTGGAGCTGTAATTCGCGTTGATTATGCATAGGGTTGACTCGTTTTAAATTTTCGTTCAACATAGTGATATAATTATAGATGATTATTGCATGATTTGAGGCCAAACATGTGGCCAAAGCCGCGCACAGCAGCAAAAAAAAAGGAAAAGAAGGAGAAGGTGACAGCGTTTGGAGGTGTTATATACATTTAGGACTGGGATAACAACAGAACTGAGCCGTAGCTCAGCTGGTGTGTGCGTGTGTGGTCACCCAGCTTCTGCCCGGGTTCGAGTCCCGCAGCAGCAGCTTTGTTTTCTTTTTTTTTTTTGAAACAGATAAGGGATGAGGGGAGTGAGTGATGGGCCAGCTGTTGGGCTCTAGTGTCTCTTGGGCCAGTTTATTGGGCTTATGGTTTGGTTATGGTTGATAAGGGTAATGGTTTGGGTTTAAGGGTTAGTCTAGACTAATATTTTTATTATTATCATTATTATTATTATTATTATTATTATTATTATTATTATTATTATTATTATTATTATTATTATTATTATTATTATTATTATTATTATTATAAATAAAAGTGACGGATGTCACAAAGAGGAGTCCAAAAGATCCAAGCAATCGGCTCACTTCATTCTCTTCAACTAGGTAAGATATTCAACTAATAATCTCCTCATTTGTTCACACTATACTCGACTACCATGTTAACCCACCATCGGCCTAGACACCACCTCCTTATCACTCACATGACACTTTAAGGAATGGTTCATAAAACATTACTTTTCGGATATAGGTCACATACACATTATCTTAGTTTTAGTGTTTGTTCATATGATCTTGTCTTAACACTAACCACAATCGGCTCTAATATAACTTTGAGTAGCCAATTTGTATCTTTAAATCTATACCCAACTTGGATCACCGTGTAATAGATCGGATTACATGAGTGCAAGCTCACTTGGCTTAAGTTTAAAGCTAAGGCTAACAACATGGTGATCAAGGCCTAAAATGTTACAAAACTCACAAATATATCATGTGATAACACTACAAGGCTCGAATGAACTTAAAACAACCAAGTTTGATTCATTAACTAACCGACATTATCTTTTATACAATGAAAACTAATCGGCCACCATAAGCTAACATATAGTAACAAGAGCCGAAACATGTGTTAAGTCTATGATAGACTTGAAAAGGTTCTACACCTATGTTAAGCAATGTTTTCTCAAAAACCAACCACACATGGTGATTTGGTGCTAACATAAGGCCCAAATACCCCATGTGGGGCTCATTATATTTCACCACGAACACTACATTTCGAAACAACAATGTTTTGGAACTATATGTTTGTTAGAACATTAACAAGTGTCATATACAATGAAACACACTAAACACAACGGTCCATAAATGTCGGGTGAACAATTTGTATGATAAACAACATCCGGATGACTTACCATGTCCATAATGATCATATGATATCATTTGTCAGGATGGTGATCATCTACTAGCTCACTAGACCGCACACGACTCAAACAGGTGAGTTCTCTATGGCCCCATTTTACTATTTTACATTTTGGGGGAAATACATGCATCAATACTTGTGTCAATTTCAAGTGTGTGTACATTCTAGCATGACTACCATGTGGAACATGAGACATCTTGATTCATGAGCTCACTAGTCCTCGTACAACGTTTACTGTAACCATTAGCTAGATATTTAGCCATGGAACACTTTAATAGATCTATTGGGTTGACACCCCACTCTTGGTTAGTCGCTCTAACCGGCCACATGCAAAAGAGTGTTAGTATTCTACTATACATACATTGTCTTTAGTGTACAATGCGCGAGGCACCACAATCAAGAGGTTTGGTTACGGGACTCATGGTTCTCACAGTGATCATTTGCTTAGCTAGCTTATGATTGGTCAAACACGAATGACACGTTCATTTTACAGTACATTCAAAGCCCATAGACTCACCAACATTATTGTTGACAAAACTCGTTATGCATGTGTTTCAGGTAACTAATGGAGGGCCACCGAGGATTGAGGGAAGGGTTCGAGCATGCACCCCGTGGTACCACATTGATGGTTGTTGTCGGTTACAAGTTGTTATGTTTTCAGTTTCCATAAAACAATGTCTCTTACGATAACCTTATGGTTTAGTTTTCAATAAATTCATGACAATTACCATCACTTATGGTGGTACTATTTCAATAAATGTGTATTGCTTGAACCTTGTGCTTGAAAACCTTTCGGTCATTGCATTCCCGTGTTTCCGCCTTGGCGGGGTGTGACAACGGTATTCCGGCCATATAACCAGAATGCCATGTCTGATTTTGCATCCAAAGTTTGGGTGTGCTTCCTGTACCTACCCTTTCACCTTGGCTAGAAATATCCTTTCTCTGATTTCATCAAGGAGTTCTTTGATGTGACAGGGATGGCATATGCTCAGGCTATGCCTGAGGTGCGGAAGATCTTAATGATCTGTAACAAGATCATTGGGAATCATGGCATTCAGCTGCAAATAAGGAACCTGTCTTATGTTTATAAACTGAAAACACATGGGTCAAACTGTTTTGTTCTTCAACTCATTAACAAACCCCCCTTTTTTGTATAATGTCATTAATTCAGAAAGGTCTTGGAAGTCCAAATTTTTCTTTGCGACAAGGGATTCCATCTCAGATGGAGATAATATCCCTATGTCATGGTTGAAAAGTGGTAAATATTTTTAGGATGAAAAAGGTTTATAGTTATATCATGAGGATATCACTAATATTTTGAATTTTTTTTTACTTACAGGTGCTTCCTTTACCAAGCTTGCTCCTCCTCTTGACGATTCATTCATCAGAGTTAAGGAGGTTACTGACTTACCTTAGGCAGCAAGGACCTTTGAGGCAGAAGAATGCTTTTCCACCAGTCAAGCCACTGAAATGTCTTGTAAGTTTCTCTTTACATCCTAAGGATGCTTCATTTATTTTACAGTTGCTAATTTTGTTCTTTGCTATTTTCAGCCAAGAAACCAGCCTTCTTTGACTTGGATGACATCAACAGCCAGGATGTCACTAAGGTTGCCAAGATCACCTCTCCATCCAGCTCTTGGATGACAAGACCTCCTCCCAAGCCGAAGGTTACATCCTCGAAGAAGCAGAGGAATACTGTTGTGGCATCCTCAGGTCAAGATGCTTCTCCCTTTGAGGGTCTCTCAGCTCAGGATGTCTTGGCCAGGATCTCACACTTCACTCTCCAGGTATAGTATCATCCTGAAGATATCATAAGCAGTTTCTTAATAAGGTAGAGAATAATAAACTTACCTATTTTTCTTGTTCTTTCGGGGTCATGAATACATGCTCAAATGCCTGGAGGAGACAGCTGCTGAACTCCAAGAATCTAAGACATCCATGGAGGATACAAGGAGGATTTCCCTTGTAAGAGGGAAACATCTTGAGGAAAAGTTGTCCAAGGTGGAGGCTGAGCTGAAGAGGGTGAAAGCTGAGAAGGCTAAGATCTCAGAGGGGCATGAGAAGGAGCTGGAGAATTACAGGCAAGGCCTTATCAAGTCTTCCACCGTTTCTATCGTGCAAGTCAGGGTGAAAATAGCCCTCCAAGCCAAGGATCTTAACTTCAACCAAGATGAGTGGGATATCCAGGCTTGGCAGGATAAAACTAAGAGCTTGGACGGAAAGGAGGTTGTGTGTAAGCCTGTTCCTCTCTCCAGATTGAAGCTCATGAGGATACTGCTACAGAGCCTGAGGTGGATGTGGCTAAGGAGGTGGAAGCAATAGTGGGCAATGAAGGATGTGATGCCTAGGCCTGAGCCCATTTTTTAGAATTTTGTAGAGGATCGTTTTCACAAAAACAGTTTAGTTGATCATACAAGTCTACTAATCCAGGTGCGGAAACCCTAGATCATTTACAAAATGATAGTAAATGAATCAAACACGCAAATTCACCTTTTCAATCATCATTCTCATTAATTAACTTGATAAAAGATCTTAACAATTGGATTACAAGTTAATAAAACACTTTCAGAAAGATCAAAACCTATAGAGAGAAACTAGACTGACTTACAGACTCAAATGACCAAAAATTATAAAGTTACAAAAACTTCAAGCTTATATAGACATCTACATTCGACCTCTCGATGAGGTCGAATGAGCACCTTCGACCCACAAAAAGCTCGAACCAAATCTTCTGTCTGAAAACTCTTCATTCGACCAAGTATATCTACCTTTGACCTTCTGATTATCACCTTCGACCTACCGTAAGTAATCAAAAACACTTATTTTGTCAATCCAAAGCATTAGTCGCAATAATGCATCTACAAAGTCCCCCTCGATTATTGCTTGGATTGTTGTTGACGTTGATAATCAAGTGTCTTGTTCATCAGCTTGATACGCAAGATAGTCTTCTGCTCTTTCATCATAACTAGCTCGAAAGTTGGTTTTGTTTTCTTATTTTCTTTCTGAATCTTCACAAACTTTCCCAGTTTCTTATCATAGTCACAACCTGCATTGACATCCCATGCGAAACACAAGCACCACACGTTGGCATTTCAGTGCTTGTTCGCTATCCTTCTCCTCACAATATATCAGATTGTAATCATGTGAACAATTAATCAACCACATAGGATCAAAGATGTGAATCTTTTTAAACTCTTCCCTCTTGTCTTTCAGTAAGATAACAGCTTCTGCGGTCTTCCAATCATAGTACCACCACATGATTTCTTTGCTAAAATGTTGTGGAATAGGCATCAAAGGAATATGCTTCAACACAGTCGGTGGTTTATACTTTAATGTCACCTTGTTCAGCCCAGTTATCTGATCAATCTCTTTGTGAATGATCCTTTTAGGATACTGCGGCGTGAACACATCCCATCTAGTTCTACTTTCTCTTGCCATACGATCTGCGAAATAGCCAACTGCATGATTATTTACACTAGCACCAATCATAGTGTGCCTGCAGATATCTTGCACAGCCCAGTAAGGTAGTGTCTTAATATCATGGAACCTGTTGAAATACGGAATCCCCTTTTCCCACTTTACAGCAACACACCTTAACTGTCTCAGATATTTCCAACCAAGAGCTCTTCCTTTAAACAATTCGTTATGATATTTGTAGAAACTGATGACCGTCTGTTGTCAAGGGTCATACAAAACCTAAATAACCTAGGTAGCCAGGGTAAGTAGGGAATATCGAATCCACGAGGAGCATGTGGTTAGCGTCACAATGGTTGTTTATTTGTCTAAGCTAGCTAAATTTATCTTTTTGTTTGTTTTATAAAAATGTTGAAATAATAACAAAATAATTTAAATAAATAATAAAGATAAATATAACTTCCACCTGGGATCCTATTTGTATAATCTTGCAACCTATTCGATTTAACTACAAGAACACCACATAGACATAGCCTTGGTTATCCTGTCACAATACTAGCTATCCTGTCACAATAACTATTCAGATTGAAATAATAACTAGGGACATGTTTTCAACTTAAACCGTACGCCTAGCTATCCCTATACAAATATCAACCAACCTCCATATGATGCCAGAAATCACAGTTAATAGATAAATTGGTTCAAATATAAGCAAGGTTTATTCAATCCAACACAAGTAGTAAAAATACTAGTTCATACATAATCAAAACGAGTTTAGAATATAAAATCAATACAAAGATTCACCCGGGGGTAAATTACGGATGACTTAAGCGCTCATGGCTAGGGTAGAAGCCACCATCTCCTCTCCCTTTTGTTCTCTTTGTGCCTCTGTTCTACCTCGTGAAAAGGCTGCTGTTGTGCCAGCGTCCTAAGCAGCCAAAGGCTGCACCTTCTATCCTCTCGTCCTTCCTGTTGCCATCAAAAATCACACCGAAAACCTCTAATAATATTCCACCGACCTCCTTAATTCCCAAGGCCCTTTCTTTCTTTTTAGGTTGACAAGCCCAAATCAAGATATTTTATTTGAAGCCTGCTTGTATAATTGTCCATGGCCCACTCAACCATTTAGCATTTCTTTCACAATTTGTTGCTGCCTCTTTTGCTTCTCTCGTAAGTTCTACCAACTTACTTCCCATAACTACAATTAAATCACAAATGACCATTAAGCCTTTTTATAACTTATTAGTACTTTTCTATTTTCTTAAAAGGCACACGTTAATTTGCAATGAATGATGAAAATTCATTTACTTTTCAACTTTAATAAATAATTAATTCACTTTTGAGTTAATATAATGAAACACCAAAATTACTTAATTATTAATTCTTAACTATTAATTCTTAACCTATAAAAATACAAAAACATGATAAAGCAATATATTTTACACTATTATTAACGCATTTATACACTAACTAAAATCAAATAAAGTGTGTCTAAAATGCACCGATCATACACTAAAATAACTTCAAAACTAACATATTAACAAGATGCGTTCAACCGCCTATTACACCCCCACGCTTATCTTTTTTTCGTCTCGAAAAAATTATATTCACTCTGCTCAAAACATTATCGCAGACTAGCACCTCAGTCGCCCTATCATACCTTAGCTAAGGTCCAAAGTCATACCTCGTTTACAGATCAGCATTAGATGTGTTAATTCAGCAAGTCAAATTGATTTCCATTTAAAAACATAATCAACCTGACTATACTAACATGCTTTCGGTTTTTATTTTCATGCAACACACCTCTCACAATTTTTCACTCCACTCAGTTTAATATCTGGACTAGCATGTAATGCGCTAGTATTATTCACTCAAAACCAAAAATGTAACTCTGTTATCATAGGCTTGTATAACAATCACACCTCAACTGTAGACATTGCACATATCTAAAGGACTTACGGGTTTTGGGCTTAGGATAAAGGTAGGAAATATTTGGCTAAAAGTGGCTAAAACAAAATGGTGAAATGGTTTGAACGACAATCCTTATTCACTATACTACTAATAATCACAACTTCGGTCATATTCGACCTCAACTTTTTTTTTTCTTTTTCATGGCATTTTCCTTGATTTTTTTTCATTCCTTTTTTTATCACTCTTTTTTTTTCAACACATATATATATAATTTCTAATAACAAACACAAGCATTTAACACTTTGGATGTCATCAATAACTAATAACTGGTAAAGGTTTACGGGTATAGTTGGGTTACTATATAGGTTTAACAAACGAACGGGTTAAGGCTCAAAGTTGGCTACTAAGGGTGATTTTAGGTAAACAGGTATACACGAAACAAATAAAGGTGTCAAACTAAAAAGAATCCTAAATCGCCTTTGTCATGTATGTGCATATCTAGTCTACAACCTCAGCATGTATCAAATCACACAAGTTCTGCAATAGAGAAACATTTGGCCTACTCTCAACAAACGAAAATGTATATAAATCAATCTATCATCTAGTAGACTCAAGATCTCACAAAAGTGGGGAAATAGGTTACCGACGTGTGCATGCATTTATTACCAATAGCTTGTTAAACCTAGTCAGGCAATTCGAAACTTTTTTTTTTCTTTTCTTAAAAACACCTGCTGAAAACGGTTCATATTACTTTTCCACAAATTAGACCATGACTAAGGATCTACTGCCAAAACAATCAAGAAACAACTGGTACGTACTGAAAGAGCTACTTTATGTCTGATTAGAATGCTTTTTAAGAACAATTTTCAAGACATTTTCAATTTTTCATTTTTTAAAAATTTTTTTTTTAGACTCAAGAATAAATAAAAACGAAGTTTCCCCACCCCCACACTTGAATGACACATTGTCCTCAATGTGAACTAGGGAATAAAATAAAGTAGATATAAAATTAAAATACAACAGTAAAAGGAACAGACTCCCCTGGAAAAACAATACGCATATGAGTCCGTGCAGTTCCTCCCAATCGAGCCGTATAGCATTTCTTTCGCGGCCGATAAACAAACCTGAA
The DNA here is from genome assembly GCA_028751855.1 of Ambrosia trifida. Classification (NCBI taxonomy): domain Eukaryota; kingdom Viridiplantae; phylum Streptophyta; class Magnoliopsida; order Asterales; family Asteraceae; genus Ambrosia; species Ambrosia trifida. Next base: position 56,246,659 of record CM054123.1, on the reverse strand, counting down.
ACTAAGAATCAAAAGAAAAATAAAAACATAAAATTCTGGGATGCCTTATACACCGAAGATGTACAGCTTTACCCCGCCTGAATGGAGATTGAGTACAGGCGAAGTTATCTGCTTGCAAGTTAAACTCCAAGCATTCCCAGAACTCAAAAGAGACTCAAAATACAAAGTAAAAATAAAAGAAAAAAATAAAAGAAAAAAATAAAACAAAATATATAAATATACAAAATGTACAAGAATCATACCTGATGTTCATTCATGGTGGTCTCAAAGAACATTTGCCTACCGAATTTTCAAAGTATGCTCGGTAGTTTACATGCCAAATAAACAGATGTTTAAAGATTGACATGTGAATTGGGCGCTTTTTGTCGCTGTGGAAGAACCATCTCACTAGCCTTTGCCCAATGTCTTGTAATCTCACATTCCTAATATTTGTCTTTGAATCTTCATCCTGAACCTTGTTTATGAGGGTAATCAGCGTGGGATGAGAGTTGTGAGAATCTTGAGAAAGACTTGTGACACCTGCATCAATAACAACAACAACAACAACCTTTTCTACTTGTAACTCTTCAACAAGTGAAGGATTTGGTGTGGTATTAGTCTCCACAACCTCATCCTTAACTTGAGAATAGTCTCTGATATCATCAGGTAAGGGAGACATAGACTCTGCTATATGTATCCTTGCCGATAACACCTCGCATTTCAAACTTAGGTACTCAATTCTTTGTTGAATTGAGAGGTTGGGTGTTGATAAAAATTCCTCGAGCTTAGATAATATCGTTTCTGCTCGAGCAAGGTTATTTTCCTCCTCGGTTTGATATGTCATCTTTGCACATTCATCTTCATCGGAAGGAATTTGATATTGATCTTGATAGTAACCTGGAGAAAAACATGATTGTGAGTTTTCATAATAATAATAATAATCCTCCTGGTTACCTGAGAAAGGTGCCTCTTCAAGTTCATAGTTAGAGTAACTATGATAGTCTTCTCGACATGGAGTTGCCCGGTACCCCGACTTCCACATTTCATCCCAATATTCTGGATCACTCCAAAATATTGTGCAATCTTTTTCCCTATGTATTTGTCCGCAACAAAAACAATAAGGATCTACAGATGGTAGGGGCTTTGGACAATCTTTACAATCTTCAGTCCAGTGAGCGAAACTTCCACAACTATAGCATGGTTCATTGTCTTCATCAACCCAATTCATGGTGTTCTACACCTGTAAAAGAAAAACCTGCACAACTAGAACACCCAAAGTGAAATCTAATAAAATTAAATAACACTTTTATATAATTTTTTTTGGTTTTCTTAGATTTTCTATTTTTTTTATTTTTTTTCAAAACACTAAAAAAAATATACAAACAAACAAGCAATGTAATACTAAGCGCACTAGCTCCCCGGCAACGGCGCCATATACAAAACCTAAATAACCTAGGTAGCCAGGGTAAGTAGGGAATATCGAATCCACGAGGTGCATGTGGTTAATATCACATAAATTATTTGTTCGTCTAATCTAGTTAACAAATAAGTATAAAAATACAATTATGAAGTTTGCTAGCTTTATCTTTTTGTTTGTTTTATAAAAATGTTGAAATAATAACAAAATAATTTAAATAAATAATAAAGATAAATATAACTTTCACCTGGGATCCTATTTGTATAATCTTGCAACCTATTCGATTTAACTACAAGAACACCACATAGACATGGCCTTGGTTATCCTGTCACAATACTAGCTATCCTGTCACAATAACTATTCAGATTGAAATAATAACTAGGGACATGTTTTCAACTTAAACCGTACGCCTAGCTATCCCTATACAAATATCAACCAACCTCCCTATGATGCCAGAAATCACAGTTAATAGATAAATTGGTTCAAATATAAGCAAGGTTTATTCAATCCAACACAAGTAGTAAAAATACTAGTTCATACATAATCAAAACGAGTTTAGAATATAAAATCAATACAAAGATTCACCCGGGGGTAAATTACGGATGACTTAAGCGCTCATGGCTAGGGTAGAAGCCACCATCTCCTCTCCCTTTTGTTCTCTTTGTGCCTCTGTTCTACCTCGTGAAAAGGCTGCTGTTGTGCCAGCGTCCTAAGCAGCCAAAGGCTGCACCTTCTATCCTCCCGTCCTTCCTGTTGCCATCAAAAATCACACCGAAAACCTCTAATAATATTCCACCGACCTCCTTAATTCCCAAGGCCCTTTCTTTCTTTTTAGGTTGACAAGCCCAATTCAAGCTATTTTATTTGAAGCCTGCTTGTATAATTGTCCATGGCCCACTCAACCATTTAGCATTTCTGTAAAAAATATACGAATCTATACTAATATAAACCAAACAAACACAACATTGAAATCAAGAACACAACAATGATATAGAGACAGAAAACGGTGACAAAATCTTATTATTACCAACCCAAAAGATTTACCCAACCAAACCCTAGATCTCCACAATCATAGAGATCTTAATACGATACAAGGTTAGAGATCTTCTGATTGTTAAGATCAGAAGATCTACTAACTAAGGAAACAATACAATGAAACTGAGAAGTACAGATCACAAACCCTAATCTATACAGAGGATACAAGACGAAGACGAATACAAGAAAAATCTAAGCTAAAAGAGCTCGTGTAACAATGACAAAGGTATTTATAGCTGGAACTCATCGAAACCAGAGAAAGCACAACAAGAGCAATCCTCCACCGTTGGATGATCATCACACGGATCGTTTATAAATAAACGATCAGGATGAAAGCCTTATAAAGATAAACATTTATCAGGCTTTTAAGCCCACTATCACATTCAGACATAGGCCCAACTCCTTATCCTTTAACGAAGCCCATATTCCACAACCTGCAAAGCTAAGCCCAAACATTTGAAACACATTATAATGTCACAATTCGTGACATATTTTAACACGCCCCCTTGGTTCAAATGCCAAACATATCAAACAACCCAAGTTTATCACATAAAATTTTATGTTGGGACACATTTAACCCTTTCGTAAATATATCAGCAATTTGATTCTCAGAGCTGATTTTCAAGGCTTGAATAACTCCATTTGAAATCTTTTCTCTAATGAAATGAAGGTCTACTTCCAAGTGTTTAGTTTTCTCATGGAAAACTGGATTAGAGGCTATAGAAAGAGCAGCTTTACTATCACTATAAACTTTGACAGGCAATTTAACATCAACATTCAGTTCTTTCAACATATTAATCAACCAGATGACTTCACATGAAGCTGAGCACAAGGCTCTATACCCAGCCTCGGCACTAGACCTGGAGATTGTATTTTGTTTCTTTGATTTCCAGGAAATCAAAGATCCACCTAAGAACACACAAAATCCAGTGACTGACTTCCTGGAAATAAGGCACTTAGCCCAATCAGAATCAACATATGTACATAGGTTGAACTGATCAGACTGTTTAAACAATATACCCTTTCCAGGAGACAACTTTAAGCATCTTAATAACCTAAGTGCAACTTTTAAATGATACTTTGATGGCTTGTGCATAAACTGACTTAAGAACTGGACTGTGTAGCTAATGTCAGGCCTTGTCAAAGACAAGTATATAAGCTTACCAACAAGCTTTTGATAACCAGTTACATTTTCTAAAAGATCAGATTCTTTGGAATGTTTAGCACTCACAATGAAACTCTGTTCAATTGGAGTGTTAATTGGTTTACATCCCAAATAACCAAATTCACTAAGTAATTCAAGACAATATTTCCTTTGGGATAGACATATACTTTTCTGAGAATAAAGTACTTCTATACCTAGGAAATATTTTAATTTCCCTAAATCCTTAATCTGAAAATTGGATTTAAGAAATTGTTTTACACTAACTATATCACTTTCATTATTACCTGTGATGACAATGTCATCAACATATACTAATAGAACAGTAAACTTATCATCACAATTTTTCACAAACAGAGAATAATCACATAGACTTTAAACAAAACCTATTTTAACCAAGACATCAACTAACTTCTCATTCCACTTTCTAGGAGCTTGTTTAAGCCCATAGAGTGATTTGACAAGTTTACAAACTTTAGACTCATTCTTATTTGAATAACCTTCTGGTAATGTCATGTAGACATCTTCAGAAATGGATCCATATAAGAAAGCATTGTTAACATCTAACTGATACAATGGCCAAGAATTTTGAACAGCTAGACTCACAATACACCTAACAGTAACCATTTTCACAACTGGAGAAAAGGTTTCTCCAAAGTCAAGGCCCTCTCTTTGGTTGTAACCTTTGGCTACTAACCTGGCCTTATATCTTTCAACCTCACCATTTGATTTATATTTTATCTTATAAATCCACTTACATCCTATTGGTTTTCTTCCAACAGGAAAATCAGTAACAACCCAAGTATTATTCCTATATAAGGCTTCCATTTCTGAGTTCATTGCCTCAATCCACTTGGGATCTTTGGCAGCCTCATTATAGGAACTAGGTTCTACTGACTTGTTTAAAACAGAGACTAAAGACAGATTTTCACTAGATAGACATGAATAATTTACAACTTTTTCCAGACCATACTTAACTTTTCCTTCAATGATATAATCATTGAAGTGTCTTGGAACACTAGAGACCCTATCAGATCTTCTAAGACTTCCCTCAGACTGGGTTTGCTCACCATTTTCTGGACCCTCATCATTGTTTGCCCTACTAGAGTCCCTGCAACCTGAGCTGCCAGGCTGCTGACTACTGTCTACCCCCTAGCAGCCCTGGGAGGTGACCCTAGTTGCAAACTAGTGGGACCAGAATGAGACATATTTGGGTCCCCTTCATCATTGGGAAGATCAGGACTCTCAACCACATTGGACTCTTGACTGTTAGTTTCAACACAATCAAAGAAATTTATATGATTTATTGTTTTATCAAAGACATTTAACTCTTTATCAACAACAAAAGATTGTTTGAAAGGAAATATTTCTTCATAACACCTAACATCTCTAGAAAAAATAACCCGTTTTGACTCTAAACACCAGAGTTTATAGCCCTTTTTGAAATTGGAATACCCAATTAAGACACATTTTTCAGACTTAAAAGACAATTTATCAGTATTATTTAAGACTGTGTTGAAACATAGACACCCAAAATTCTTAATGTGATCAAGAATAGGGGGAACCCATACACTAACTCATAGGGACTCTTACCTAATAGGACAGAAGAAGGAATCCTGTTAATCAAATAAGTTGCAGTCAGAACACAATCATCCCAAAATCTAAGAGGCAACCCACTCTGAAACAACAGAGCTCTGGCTGTGTTCAACAAGTGCCTATGCTTCCTTTCAGCAATTCCATTTTGCTGTGGAGTATAGGCACATGATGTTTGGTGTATGATACCTTTTGAATTACAGAATTGTTCCATTTGTTTGTTTACAAATTCTGTGCCATTATCACTCCTAAACATTTTTATCTTATACTTAAACTGAGTTAATATTAACTCATAGAATATTTTTAAGTTTTCAAACACTTCAGTTTTATTCTTTAACATGTAACACCAAACAGACCTAGAATAGTCATCCACAACTGTAAGGAAGTACTTAAACCCTTCCCTACTAGTGACCTTATAAGGCCCCAAACATCAAGGTGAACAAGGTCCCCAATGTGTTTGGACTTATGGTCACTAATGGGAAATGGAACTCTAACTTGCTTAGCCTTGTGACATATCTCACAAGGCTGAGAGTTCCTATGACCAAGATTTAAGTCCTTTCTTAACACAGACAGAACTTGGTCAGAGGGATGCCCCAACCTACTATGCCACAGATTGGCATCATTGATACTATTAAAACAAGAACTATTGACACTTACACTTGTGCCAACAAAATAGAGACCATCACTTTGATTACCAGTCACCAGGACTCTCTTGGATTTGGAATCCTGGATATAACAATGCTCTTCATCAAATAATACACTAAGTTTGTTGTCTATAGACAACTTATGAACAGATAACAGATTTACACAATAGTCAGGTACTAAGAAGACATCATACAAGACAACACCATCAGCTAACTTGATATCTCCTATCTTAGTTACCTTGGCACTTGTCCCATTAGGATGTTTAACCTGAATATTGTACTCAGAAACATCAACACAATTGACCATCTCTTTTTCATTGCTGGTCATATGTTGATTTGCTCCTGAGTCTGTTATCCATCCTTTACTAAGAGCATGCTTGACAAAAGTTGAACAACTACTAAAGTTTTCTAAAACTTTTGCCAAGTTTGATATCTTAGTAAGGCATGAAAAACCATAAATGAAAACACTTTTACCTCCTGTATTGGAGTTTTGTGCTTCATTTCCTCCTTTATCACTGATCAGACTCATGAGCTTTGATATCTGTTCAGGTGAAAAAGGAAAGACAGAAGAAGAGCTACCAGACAAAGCAATAGAAGTACTGCCCTGCTTGGTGTTAGACACATTGCAAGACATGTTAGACCTAGACATCTGTCTTCCTGGTTTCTTTTTGAACCCAGGAGGATAACCAACCAACTCATAACATCTGTCAATGGTATGACCCAACATATTACAGTGACTACATTTTAGATTAGGGTTTGGACCTCTGTTAGTAACTTTCTTTCTTTCTAAAGTTTGATTAGTTTTAGATATGAAAGCAACATTTTGTCCTTTTGCTGTTGATCCTGAACCTCTATGAGATTCTTCTCTGGAAACAATAGCAAAAGCATTTTTAATAGATGGTAAAGGGTCCTGCATTAACAGATTAGTTCTGACTGGTTGGTATACATCATCCAAACCCATGAGGAATTGCATTAACTTTATTAGACTGTTGAAGTCATTAAAGTCTTTTGATGCATGACATGTGCAGGAAGGCAACTGCACAGTAGCATCAAACTGCTTCCACGTGGTGTTCAGTTTATGGTAGTATTCAGCAACTGAGCTACCATTTTGACTTACAGAGTTAATCTTTTGATAAAGATTAAACACAACAGACCCATCTACTTTGTCATAAGTCTCTTTTAAGTCTGTCCACACCTCTGTAGCAAGCTTAGAAAAGACCTGACCTAGATATAATTCCTCACTAACAGAATTTAACAACCAGTTTAAGACCACAGAGTTACACCTATCCCATTTGTTGGATCAGTTTGCTCTTTGTTTAAGTAAGAACTTGCTATCTTTGACACTTAAGTGTTTAGCAAGCTCTTGTATATCAGATTATAAGCACAGCGGAATGTAAAAGTTAAAGCAACACTTTTTATACTTAAGAGGAGTTATTACTCCCCCTTGATGATTGAAACTAATAATGACAAGTATTTATTATGAATCTAAGCAGTAAATGAGAATTAGATACTTAGACAGATTCACAATAAATACTGAAATGGAATAGAACAGTGAAAGTGTTTGAAGGATTTTTCAATTAAAATCAATGTCTAAAATAGAAGGTTGAAGCCTCCTATTTATAGACGTTTACATACATGTATCTTGCCAATAAAGCAAGCACAGAAATATCAGAAACAAGTTGCACAAGTTGCAACATTGAAACTAACAATTACAGCTAAAAGTAATAATAAACAATAAACTACTGATACAAAAGGCGATGGAAAATATCTGATGCTAAGTACTGATGAATGACAAACTACTGATGAGTAGTTTGTCTTCGGTACTTCTGAAGTAAACTTGTCTGGTTTGGACTTCAGAACTTCTGATGAAGTTTCTTCTTCAGCACTTCTCATATCTTCTCTTCAGCAGTTTCTTGTCTTCTCTTCAGTACTTCTATACTTAGCCAAAATGACAAAAGTGAATTAGACTAAGGTTTCCAAAAGTGGTTTCACCAATCCTCTTTGTCCTAACAATCTCCCCCTGGATTGATGAACCCAAAACCTTACTAATTCCTTATGATCTTCTTCTGTCTTGAACAATCTTCCATATCTCTTTGTACATGGTGTTCTTGAGCTGGTTTAACTGTCCATCAGATAGAGATCCTCTCTGTGGTTCCAGATGTTGAATTGTGAGCAGGTCTTGTGTTGACAGTTTCTTTAGATCACTGATCTTCTTGTAAGCCCTGCTTGAAAGGTCTCTTCTTGTCAATAATACTGAGTTGTTATCAGTAAGTGACCATCTGATGATAGGTACCTTTGACTTGTTAAAGTCAGAGGTATAGGGAACCAGACTTGTCCCTTGGGTTGATGATCCTGAGTGTTGGATGCTTTCTGTTTCAGTTAACCTCAGGTGGGAGTCTCTTCCTTGTTGTTGTTGTTACATATCAGGCATCTGAATAGTTGGGAGATGGTGTTCAGTCACTACCTTGGTATGCATCTTTTCTTTGATAGTCTTTTGGATTTGGTAGGCAAAAGTGGAAGGATCCCTGAATTGTGTTAACAGAGGTTTCTCTTCAATGTCAAAATCTGAATGAACTACTGAACTTCCTTCAAGTAGTACCATTTTGAAATCAGTTTTGACATTGTCCTCTGCTTTCTTTCTTTGAGTAGCAGGCTTTCTTGTTGATATACCAGAAGTTCTAACTACTGATCTTGAAGGATCAGCAGTTTGAAACTTCTCTGGATTTGCAGCCTTGGCAGCCTTGTATTTTCGATAAGTATCCATCAGTCTTTCTTCTTTCCATCTGGATACTGAGGCTTTTGAACCATAGCCCTCTACTACTAATTCATCTATCATCTGGGCTCTCTTGGCCTTTTCTTCTTTACTTGTGGCCAGTTTGTCTGCAATCCGTTGTGCTCTTCTTGTTAGCTCTTGCATAGAGAGTCCTTTGAGTGTGTAGGCTTTAGTCTTGCTGTTCTTTGTGATGTAAGACATCAGTTGTTGTCTTTTGTCTTGTTCAGCAACTTCATCAAGGCTAGCCTGTCTTTGTAGTTCAGCTTCATAGGCCTGAAGTTTTTCTTCATGGCTTAGGTCTAAATCATTCCTTTCTTCCAGAGTTTTCCAGATCAGATCTTCTCTGGCCTTCTTCTGGGCTGCAACTAAACTCTTCTCTAGTAATTCAGCTGATTGAGAGATTGGAGAAGGGTTTAGTACAGTCATTGTTGTAACTGTTGTAGTAGGCCTAATAGGAGCAGATGTTGGTTGAATGAGAGCAGTTGTTCTGGAAGGGTCAGCAGTTTGAGGTTTGGAAGTGTTAACCTCTGATGGGTTGACAACTGCTGATGGTTTGTCAACTACTGAAGGATTGTCTTCAGTACTTTCTGATTCTTCATCAGAACTTTGACCATCAGAGGTTTCTTTATTATGCCTTAGGGATTCTTCAGAGGTTTGGGTCTCATCTTCTTTTTCTGTGGCTTCAATTTCTTCTACTAAGACACCAAACTGTTTGGCCAGTTTTTCTTTTCTGGCTTGATCCTTCTGATCTCTTTCAAGGATGGCCACTCTTGCCCTTATCCTGGCTTGGAATGACTCCTTAGGTTCCCTGATTTTCTCCCCCTTTTTGGATTCATCAAGTTTAAGTTTAGAGGTTGAGGGTTGGGAGAATTGACCTTGAAGATGAGCAATCTGTTTGCTGTTGAATTCAATCTTGTTGGACAGATCATTCATCTTTGTCTTGATCACTCCAAATTGGTTTTTGATTGACAGCTCCAAGTTAGCTGTGTATGTTTGGAAGTGATTCTTGATGAGAGTGTTCATCATCTGGTACAGGGGACCCTCTGGGCTGCATAGCTGGTTCAAGTCTATGCTTGTTTGCCCAGGGAATTGGGTAGGCATTTGTTGTGAAGGGTGTGTTTTTGGGAGATCCTCATGTTGTACAGAGAATGCCACTCTAGGGGTTTTAGGGATTGAGTGGACTTTAACCTGTGCAGGGGTGACTAGCTTCTTGAGCTTGGATACCCCTGAAACAGGACCTTCATAAAGTGCCGTCAATTCAGTAGTTTTGGTTTTTGAAACATCATCCAAGTTAATGGAATCATCTGAATCCCTGATGTTGTCCTCATTGAGGACTGTCTCAGTTAAATCATGAGCTGAGCCCAACTCAGTTCTCTCATGAACCTCTTGTTCTTGGTTCTGAGGATTTCCTACTTCAGGCATTAAGCCTTCATCAGTAGTTGCCACATCTGAGGTCTTAGCTATTTTACTTCTATCCTCAGATCCACCACTGGGTGGTAACTGAGTAGTAGCAGCCTCAGATGCCCCAAGAGTCTCTAAAATTGGGCTTAAAGACTCTGGTCCACCCTCATCTCTTTGGTTAGGGCTAGTGATGTCCACATCCATGTTTGATGCTGTGGTTATGTCCCCTGTTTGTTGTGGTTGTAGGGGACTGACATTATCAAATGGGACTTTCTCTCTTAGCCCAGAGAGAAGTTTGGCAATCTCTATTGCCTCTGGTTCAGAAATTTGAGGGGTTGGTTCAGTAGTTTGGGCAATAGGTTGGTCAGCAGTTTCAAAAGAAGTGTGAGTTGCAATTGTTTTTCTAAGTCTTTTTCTTTTGAATAAGATAGTTATGGGTGCTCGTGTTGGAATTTGAGATGGATGAGACTGAGAGGGTGTTTCAGTCTCACCAATTTGAAGAGCAGACTGCTCATGAGCATGTTCAGGCATCTCAACCTCCTGAACAGCTTTTCTTTTGGGTTGGTGGGTTTTTGTTTTTGGTGGCTTGGGCTTTTTGGCTTTTGGTGGTGTGAGTTTGGAAGATGTGGGCTTCAGGGGGACTTGTTGTTCTCCCTGATCATCTTCTGGCCAGGTAGCCGGTTTGTTATGCCTAGAGTATGCTTGTGAGGTTAATGGATTTAAAGTTGAAACTTTTCCCACAAGCACCTCATTACCCAGTTCCCCTATTATGCATTGCATAATGAACCTTGGGTATAACAAAAACTTTTTCTTGGTATTATTATGATGTAACACCAACTCATTGAAAAATAATTTTGATGCCCTGAATTTGGTTTCATTCACTATGGAATGAAATATTGGTTGAAAAGTGGAGGGCATCTGGTCATAAGACCCTGTTTTTGGACTCAAACACATAATAATATAATGAAACAAAAGCTTGTATTTTGGTTCAAAATATTTTTTGAAGATAGTAGCATGGGAGAGAGTACCTTGATAACCACACTCTGTCATGGTTAAGTGAATATCAGAATTAGCAAGTTGATCAGGGGCAGCTACATCATCCAGGCCCAGTCTTGTTGCTAGTGTGGCCGGTGTGATGGTCAGTGGTTTCCCTTTGATTCTTGAGTTGAGGGAAATAACTTCATCATCAGTCGTCACCGTCTCAGCATTTGCCCAGAACTCATTTAGAGTTTCAGTATGAATTGGTGGGTTTATTGTGAGAGCAGTAAAATATTGGGATTTTACGACAAGATCAATGATCTCATCGTATTGGGACCAGCCTTCTTGTTTTTCAAGAAAGGCTCTTTGATTGTGTCCCTGTTTTAGAACGAGAGCCATGTGGTTGTGTTTTGATCGAACAGTTGATTTGCAGGTTTAGGTTATTTGAGAGAGTTTTTTGAGAGAGAAAGAGGGATATTTTTGAGTTTGAAAGGATAAGTGTTGAAAAAAGATATTTATCAGAAGTTTTTAACCGCTTGAATCTTCTTTATTAGAAGTTTTTAAACCGCCTTGGTTAAAAATCTCTTTATCAGAAGTTTTTAACTGACTAGGTCAAAACCTCTGATGATGGGAAAAGTCAGATTTTCCCTTTTTGACTAAACTGCTGATGAAGGATTATCTTCATCAGTAGTTCCCATTTTCTCTTCAGTAGTTTTAACAGCTGATGAGAAATGTATTTATAAATACTTTTATTCATAACTTCTGAAGGTTATTTTATCAGAAGTTACACACTTTTCAGAAATTATCCCCATACTGATGTTTTGTTCATCAGTAGTTTCTCTCTTTTCAGAAGTTTTGTTTCAGACTTTTTGTCTTTTTGTAAGTGAAAAATGAAAAATTGCAGAATAATAAAATAAACACTTACAAATTTAGCATCCCAAGCATGGATACTAACTTCTGAAATGTTGATGTGTCAAGGGGTTTTGTGAAGATGTCAGCTATTTGATTAGCTGTTGCTACATGCTTCACCTCAATTTTGCCTTTTTCATAGCAATCTCTTATGAAATGGTACCTGATCTCAATATGTTTGGTTTTTGAGAACTGTACCGGATTTTGAATGATGCTAATGGCAGATTTGCTGTCTACTAACAAAGGTGTCTTGGTTTCTTTGATTCCATAATCAAGAAGTTGATATTGGAGCCATTGTATCTGTGATGTACAACTTGCAGCTGCAATGTATTCAACTTCAGCAGTTGAAGTTGCAACAGATGTTTGCTTCTTTGATTGCCATGACACTAGACAGTTACCCAAGAATTGACAACCACCAGATGTTGACTTTCTTGTCATCTTACACCCTGCATAGTCACTATCTGAAAATGCTGATAACTTGGTATTGCTTGAAGCAGGATACCAAATTCCAAGTGTTGGAGTTCCTTTCAGATATCTGAAAATTCTTTTGACTGCAATAAGGTGTGATTCCCTTGGTGCTGATTGATATCTAGCACAGACACATGTTGAAAACATAATATCTGGTCTAGAAGCAGTTAGATATAAAAGGTAACCTATCATGCATCTGTACATGGTTTGATCAACCTGTTTTCCTTGATCATCAGGTTCAACTTGTGTGATTGGTGTCATGGGAGTGGAACATGATTTACAGTCTTTTAAAGAAAATTTGTTTAATAATTCTTTAACATATTTTGATTGATGTATAAAAGTTCCATTTGTTTGTTGCTTGATCTGCAGTCCCAGAAAGTACTGCAGTTCTCCCATGGTACTCATCTCAAATTTTGATTGCATGAGTTTCTTAAAATCATCACACAGTTTTGTGTTTGTTGAACCAAAAATGATATCATCAACATAAATTTGAACAAGTAGGACATGATTTCCAACATGTTTAATGAAAAGAGTTTTATCAATGGCACCTCTTGTAAAGTTATTTTTGAGTAAAAAGGTAGAGAGTGTATCATACCAGGCCCTTGGAGCCTGTTTGAGCCCATAAAGAGCTTTGTCCAGTCTGTACACCCACTCAGGATGAGAAGGATCCTCAAACCCAGGTGGCTGACAGACATACACCTCCTCTTTTATCTTTCCATACAAAAATGCACTTTTCACATCCATTTGATAAACTTTAATTTTGTTGGAAATGGCATAGGCCAGAAATAACCTGATGGCCTCAAGCCTTGCAACTGGAGCAAAGGTTTCATCATAGTCAATTCCCTCTTCTTGAGAGTACCCTTGAACTACCAGTCTTGCCTTGTTCTTGATTATCATACCAGCTTCATCTTGCTTGTTCCTGAAAACCCATCTTGTGCCAATTGGTTGCTTGTTTGGAGGTAGGGGATAGATTTCCCAGACCTGTTGCTTGTTGAACTGATGCAGTTCATCTTGCATAGCTTGCACCCAATTATTGTCTTTGAGGGCTTCCTGGTACTTCTTTGGTTCCAACTGTGAGATAAAGGCTGAAAATAGGCAAAAGTTGGAGAGCTGGTTTCTGGTAAGAACACCTGAAGCTATATCACCCATGATTTGATCAAGTGGATGATCTCTGTGTTTAATCAGTTGTTGTAAACCACTGACAGGTGTAGGTGGCTCATGTTCTTCAAACAAACTACTTAGGTCTATAATATCTGGTTCAGCAGTTTTAGTGTCTTCAGTAGTTGCAGGTGCTGAAGCAGATGTTTGAGTTTGGCCTTCAGTATTTGTTGAATCAGAAGTTTGTGAAACTTCTGATGGTCTTGAAGTTGACTTAATGACTGTTTGAGGAGTCCATAGTGTAGGATCCTCATCATCAAACCTTTGATCACCATAATAAGTAGGTTTGGATGAAGTGACAGTCTTTTCAGGTCCAAAGTGGAAGTTGTCAAGGTCAAAAAGTTCAGCAGGATGTGCTGGAATAAGAGTGTGTTTTGACTCATTGAACTTGACATTCAATGTTTCTTCTACTATCCTGGTGTGAGAATTAAAAACCTTGTAGGCTTTTCTAGTTGAAGAGTAACCAAGAAAGTAACCTGAGTCAACTTTGGCAGCAAACTTTGAAATAGATTCCTTGATGTTCAAGATGAAACATTGACACCCAAAAGCCCTGAAAAAGGAGATAAGGGGCTTCATGCCATGAAGAACTTCATAGGCAGTCTTGGAATGTCTCTTGACCACAAGAACTCTATTCTGAACATAACATGATGTGTTAACTGCTTCTGCCCAAAAGTACAAGGGTAATCCAGAATCAGCTAACATTGTTCTTGCTCCCTCTATTAAGGTTCTGTTCTTCCTTTCTACTACACCATTTTGTTCAGGAGTTCTGGGAACACTGTATTGTCTAATAATCCCTTTAGACAAACAGAATTCATCCAGAGTTTTGTTCCTGAACTCTGTCCCATTATCACTTCTAATGGTTTTGACAGGTAGAGAATATTGTTTCTCCACTTGTAGAATGAAGAACTTGATGATTTCAGCAGCCTCATCCTTGGAGAATAAGAAGAATACCCATGTGAATCTTGAGTAGTCATCAATGATGACTAAGCAGTACTTCTTCTTACCAAGGCTCATAATCTTGACAGGTCCAAATAAGTCCATATGGAGTAGTTGAAGACAAGCAGTTGTTTTTGATTCTTCAATAGACTTATAGGAGGACTTATGCTGTTTTCCCTTCAAACAGGATACACAGTGTTCTTGACACTGGTATACCTTCAAAGGTAGACCTCTGACCAAGCCCATTTTTGTGACTTTATTTATGGTTTTAAAGTTCACATGGCCAAGTCTCCTGTGCCAGAGATCTGTTTCTGAAGTTGATGCCCTTGAGAAGAAACATGCAGTGTTGTTCAGTACTTTGTCTTTTTCAATGTCCACTGCATAGACATTGCCACATCTTTTGGCAATCAGCAAAGTATGATCTTCAATGATCTTCTCTATCAACTTCTGGCCTTCTGGTGAGATGATCTTGCATGCTGTCTTTGTGAAAAAGGAAGAATATCCTTTATCACACATTTGTGACACACTTAGCAAGTTGTATTCAAGGTTTTCAACCAGATTGACCTTGTCAAACTGTATTTTGCCAGAGGAGACATTGCCATGTCCTAGCACATATCCCTTAGCATTGTTCCCAAAGGATACAGATCCTTCTCTTTGGCTGATAAAATTGTTTATCAGGTATCTGCATCCAGTCATGTGCATAGAGCCCCCACTATCAACATACCATATGCTGTTTAAGCCCCTGGAAACTCTCTGCACAAAATAGCAAATTAGTTAGATCTAGGAACCCAAGCCTGTTTGGCTTTGGGTTTGCTCTTGAGAACAGTTACAGTTTGTTCTAGACCAGGTTGAGAAATCCATGTCTTTTTGGCAATGGATTTTTCATTAAGAGCCATGGTGGTATCCCTTCTAGGACCACCATCAACCTTGGTCATCAGTAGTTGTACCATGTTCATTAGATTTTGTATCTCAGCAGTTTGTGAAACTGCTGATGATTCAGGTCTAACTACTGACAAAGAATTTTGAGAAAAAAGATTTTAGTTGAGATTTTATCTTTTTCTGAGAAAAGGTGTTTTCAGGTTGTTGTTTCTTGTGTTTAAAGATTCTTTCATAATTATTTCTGATTTGATTTCCCACAACCTGTTGTTTAATTTTTTGATTGAACTGAATTCCTTTTCTGTATCTACAAAATTCAGTTTTGTGGTTGAACAGACCACAAATTTCACACTCTTTTGCCTTTTGTTTTTGATCTAAAGGCAAATTTCTGACATTAGTGTAAAGATTTTGCTCATCAGTAGTTTTCAGGATCTCAACTCCTGATGTAGATGAAACTACTGATGGCTTGTTGTCAGATTTTGTTAATACTTCTGAAGTACTTTCTTTGAAAATACCAGGATTTCTGTTTAGAAAGTTTTCATGGAAAGATGTGCAGTCTTTCCCTTCAGAAGTTTCATTTGAAACAATTTTTCTCCCATCTTCAGTAGTTTTGGGAGAGAAATCTGTTGGTGTTTCAACATGATGGTACCCTATGCCAAACTTAACATTTGAAGCACTTTGTTTGTTTAGCAATAATTGGTACCCCTTACAAGATTCCACCCATTTTTCACATGTGATCCTGGTGTCAGCAAGCTCTTGTCTGACATCTCCCAGGTCATTTAGCATGATTTTAATTTGTGCTTGGGTTTCAATAGCCGAGTTAGTTAATTTAGAAACTTCTTTTGTTTTAGCACACAGTTTTCTTTCTAAATCACATTTCATCTGTGTGTATTTTCTTTCAAAATCATTGGCTTTTCCTTGTAAGTGCACATTTGTCTCTCTTATGAGAGCAAAAGTTTCTTTGCAAGAATTTGAGCAAAGTTTTGTCAAAGATTCTTTTGATACCTGTGACAATGCAGATTTTGAAGTATAGCCTTCAAATGCCATTAAGGCAAAGTTCTTTCTGCCATTGTCTGGTTCTCCCCAGTTGATGTCAAACACCTTGTTGTCTGCATCAGGATTGCACTCTGTGGTGTCAAAAGGGAGACTGCTCCAGTCAACATACCCTGAGGTGAAAAGACTTTGTTGAGAGGGTTGTTGAGGCTGTGGAGGATGTTGAGCAGCTGGAAAGGGAGGGATTGATTGTTGGCTCTGCATCTGTTGAGCAGGCATTTGAACATATTGTACTTGTGGCATGTATTGCTGTTGAGGAGCTTGTGCCTGTACAAAATGAGCACTCCCTTGAGTTCCATTATTCCTATTATAATTGGGGTTATAGTTATTTCCAGATTGTGATTGGTTAAAGCTAGAGTTTCTACACTCTCTAGCAAAGTGTCCCAACTTCTGACACTTGTGACATCTCAGTTTAGATTTGTCAAAACCAATTTTTGTATTACTGGTCAATCCTGGAAATTTCCTTCCTGACCTTTTATAAAACTTTTTAGTTTTAATGCTTAGCATGGCCAGTTGGTGTAAAATGTCCATTTCTTCTAAGTCATCACTGCTAAAGTTTTTCAAATCATCCATGATAAAACATAGATTATCAGCAGTTTGACTTTGGTCATCATTGTCATAACCTGGGAAAGATCTTTCTGATGAGATCCCAGTTGTTATGTCAATGTTGTCATAAGATCCATAGGAACAAGTTGGTGAGTCTTGTCCCAAAAGTGCTGTACTACCTGGTAGGTAGTCATCAGCAGTTTTACCAGATGATTGCAATTTCTTCTTTTGATCAATTTCTCTTTCAAAAGTAAGTAATCTCCCATGGAGTTTTGTAAGAGTGAGGGAGCTGAAATCTGGTGAGGATCTTAAAACAATGGAGTATGTTTCCCATTTGTCTGGTAAAGACCTTAAAAATCTATGTAGCATAGATACTGTTGTATAGGTCTGACCATTTAACTTTAGCTCAGATATTAATGAGGAGAATCTTTCAAATTGTTGAGTTAAAGTTTCCCCATTAATATGAGCAAATGTCTCATATTGTTGAGCTAAAATCTCTCTGGTGTTGGCAATCACCTCTTCAGTTCCTCCAAACTGTTCTTTAAGACAATCCCAGAGTTCTTTGGCACTTTCACAATGTAAAAGGCCAGAGTATATCTCATTTGGGAGAGCCATTGCCAACATAGAGAATGCTTTTGCATCTAGCTCAAGTTTTAGGAAATCATCATCTGTATATTCTTTTGGGTCCTTAGGGACCTCAACATTAGTTTCAAGATTGACATTTACTGGTTTGTGAGGACCATATATCACAGATCTCCAACAACCTGTGTTGGTCTGTGACAAGGTATGTGCCATTCTCTTTTGCCATATGTTGTATTCGTTTCTTACAAGCATGGCAGGTTTAGTAGCAGAACCAGTATTATGTGGATCCATTTTAAAGAGTATTGATTTGTCAGATGACTCTTTTAAGTGATGGATGTTGATAAAAAGTGAACTTTTGATCTTTTTATTGAGTATCAATAAGAGCTTTGTGTCTGATTCTCAATTTGTTAGATTGATATGTGATCAGATAAACCAATGCTCTGATACCAATTGTTGGATCAGTTTGCTCTTTGTTTAAGTAAGAACTTGCTATCTTTGACACTTAAGTGTTTAGCAAGCTCTTGTATATCAGATTATAAGCACAGCGGAATGTAAAAGTTAAAGCAACACTTTTTATACTTAAGAGGAGTTATTACTCCCCCTTGATGATTGAAACTAATAATGACAAGTATTTATTATGAATCTAAGCAGTAAATGAGAATTAGATACTTAGACAGATTCACAATAAATACTGAAATGGAACAGAACAATGAAAGTGTTTGAAGGATTTTTCTATTAAAATCAATGTCTAAAATAGAAGGTTGAAGCCTCCTATTTATAGACGTTTACATACATGTATCTTGCCAATAAAGCAAGCACAGAAATATCAGAAACAAGTTGCACAAGTTGCAACATTGAAACTAACAATTACAGCTAAAAGTAATAATAAACAATAAACTACTGATACAAAAGGCGGTGGAAAATATCTGATGCTAAGTGCTGATGAATGACAAACTACTGATGAGTAGTTTGTCTTCAGTACTTCTGAAGTGAACTTGTCTGGTTTGGACTTCAGAACTTCTGATGAAGTTTCTTCTTCAGCACTTCTCATATCTTCTCTTCAGCAATTTCTTGTCTTCTCTTCAGTACTTCTATACTTAGCCAAAATGACAGAAGTGAATTAGACTAAGGTTTCCAAAAGTGGTTTCACCAATCCTCTTTGTCCTAACACCATTGTTTACTTAACACTTCATCATCAACAGGTTTTATACATGTTCCATCTATGAAACCAGCTTTATTTTTTGTTTCTAATGCAATTTCATTGAACTAGACCAGACAGAGTAATTTTCAGTGCCTTTTAACTTCATACTAATAATAGACAAACTAGAGGTGTCATTTGGATGTAAGTATAAGGGATCACTTATATCCAGTTTGCTGATTAGGGTACCAGCATCAGCACCACCACCTGGTGGTGCTCCACCTCCAGCAACCACATCACCCATAGAGGATACACACAAACAAGACAATTACCAGAGAAACAGATAGACAGAATACACACACACAAGGGCAAGACAGATTAGCAGATGGCTAACCAAGACAGAATAATCAACAAACAACCCTAAGAGGTCGAAACTGTGTCAGGGGTCAGATAGTGGGTTCATCACTCATAGGTGCCCACCCAGATCTTAACACAGGAAACCTTTATTACCTATATATATAGTACAACTATGAATGATAAGACAACAGATTAACAGACAATACAAACAGCAGTCAACACAGAGATCAACCAGACAAGACACCAATTAGTTGGCACAATACCGGTCCACCTAACCCGGTCAGTTGCCCTAGACACAAAGAACAAACAAGAACAATACAAGATAAGAACGATCTCACAGTGGGGTGGAACCCAAGTTAGGGTTTCGCCAATCTCACAACCTATACCTTCACTTAGGGTATAGAGTTGTGAGTGCAATTGAAGCTAATACTCCAATCCAACACAAGTAATCCAAGAACCAAGCCAACAATGGTTGACCACTCACAGATCCTGCACAATAGAAAGCACCAAGACAACAATACAAGATAATAGACCAGATCTATCAAGAAGATCAAATCTATTATATACAATACCCAAGAAGAACCAGATCTATTAATCAGATCAGATTCTTCACACAGACTCTTTGAATGTGAGATCTAGAACTAGAAAGCTTAGATTTGCAGCGGAAGACACCAGAACCAACACAAGACAATGATAACAGAGCCTATTGCTCTGATACCATGTAAAAAATATACGAATCTATACTAATATAAACCAAACAAACACAACATTGAAATCAAGAACACAACAATGATATAGCGACAGAAAACGGTGACAAAATCTTATTATTACCAACCCAAAAGATTTACCCAACCAAACCCTAGATCTCCACAATCGTAGAGATCTTAATACGATACAAGGTTAGAGATCTTCTGATTGTTAAGATCAGAAGATCTACTAACTAAGGAAACAATACAATGAAACTGAGAAGTACAGATCACAAACCCTAATCTATACAGAGGGTACAAGACGAAGACGAATACAAGAAAAAACTGAGCTAAAAGAGCTCGTGTAACAATGACAAAGGTATTTATAGCTGGAACTCATCGAAGCCAGAGAAAGCACAACAAGAGCAATCCTCCACCGTCGGATGATCATCACACGGATCGTTTATAAATAAACGATCAGGATGAAAGCCTTATAAAGATAAACATTTACCAGGCTTTTAAGCCCACTATCACATTCAGACATAGGCCCAACTCCTTATCCTTTAACGAAGCCCATATTCCACAACCTGCAAAGCTAAGCCCAAACATTTGAAACACATTATAATGTCACAATTAGTGACATATTTTAACAATTTCTTTCACAATTTGTTGCTGCCTCTTTTGCTTCTCTCGTAAGTTCTACCAACTTACTTCCCATAACTACAATTAAATCACAAATGACCATTAAGCCTTTTTATAACTTATTTGTACCTTTCTATTTTCTTAAAAGGCACACGTTAATTTGCAATGAATGATGAAAATTCATTTACTTTTCAACTTTAATAAATAATTAATTCACTTTTGAGTTAATATAATGAAACACCAAAATTACTTAATTATTAATTCTTAACCTATAAAAATACAAAAACATGATAAAGCAATATATTTTACACTATTATTAACGCATTTATACACTAACTAAAATCAAATAAAGTGTGTCTAAAATGCACCGATCATACACTAAAATAACTTCAAAACTAACATATTAACAAGATGCATTCAACCGCCTATTAGAAACCACCCTGAACTTCAGTCTTGGGTCGGTTGGCTTCTTTTTCTTTCAGCTTCCTTAATAAACTCTTCAGATCATCAGATTTTTTAACATTTGGTTTCTGATTCTCTGCATTCTTAAACACTTTACTAACGAATGTTTTGCTCTTCTTTTGTGAAAGTTTCTCAGCCTCTTCTGATACCTCATCAGTAAATTCAGGAAATGCATCATCCTATTTATCTTTGAAGTACTCAGGATATTCTTCACTGGTAATATCTTCAATCTCTATATCTTCAAACACTGGAGTATCTCTATCATCAGAGTGATTTCCAGCTTCTTTTTCAGGAATATTTGGAATTTGATTATCACTCATCAACTCTTCAAGAGATTTACCAACCTGTTTCGCCAAACCTTCAAGAATTTCTTTGGCTACGGCTGCAGAAACTTCACCATCTTCTAGATCAGGATCATTATATTCAAGCTCATATCTCATATCATTAGACTCAAAAATCTCTGGAAACTTTCTAGTTAGCTCGATCGTCCACACTTTCTTTGTCAACATCCGACGATACAACTTCTTATCATCATCTGATAAAGCCCTAATCTTGTCAGTCTAGAAAATACTATCATCGTCAGTATTTCGACCAGGTGCTTTCGAGCTAGATTCACCTACATCTTTATCAGATTCTCTCTTTTCACATCGATACTTTTCCGTATCATCATCAGCAGAACTGTCATCTCCAGAACCTTCTCCAGAACCTTCATTATCATCGTCTTTCTTCTTCTCAGGAGCATCACCGTCATCCTGATCCAAATCTTCATCATCCTCTTCTTTATCATCTTCAGACTCGGATGGTACAAAATCAACTTGTTCTTCTTCAGGTTCTTTATCTTCCTCTCCAGCCTTCATTTGTGGAGCTTTCTCATATAGATCATCAATAAGCTTCCTCATATTCTTATTGTCCTTTTTCACCTGTTTGTTCTCAAGTCTCAAAGCAATGTATCTTCTTGTGTTTCTCTGTTCATGCATTAACAACTTCTGATTTTCTTCTTGAAGTTGTTTTATCTTTGCCTCCAATTCTTCTTGATTCTCTTGAGAAGATACAACAACATCTAACATCTTTTTATCATTCTCTCTTAACTATTCTATCTCCTGTTGTTGCTGGTTAATCAGTTTCATCATATCAGCAAGCTTTTGATTAACTGCATCCATCACATTGCTAGATACAGTAACCTAAGGTGTAGAAGCCTCAGCAACAGGAGTTTTCTTCTTGAACTTATTTATCACTCTCTCCAAAGTAGCGTTAAAATCTGCAGTAGGATCAACAGACTTTTCTGCAGCAGATTTCTTCAATTTTTTTGCTACTGGGGATGTCACGGGTGTAACAGCTTTCGAACTACTAATCTCAGGAACTTTTTTTCCTGCAACGAGAATCTCTATCTCCTTGTTTCTCTTCTCTTTCGGATTAGATTTCTTAGCCATCGACTTGAACTTCGGCTTAAGAATCTTTTCTCCAGCCATTGGAGATCGAACAAAATCTAAATTCTCCAGTCCCATTTCATCTTCTTCAACAACTACTGGACTTTTCTGTCTGTGTTCTTCAATTGACTTATTCAAGCTTTCAATCTCACCAGCCACAGTGGCCTTGGGCTTAGTGATCTTGACATTTTCGTCTCCTGAATCCCATACTTCATCATCTTGAGTCTCCTTAGAATCGGCAGACTCCTCATCAACTAACAATGTCTTGGTTTTACCAGATCTTTTCTTCTTAGCCATGGTTTTATGTCTCTTAGGTGCGGGTGGTGCAGTTTCTTCAACAACTTTTGCTTTTCCTTTACCAGACTTCGCACTCTTGTTAATAACTTGTCTTTTTCTATTGGCTTCAGGATCAATAGCATGTAATGGATTATCAGGATCAGAATCACTACCATCATTCCTTGCTTTGTTCTCACCTGGATCTTTATAATCTGGATTAATAAAGTGACCAAACAAATTCTTATGAGGTGGTCTCTCGTTCTCTGGAATACCCTTATACGCTTTCATCCTGCTAAGCGTACTCAGATTCATATGATGCTGATTAAGAATCTGTATTGGATCTTTCCTCAAAGTAGGATACTTCTTGTCGAATATCATCTGCAGAAACCTCGGATACATGAGAAACTTGTCAACCTTCAATCCTTTCAGAACTTCCAGCAAATGATCAAATATCATCCCTGACACGTTAAATGTTTTGTTCAGAATCAACGCAACCAATAATGAACTTATACTGCTTCTCATCACATCGTATCCACCACGAACTGGTCCGAAAACATGTAAAACTACATGTGCCAAATACTTGAATTGTGGACACAGCTTCGCCTTGTGTAAAAGACGATCAGTAATAGGACCGTTGTATTTCATTCTGAGAAAGCATTTCCTCTGTTCAGTCCATGATAACTTTCTCTGATCTGTCGGAGAATCGTGCAAAATAAGTGCTTCTCAAATATCTTGTTCAGAAACAAGCACTAGTTCGCCTTGTATTTTACTCCTGATCGTCGTTTTTTTCTACCAGAAATCTATCACAGCATTCTTCCAGAATTCCACTTGATGATCTCTGTAGATAGAGATTGGAGTAGCAATAGCGTACAGAACCCTGCAATGTCTGAGAAAATCAACAATCCCAGTGAACGCTTCATGTTGCTTCACTTCACCTATGTATGCACAGCAGTTGTGATCAGCTTCAAAGATCAACTCTTTCAGTTTCTCTGGTTCTGCAGTCTGTTTATCTGGGTTTTGTTGTTGTTTAGCCATTATCTGCAAAACAAAAATATTGAAAATTCGTCAAAATCGGACAAAATGTAAAATTTGATCAAAATGTCTTCCTTCGACCCCATCAAGGGTTCGAATGAAGAAACTCAGAGGTTCGAATGAAAGATTCTGGTTCGAATGTGAAAATGTTTTTGAAAAATTGTTCATTCGACCCTAACAACTTCCTTCGACCTATTACAGCTACATTCGACCCCTTGAATATGGTCGAATGTGTCTGTTCATGATCAGATTTTTCCAAAATCCAATTCAGTCCAATAGAACATCAATTTTTTGTTTAATCACATTCTAACATGGCCCATTATCATTCCCTAACTATCAATTTCAATTATTAATCATTTATCATCAGTTTTTAATCAAAAACTAGTTTAACCTAGGTTTAAACAATCAGTCATCCTAATTAATGGATTAATGATCTAGTTTTTGGTTACTTCTCCCCCTAAAACTGACGATAAATGGTTTGCAATCAACAATTGTCACAAAAACAACACAGTACATGGTTAATTTCAATCCAAGGGTTTCGAACATAAAAACAAAGATTCTGATCTGTTTATCCATTGAATACCTGCAAGTTTGTTGTTTAAATGATCAGCAAACACTGAGAATCACAATGATAAAGTCTAGAATTCGAGTTGAAAACTTCCCCCCTTAATCAGAATTTTAAATTTTTTTTTGGAATGAGGGTTCGAATGAAGTTCAGGTATATATAGGATCCTACCTTCGACCTATATTGAGGTTCTAAGGAGAAACTTTGGCTTCCTTCGACCCTACTGAAAGGGTTCGAATGAAAACCAAAGGGCTCGAATGAAACATTCCAGAAGAACACTCTCCTTCGATCCTTTTTAATAGGTTCGAATGTAGACACATTTATTCCTTCGACCCATCGAAGGGGCGAATGAACAAATGGAAAAACTGAAATTTTTACCAAATCTCAAAATCGAATCCCGTTTAAATTTTTTTCAAACTTTTTCACTCTCAAACATTCATCATTTTGCATTTAAAGATCACAAAACTCAAATGGTTAGTCAAACCTCAAAAAATCACCATTAATCACCATCGATTATAAAAAATAAATCAGAAATGTAAAATCTTTTGGATTTTCTGAAATTTTTGTTAATACACACCTAAAATCTTTTTGAGTTTTTGATATAACAATAAAATGTAAAATGCTGAAATGTAAACACAAAGCAGTAAATGTTTTGTGATTCCCGGTAAGAGGATCATATCAGTTTTTGAGAAATCTGATCACACCGTTGATCTTTAGTGTTTATTATCATTAAAGACAATGTGTGTTCCGGCAACTGCTGATATTGTTATCCACATAAGCTCACATGCAGACTGTTGTGCAATGCTTTAGACTGATACTGCTATTTATATTATAAACAACATTGTCTGTGGTTCCCACGCACACGACATACTCCCGTATCAAGGAATAGTTGCACAAAGACTCATTGTAACGCGTGATTATGCTTTCGTTATCTGTAATTTACAAGGTATGAGGCACAGAGGTGTACAGGCCAGCAACTCAATGCTACAAAGTAACTTGTGCACTCTACCAGGTTGAGGGCTTAGATCAATCACGATTTGCATCAATGATTAGATACGATGCATTAGATAATCTTTGATTATCATCATACACTGAAAGTTCCTCAATTCGGTAACTTTAGGTTTTGGCACTAAAGTTCTTTTATAAAGATACATGTCTTATCTAGGTTCGTAAAACCTTACGACAAAAGATCAGAAAGGCTATCCCCAGATAACTAATAACATAACGACTCGAAACTTCCGAATTTTGTACAAAATCCCTATCAAACGAAATTATGGTACTAAGACCATATGCCCATGAGGTGTTAATCCACATAACAATTGGTTTGATATGTATGTATCAGGCACGCATTAATAGGTCTACGAAGCCTACCAGCACATCACATAGACTCAACACCTGCCTTATCATTTCAATTCTTTAGCATGTGTCAGATCCCCACTGATGTACTATCATTTCTTCTTTTAATCCTGGAAATCATTTTGGTTTTTTCTGATTTTTATGGCTTTTTGGATTTTTCAATGTTTTTGACTTTTCTGAAAATCTAAAGACTCCACCTAAAATGTAAAAACATATTTTTTGATTTTTGATTTTTCTGAAAAACAGTAAAAACTAAAAATAAAGCGATAAACCGAGGTGATGATCAGTCTTGTTTCTCTTTTACACCATTAGCTTTTAATAAAAATTCGAATCTCGATTTATCAAAAGCTTTGGTAAAATGATCAGCACGTTGGTAATCAGTGTGAATTTTGACCATGTCAATCAACCCTTTTGTCACACCCCGCCTAGGCGGAAACACGGGAATGCAACGATCGAAAAGTTTTCAAGCACAAGGTTCAAGCAACACATATTTATTAAAAATAGTACCACCATAAAGATGGAATTTGTCATGATCTTATTGAAAAATAAGCATAGTGTAGGCACATGAACATTGTCTTATGGAAATTGAAAACATAATATCTTGAAGCTGACAAAAGCCATCAAGGTGATACCACGGTGTGCATGCTCGAACCCTTCCCTCAATCCTCTGTGGCCCTCCATTAGTTACCTGAAACACATGCAT
This sequence comes from Ambrosia trifida, assembly GCA_028751855.1. Classification (NCBI taxonomy): domain Eukaryota; kingdom Viridiplantae; phylum Streptophyta; class Magnoliopsida; order Asterales; family Asteraceae; genus Ambrosia; species Ambrosia trifida. Next base: position 56,220,505 of record CM054123.1, on the reverse strand, counting down.
AAAGGATTTTGTCAACAATAATGTTGGTGAGTCTATGGGTTTTGAATGTACAGTGAAATGAACGTGTCATCCGTGTTTGACCAATCATGAGCTAGCTAAGCAAATGATCACTGTGAGAACCATGAGTCCTGTAACCAAACCTCGTGACTGTGGTGCCTCATGCATTGTACAATAAAGACAATGTATGTATAGTAGAATACTAACACTCTTTTGCATGTGGCCGGTTAGCGCGACTAACCAAGAGTGGGGGTGTCAACCCAATAGATCTATTAAAGTGTTCCATGGCTGAATGTCTAGCTAATGGTTACAGTGAACGATGTACGAGGACTAGTGAGCTCATGAACCAATATGTCTCATGTTCCACATGGTAGTCATGCTAGAATGTACACACTTGAAATTGACACAAGTATTGATGCATGTATTTCCCCCAAAATGTAAAATACTAAAATGGGGCCATAGAAAACTCACCTGTTTGAGTCGTGTGGGGTCTAGTGAGCTAGTAAATGATCACCGTCCTGACAAATGATTCCCTATTATCATTATGGACATGGTAAGTCATCCGTATGTTGTTTATCATACAAATTGTTTACCCGACACTTATGGACTATTGTGTTTAGTGTGTTTCATTGTTCATGATACTTGTTAATGTTCTAACTAACACATAGTTCCAAAACTTTGTTGTTTCAAAATGTAATGTCCATGGTGAACCATATTGGGCCTCACATGGGGCATTTGGGCCGTATGTTGGCATCAAATCACCATGTGTGGTTGGTTTTTGAGAAAACATTGCTTAACATATGTGTGGAACCCTTTTTAAGTCCACTTATAGTCAACACATGTTTCGGCCTTTATTAACATGTGTTAGTTTAATGTAGCCGATTAGTTAATGTATCATCTTAACTATTTCTAAGTTTTACTCGAGCCTTATAGTTACATTATGGCATATTATGAATCTTGTAGCGAGTTTAAGCTTCGATTATTATGGTATTAACTTTAGCTTCACATTTAAGCCAAATAAACTTAGATTAATGAATGTCTAGGTGATCTAAGTCGTATACGTTACTAAATGTAATCCAACAACTCTTGATCATAACAAGGCCGATTATAGTGATGTTAAATGTGACATCCGTCACTTTTATTTTTTTTTATAATAATAATAATAATAATAATAATGATAATAATAAATAATAATAATAATAATAATAATAATAATAATAATAATGATAATAAATAATAATATTAGTCTAGATTAACCCTTAAACCCAAACCATTACCCTAATCCATTAAACTACCAACCATAACTCACCCTTTCTTTTCGGCCCAGATTCATTACCCAGCCCACAAAACAGGCCCACTTTACCCCACCTTAAATCTGTTAAAAAAAGGTGTTGTTGGACAGATTCGAACTCGAGTCAGAGCCGGGTCAACCAAACATAAAACACACGCACCACCAACTTAGCCATACACACACTTGGGATATATTTCAAACATTAATATATTTAAACCATGATGTGCGCTGACTTCTCCTTCCCTTCCTTCTTCCTGTACGCGAGCAGCAGCATGTTTGACCAAGAAATGCTCCACCTTTGACCTTTAAATTGAAACTAAAATGGTAAGCATTAATTGATTTGACTCGTGATTCAATACGACAACTGATTACGCGTCTTATCCACGAACCATCATCGTCAATTCGTTCAATCAAGGCTAAATTAGCGCGTCATAGTTATTAAACGAGTCAAAACATACCATATACATCAACCCGAGCTCCCCCTATAAATTGAACCCTTGATAGCAATCTAACAATGCCGAACAAAAAAAACTCACCTTCAATTCCTGTTAACAACTCATTCCTGATCGTAATTGTTCGCTTGGTTGACTTCTTGATTGACTCGTCATTTCTCTTCGATTCAGACTTGTAAGTTAAATGTTTTTGATGGGTTTTAGTCTTCGGTATACACACATCAATAACCCTAAGGTTAATTGGGTTATTGATGTGTGAATCATTCGATTACAAAAGCTAGGGCTCGAATGTGTTATTTGGGGAAGAAGATTACTTCAGGGTATCATATAAATAAAATACGAATTCAAAATAATCAGCAAACAAAGACCCAGACCAGCTGGTCTGGGCATGCTGTTGCTGTACACGGGTCGCAGGTTCGAACCCCACAACTAACAACCTATTTTTTTTACCTTTCTTATATATATATATATTTAACATACTATTTTTTTAAAATAGTTTTTAAATACTAAAAGTGTCTATTAAATCCTACAAAAATTACTGTATGATCTTCTAATGGTAAGGTTCATTTTACAATTTTTAGTTTTTCAAAAATAAATTATTTAATTTATATTATTAATAATACAAGTTTATTCATTTATAATTATAAAATTCAATAAAAATATCTAAACGATTTTATAAAATTCCACAAAAATTATTCTAAACATGTGTAACAATATACATTTCAGAAATAATTTTTATTTCGGAAAAACCGTTTGTTTAATATTTTTAATCAATTTTTGTTAGTTTTAATCATAAATAATTCATAATAAATTCATTTTACAATATTTTTACACCAAAATTTTACATAAATTATTTTATCCATTTAGAACAGAAATACAATTTTTATTCTAAAATTTCTTTAATTTTAATATTTTTAAATATTAAAGTTATATTTTGACAATTGAAATAAATAGAGTAAATATTCTATTTTCAAGAAAATAATTTTATAAAAATTATTTTCACACTTAAAACTTCATATTGTGACCATCTTCAATTTGAAATTACAAAAAGACTTTTGTTCATTTATTTATCAAATTTCTTTTATTTATTAAACGTTTAAATTATTAATCAAATAAATACTTATCCCCAATTCGAAGCCCTAGAAAATACTTATAGACCAAATAGACTTAGACTTATTTGTTACATTATACATAGGGTGATACTTGGCAACGTTGGAATACACTTATTCAATTACACAAGACTTAACACCTTGCTAAGTGAGTATTACTTTTCCCTTTTTTTCGCTTTTATAATTTTTGGGGTGATTCATGCACAAGTATACAAAACCTTCATATTCTTTTACACATACATCTTTATTCATTTACAATTCATATACGTGTCTTGATTAACTTTGTGCTTATGCTTGAACATGAACGTAGCTTACATACAAAATCATACATACAGACATAACTTTGTGTTATGGTTCTCTTTACATACAGACATAACCTTGTGTTATGGTGCTCTTTACATACAGACATAACTTTGTGTTATGGTGCTCTTTACATACAGACATAACTTATGTTATGGTGCTCTTTACATACAGACATAACTTGGTGTTATGGTGCTCTTTTAGACTCACACGTGTTGAGGTGCTCATTATCAATTACATTGTACAACTTTACATTTGATCTTTGTCTTGTTTGGTTACTTGCGTATTTACATAATGCCTTGGTGATGCTAGACACATGAATTGTACTACTTTTTAAACTTATACTATACGTACAAAACTAAGTAGTACTCACCAACATCATATGTTGACAAAATTATTTTCGTGCATGTTTCAGGATAAGCTGCTTGACGCTTCACATAGGACTTTGGACTTAGATTAGATCAATCAATTATCTTTATTTTTGTTGTCTTGTATTTAAATTTCACATGTTGTAAAACAATATTCAATAATCATATATTTACATTTTAGTACCATGAGCTTTTGAACAATCGTCACTACGTGGCACCTCGATGATTCCGCCATCGGTTGGGGTGTTACAGATTGGTATCAGAGCCATGGTTATAGGGAACTAGGTTATTAGATAAAATGGCCTAGACTATAACCGAACTTCAACTTTCATGCATAATATTTTCTAAATTACCTTACCCTCATTTCTCTCTACTTTCCTCCCTCTATCTTCTCTTCTTCTCCATTTCTCCTCATCTTTCATCCTGGTGCATAGAGATGGTGTCCTACAAAGAGTGGAAAGCACACATCATCATGGAACGGGAGTAGTACCTTTCATGAAGACACTCTTAGGCATAATGCCTACTCTTATTTTTGCTCCTTCAAAGTTGCTGAACTTTAATGAGTGTGATAAGGACACGTGCAATCTGGAAGGGTGGACGCCTGTACACTGGGTTTTCTGGCATAGGCAAGCATAGCGCATAAATCCAATAACGGACCTGTTATGCTTACCTGGGGATTCCTGGAGTGAGTGTTCACTTATAGGCTAAAGCATGTCTTCTTTGATCACCATTGGGTTCAATTCCTTTGAAAAGTCAACGTTCTTGTTGGGCTTTACAGCTAGACAAGGGCACTCCAAGCATTTTATGCAAGCTTTTTCAAAAATACTCTCTCGATTCATATACAATATTTTGTATTTCACGATTTTCATATATTGCTTACAAGTTCATACTTTCATAACCATCTATGGATTTCACAATCGCACTTCACCTTACCATCTTAGCCATTTTTTTAAAATATTCAACACCCTACCCAAATCATATTATTTCATTTCTCCACATGTTATTTATTTTAAAAACTATAACCTCATACTTTAGCACAAACTAAAGATTTCTAAAACTTGTTGTATTACCTAGTAACTTTACAAAGTACATATTTTCCTCGAACTTAAATTCAATTGTTTATTTATTGACGTAACAAACGATTTTCTATATAATGCTTTAAACTTAAAAAAAATCACTAATAAAACCTTGATCTTCAAAACCTAATGTCATGTTTGAAATCTCCAACTAACGGGAATATTTTTCAAATCCTACTTAGCTTGTACTATTTAACAACTTTTGCCTTATGTACAAAACCAATTTTGAAAATAATTTTTTTTTCATAGGAATAATATCTAGTCTCTAGATTCTCCATCGACACTCACTCATTTTCAACTTGTTCAAATTTTTACAATATTTGGCATATACCATAATCATGTTTTCCTATACACTTGATTATAACTCTTGATCCAAACCCCAGAATTTACACTGCTACATAATCTCCTTACTATAAAAATAAACTCTTTATCAACTATCTTCACATTCACTATCGCTCACAACCTTGATTCTGCTCAAAGATTTTTCATCATCCTCTCAAAAAAAAAAAAAAAAAAAAAAACTAAATTCATATCCTTCACCTTCTCACACATGAACTAGTTACCCATGATAATCAAACTACTAAAAATCCTGATACTTGATTCTACAGGATTTTTTTTTTCAAAACATCATTGTTTGTGAAACTTGATTTCCCCTTAATTTGACTATTCACTGGACATTTAATTATTCATGATACTCGTGTTTTCATTTTCTTGATCTTATTATCATTTTGCACCCAATTATGTCATACTCATAGGCATATAACATCTAGAAATTTCCTTACATACTATTGTGTACGTACACAAATTAGTAATTTATCATATTCGATTACGTTTATTTTATATCGTATAAGTTTCAGACTCTACCTTACATTTTATTGAAACATTTGGACTTGATTTCCATGAAAATCAAACTACTAAAAAAAAACTTAATACTTGATCCTACGGAGCTTTTCTAAAAAAACATCATTGTTTGTTATATGAAAATTGAATTTTTCTCTTAATTTGACAATCTATTGAACATTTAGTTATTCATGATACTCGTAATCTATTTCTATAGGCCACTAAGATAACACTTACACTTAATGGTTGCAGTACTTACAAACTTGCTTGCACGTGTGTATTATCCACGCAACTCTGATAAACATTTCATTTAAAGGGCTCCTCGGACGAGTGGTAGCCCATACTTAAATACAGTTACATACAAGTCATTGCAAACCAATGCAATTGACCTCATTATTACATGGCCTCATTTCATTGATAACATCTCAATATAACTCAACGTGTTTGTTGTGTCATCTTCTTGTGAAACCTATTTGCTGTAATGTGTGTTAGATTAGGATCATAGAAAGACATAAAACCCTAATGTAAGGTAAATTGATGATTCCGGTCCGGAACGTAATCATGAATTTACAGGTGCGTTAGGGTAGTGTGAAATTCTATTAGAGTTTTTGGTAGGCGTCCAGTACGTTTTCAAGGTATCAAACGTGTGGTGGGTTAGCTGCGGTACACCCTGTATACAAACACTAATGATGCATTGAAAGTGAGACTGAAGGTCGGACCAGGAACAAACTCTGTTTACTTGGTAGTTCAATTAGTCTTTCTATAGTCAATCAACCCGTACATTTATTCTAGGATTCCTAAAACTTGAAATTTAGTGATTCACTAGATTCTTATTCTCCTTCTTATTCGAGACGAACCTAATCTAATCCTTAACTCACACCTATCAAACCCCTTATCCAGATCATTCAAACCACAGTTATCTTAATTTTTACCCAAACATCCATAACCCTATGTTTCTAATAACTTCGGGACGAAGTTTCTAAAAGTAGGGGATGCTGTGACATCCGTCACTTTTATTTTGTTTTATAATAATAATAATAATAATAATAATAATAATAATAATAATAATGATAATAAATAATAATATTAGTCTAGACTAACCCTTAAACCCAAACCATTACCCTAATCCATTAAACTACCAACCATAACTCACCCTTTCTTTTCGGCCCAGATTCATTACCCAGCCCACAAAACAGGCCCACTTTACCCCACCTTAAATCTGTTAAAAAAAAGGTGTTGTTGGACAGATTCGAACTCGAGTCAGAGCCGGGTCAACCAAACATAAAACACACGCACCACCAACTTAGCCATACACACACTTGGGATATATTTCAAACATTAATATATTTAAACCATGATGTGCGCTGACTTCTCCTTCCCTTCCTTCTTCCTGTACGCGAGCAGCAGCATGTTTGACCATGAAATGCTCCACCTTTGACCTTTAAATTGAAACTAAAATGGTAAGCATTAATTGATTTGACTCGTGATTCAATACGACAACTGATTACGCGTCTTATCCACGAACCATCATCGTCAATTCGTTCAATCAAGGCTAAATTAGCGCGTCATAGTTATTAAACGAGTCAAAACATACCATATACATCAACCCGAGCTCTCCCTATAAATTGAACCCTTGATAGCAATCTAACAATGCCGAACAACAAAAACTCACCTTCAATTCCTGTTAACAACTCATTCCTGATCGTAATTGTTCGCTTGGTTGACTTCTTGATTGACTCGTCATTCCTCTTCGATTCAGACTTGTAAGTTAAATGTTTTTGATGGGTTTTAGTCTTCGGTATACACACATCAATAACCCTAAGGTTAATTGGGTTATTGATGTGTGAATCATTCGATTACAAAAGCTAGGGCTCGAATGTGTTATTTGGGGAAGAAGATTACTTCAGGGTATCATATAAATAAAATACGAATTCAAAATAATCAGCAAACAAAGACCCAGACCAGCTGGTCTGGGCATGCTGTTGCTGTACACGGGTCGCAGGTTCGAACCCCACAACTAACAACCTTTTTTTTTTTTACCTTTCTTATATATATATATATATATTTAACATACTATTTTTTTAAAATAGTTTTTAAATACTAAAAGTGTCTATTAAATCCTACAAAAATTACTGTATGATCTTCTAATGGTAAGGTTCATTTTACAATTTTTAGTTTTTCAAAAATAAATTATTTAATTTATATTATTAATAATACAAGTTTATTCATTTATAATTATAAAATTCAATAAAAATATCTAAACGATTTTATAAAATTCCACAAAAATTATTCTAAACTTGTGTAACAATATACATTTCAGAAATAATTTTTATTTCGGAAAAACCGTTTGTTTAATATTTTTAATCAATTTTTGTTAGTTTTAATCATAAATAATTCATAATAAATTCATTTTACAATATTTTTACACCAAAATTTTACATAAATTATTTTTATCCATTTAGAACAGAAATACAATTTTTATTCTAAAATTTCTTTAATTTTAATATTTTTAAATATTAAAGTTATATTTTGACAATTGAAATAAATAGAGTAAATATTCTATTTTCAAGAAAATAATTTTATAAAAATTATTTTCACACTTAAAACTTCATATTGTGACCATCTTCAATTTGAAATTACAAAAAGACTTTTGTTCATTTATTTATCAAATTTCTTTTATTTATTAAACGTTTAAATTATTAATCAAATAAATACTTATCCCCAATTCGAAGCCCTAGAAAATACTTATAGACCAAATAGACTTAGACTTATTTGTTACATTATACATAGGGTGATACTTGGCAACGTTGGAATACACTTATTCAATTACACAAGACTTAACACCTTGCTAAGTGAGTATTACTTATCCCTTTTTTTCGCTTTTATAATTTTTGGGGTGATTCATGCACAAGTATACAAAACCTTCATATTCTTTTACACATACATCTTTATTCATTTACAATTCATATACGTGTCTTGATTAACTTTGTGCTTATGCTTGAACATGAACGTAGCTTACATACAAAATCATACATACAGACATAACTTTGTGTTATGGTGCTCTTTACATACAGACATAACCTTGTGTTATGGTACTCTTTACATACAGACATAACTTTGTGTTATGGTGCTCTTTACATACAGACATAACTTATGTTATGGTGCTCTTTACATACAGACATAACTTGGTGTTATGGTGCTCTTTTAGACTCACACGTGTTGAGGTGCTCATTATCAATTACATTGTACAACTTTACATTTGATCTTTGTCTTGTTTGGTTACTTGCGTATTTACATAATGCCTTGGTGATGCTAGACACATGAATTGTACTACTTTTCAAACTTATACTATACGTACAAAACTAAGTAGTACTCACCAACATCATATGTTGACAAAATTATTTTCGTGCATGTTTCAGGATAAGCTGCTTGACGCTTCACATAGGACTTTGGACTTAGGTTAGATCAATCAATTATCTTTATTTTTGTTGTCTTGTATTTAAATTTCACATGTTGTAAAACAATGTTTAATAATCATATATTTACATTTTAGTACCATGAGCTTTTGAACAATCGTCACTACGTGGCACCTCGATGATTCCGCCATCGATTGGGGTGTTACATTAAAGCAATATTATGTGAATATACACTAGTGTTAAGACAATGTGGTGAGTAGTTAGTGAACAAAGCAATGTAACTTGTGTTATGTGTTAAGCCGATCGCTTATGATCATGGGGTAGGGGTTGGGTGAACATACTAAGCCGATTATAGAGGACTAAAATAGCTTGGATTACTTACCTAGTGGAGCAAAGTGAGGATGGCCGATGGTTAGAGCCTTCGGGTCTCCTAGTGCTCTCCTAAGCTTGTACTTAGTGGTTATTGAGTGATGATGGGGTGGTTCGGCCTATAGAGAGAGCCGAGAGAGTTAGAGAGTTGTGTGGTGTGGTTTCAAGTTCTCTTGGATGCTCCTAAGCTTGTAAGTCTTATGATGAAAGTCCACTCCTTCCATTTAGATGTAACTTAGGGTCACTAGTTTGATAGTGACTCTTCATGAGACAAGGATTTCTTTGTCTTTTCCCATGTGCACATCGAACATGGGTGAGGAAAACAAGACCATGTGTTCAATGTAGGGTGGTAGTTTATAAGAGGAAAGGTTAACATTCCACGGTGTGTCCTAGTGTTAGCTATAAAGGTGTAAGTTGCTTCTTCCTAGCTTCCTTTGGGCCGATTGTTTTCTAGTGAACTCCTAGGTTCATGTTCAATCACTATTATGTGTATTTGTAGGGATATAGGCGGCCATGTGTGTGGGAAGAGATAGGGTAGTAGAAGCTAAATGTTGTAGGCTCATGGTGATGGTGATAGTTCTTACATTCTTCACTCTATGACTGGCTAAGTTAAGAAGGGTAGGGGGTTAACTTTAGGAAGGTTGGTAAGCTTTTGTGGGATTACCATTTTGGTGTAACATTCTTTCAAGTCAAGTGTGGCCTTGAGCCATGTGTTTCGGCCTAGTGTAAGACAAGGAATGGGGTTTCCTAGTTTAGGCTTGTCTTGTTACTAAGTGAAATTGTTGTAAGATCATGCCTTGCCTCTTTGATGATAACAAGACATGTGTGAGGTTGCTTGCGTGAATGCTTCGGCCGAGATCAAAAGGAAAGGAAAAGTTGTCAAGGTTTGTAGGATAACTAGTCATGTGTACATGATAATATATATATATATATATACACATATGTGTGGTGTCGTGTGTCTATGTATATATATATAATGCCGTATGCTTGAGTGTATATATGAGCATAACTTGTGTGGATCCTAAGACAATTAGCTTGGCTATGATCCATTACTTGACATGTTATGTTAAATAAATCGGCCTATTCATGTTATTAGTGTTGTGATTGTTCGTTGTATAGTCTCTTGTACACCTTTGATATAGGAATATCATTCGGTCTCATAAGAGTAGGAGGTTGTTAAGTCCCATGCCTCTTGATGACGACATTAACATGTATTTTGATTCACATGTGTCATGGGTTTGTTGTATGATTTCCCATGATGATCTTTGTGTTTCACAATCGTGTGTTAGAGGTGCTTTAGCATGTGTTAGTGGGCATAACCTCTTGTAACGCTTGTTTTGATGGTGTGTCCGGGTGTTGTATGACTAAACAAGTGCATCATATTGAGTTTTCTTGTTTAACTCATGCTCTACTAGCCGGGGGGTATAATGTATGCAAATTGTCTAAAAATGCACATATAATGACTCAATAAATGAAACCTGTACGGTCGTTGACCTGTTACGTTGACTGTTGTCACACCTTTAGCATAACAATCATGGATAAAGTGATACTTAATCCGGATATGTTTAGCTTTAGAGTGATTGTTCATGTCTTTCGTGAGTGCTATGGCAGCTTCATTATCACAATAAATTGGGGGGGGGGGGGGGTTGTTTTTAGATATTGCAAACCGTAATTTCTCATCTGCTGTTGAATCCACAGAACCTGTGAGCAACAACTAGAGGCTGCTACATATTCTGCTTCACAAGTAGATAGAGCGACTGCCGTCTGCTTCTTACACTGCCAGGTCACAAGCCTACCCCCAAATAATTGGCATCCAGCTGTTGTGGATTTACTGTCTTTATCACAGCCACCGAAATCTGCATCACTGAAAGCAACAAAGTCAAAACTATCATCATTAGGGTACCATAATCCTCTCGACGGACAACCCTTCAGATATCTGAGGATTCGTTTGACGGCTGTAAGATGAATCTGTTTCGACTTCGATTGGAATCTTGCACAGAGACATGTTGCGACCATAATATATGGACGAGATGCAGTAAGATACATCAACGATCCAACAATGGCTCGATAAGTGAATGGATCAATGAGCTCCCCCTTTGCATCAACTCCAATCCCTTGATTAGGTTGTATTGGGGTATTCTATGTTTCAGGGGGAGTAAAAAGACTTCAGATCGAGTAATGCATTCGTGTAGAGCTCAAGTGGAAGTTTTTACAATCCAAGCTTATTCTCAGGGGGAGTTACTTAATTCTCAAGAGATGCTGAACATAAGAGAGCCGTTAAAGACTCAAGATCACAAGTTGAAGAAAAGAAGAGAAGTGATCTGCCAAGTTCTTCTAAATTACTTTGGTAGACAATCTCAAGATCAAGCTGTTGAAGATTAAATACATCAAGTGGAAGACAATTGTAGATACTTTGAGATTTGAAAAATAATCTTAAAGAGCATCTGTCAAGGGGGAGTTTGTTGGTGCAAGTTTGTGACATATACTCAAACGGATAAACAAACGCTCGGGATTATTGACAGAAGACTTTTTATTGTTCGTGTCATTAGAAAAACTTGTCTAAGTTAGTTCGTGAATATGTAATTAAGCTAGTCTTGTAAAAGCCCAACACAAGCCCAGTTAAAAGCCCATGAGGATGCATGTATATAAGCAAATGATGCATGGGGTTTTAGGGGTTGGTTGGTTGGTTTGTTGGTCAATTGTTTTGTCATAGAGAGTTTGAGAGAGAGCTAGCTAGGATTACAAGTTCGGTGTAGTTCTTATTAGTTGTTATCTGTGATTCGATTAATAAGAAAAGCATTAAAAAGTAATCTTGTGTTCTTTGTGTGATATCCACGGATCAAAGATATTCCGCGTCTAGGATTCGTGTTTGGTTTGATTGCAGAGAAGATCTCAAGGGAAAGGGACCTACAGAATCGGCTCAAGACGTCAGATACGTATTTCGTCTGATGGATGAAAATGCCCGTTGGCAATTGGTCCACCTGCAAGCCTAGGAAAAACTGCATTTCTCCCATTGCACTCATCTCGAACTTCTCCTACATTACTGTTTCAAATTCTCTGCACAAAAGTTCGTTAGTTGAACCAAAGATAATATCGTCAACATATATCTGAACAAGAAGCAAGTCACAATCTGTTCTTTTCGTGAACAGGGTACAGTCGACCAAACCTCGTTTGAATCCTTTGGAAAGTGGGTACGTACTCAGCTCCTCATACCATTGACGTGGAGCATGGTGCGACCCGTAAAGTGCCTTGTTTAGAACTTAAACCTTATCCCGGTGGATAGGATCTTCAAAGCCTGGCAGTTGACCTACGTAAACTTCTTCCTTGACCACACCGTACAAAAACGCGCTCTTCACATCCATTTGGTACAACTTAAACTTCTTGTATGAAGCAAACGCTAGAAACATTCGGATAGCTTCTATACGTGCCACAGGTGCATAAACTTCGTTGTAGTCGATTCCTTCAATTTGACTAAAACATTGAACAACCAGTCTAGCTTTGTTTCGTACAATAACGCCTCGATCATCCTTTTTACATTTAAACACCCATTTTGTTACAATCTTCTTTCTTCCTGGAGGTAAATCTGTAAGTGTCCAGACTCCCAGCTTCTGAAACTGCAACAATTCCTCTTGCATCTCTTCAACCCAAGCATCATCCAATAGAGCGTCTTTGTATGTCCGCGGCTCCACCTGCGAAACATAACAAGCAAAGGACCAATCATTCTGACAACCAGATTTTTGAATTTTAGCATAAAGGGCTAGGGCTCCGAGGTTATCATGTGAGGTTGCACGACGAAGTTGTCCTCTAGTCATGACACTGCTTCCTGGATCACCAATAACTTGCTCAAGTGGATGATTCTGATGTATCCGAGATTCCGAATAATCAGGATCTTGAGCTCCAGTTTGAGTAGTTAGATTTTCTGCTGCATCCAGATCATTACCCAAATTTGAAGATGAAGCAACTTCTGGATTAGGGTTCACTGGTGGTTTCTCCATTGCATGATCTAGAATAGCTTCACTGGTGACATCATCATCATCATCTTCCGATTCTGATGAATTAAGAGTAGTCGAAGCTTCTTGGAACACTTCCTCTTCATTAGTAGGAACATTGGTATCATTAGAAGCTGTTGGAGGAGTTACGGTGATCGGACGCACCAACAGTGAAGTCACTGCGTTTTCACACTCGTAATAAAGTCTTAATATAGCCTCTTCAACCAAGTTATCTAGATTGAATGATTCAAAGAAGTCTTTGTAATCAAACATCCAATCTGGACCACTTCCCTATACATTCTGAGTATATCGTTGAACTTCAACATTAGCCCACTCCTCTACCAGACGAGTTCGTTTGTTGAATACCCGTTTGAGCGGGGTTACATATCCAACAAAGAATCCCTCTTTACCTTTTGGTGCAAACTTTTCAGATGGATTCAACATAGTACAAGGTGCTCCAAATAGTTCTAGATACTCCAGATTCAGCTTTCGCCTATTCAACAGTTCATAAGAAGTTTTGCCAAACTTCTTCACTGTTAATACACGATTCAATGTATAACAAGCTGCGTAAATGGCTTCGTTCCAGAACATTACCGGAAGATTCGAATCCGCAAGCATTGTTCGTGCCATTTCGATTAGAGTCCTGTTTTTCCTTTCAGCAACACCGTTCTGTTGTGGAGTATACGGAGCACTATATTCATGATGAATTCCTTTGTTTTCACAAAGTGCATCCATTTGAGTATTCTTGAACTCCGTCCCGTTGTCACTACGAATTCTTTTGATCTTCAATCCGTAAACATTCTCCAAACGGGTGAACAGAACTTTCAAATTGTTAAACGTGTCACTTTTGTGTTGCAAACACATCACCCACAAAAATATAGAAAAATCATCAGCAACCACAAGACAATATAATTCTCCAGCATGACTTTTACGCTTGACAGGTCCGAAAAGGTCTATATGCGAACGCTCAAGTGGCATATCTACAGAAGTCACTTTCTTTGGTTTGTGGGACTGTTTGTGTTGTTTACCCTTCTTGCAACTCACATATTTGTTATTGAGATGAAAATGATTTACATTAACCCCTTCTACAAGCCCATTTTTCACCAATTGATTCATTTTTCTGAGGTGAATATGTCCCATCCTCCTGTGCCACATAATCGATTCTTTCTCTGTAGCCTTGGAGAGAAAACATGTAACTTGGCCCTGGGTTGTCATTGCCTTGCTCATATCAAGAATATACAAGTTGTTTACTCTTGGTGCTCTCAGGATAATCCACTTTTTTGGAATCACAAATCCGGGTTTCAAAATATAGCAAGATTTATCATCAAAATGAACAGAAAACTGTTTGTCACACATCTTACTCACACTTAACAGATTATAATCAATCTGTTTCACGTATGATTTTCTCTCAAAGCTTATTATCCCATTACTCACACTTCCTTCCATAGTAATATATCCTCCTTTATTACCCACAAACGCTACATATCCTCCATTCACATTCTTTATGTCGAATAACAGCGTTAAATCTCCTGTCAGGTGCCCAGAAGCTCCACGATCAACAATCCAAAGACTGCTAACAGAGCCAGCTGGAGCTCCTTGCACCATACAAAGAAATGATTAGATTTTTCGGGGGACCCAAGCCTGCTTGGTCTTGGGTCTTTGAACGTTAAGCTTCAAAGAATCATTTTCAACCACTTTTGGTTTAGAATCGATCTTTTTCTGATCATTCAAACCTTTCTCTTCTTTCACATTTGCAGTTGAGGTGGAAGCACCCGGAGAACCCACCGGTGACCAAAGTTGTTCAGAATGTTTTAGAATCCTAATCTGAGACTTTTGAGTCACAGCAGGTTTCTTAGAGTCGTTCACAAACGAAACTTTCTTGGTTACCTTCTCTGAGTTAACAGATTTAGGTCCAACTTTAGACTTAACAGCAAGTTTAGGAACAACCTTTTGTTTGTCAGAAGTTGAGTTCACCACTGGTTTCTTTAAGTGTTTCTCGTTGGTAATCTTGTGTCGATGATCATAGACAACTTGACGACTTTCCCTCTTTTGAAAATATCGACTTTGATTGTAAAAGGTTGGTCTTTGAGCGATAAAGTGTTGCTGTGGATATCTATGATTATCGACTGGACTCTGATTTGGTTGCCTATGCTCAACTTCGTGCCTCTTATGTCGCACATACGGACAGTGAGCAAGTAAATGCCCTTTCTCTCCGCATTTGTAACATGCACGGTACTCTTCAAATACATTCTTAGCTCCCGGCTTAGCATATAAGGTGATAGGAAATTGATCATCCACACATCTTCGTCTCAAACTCATTGGAGCTGGGTCCTTTGAGTAAGCCGGCTCTAGAAATGCATTCGCCTTTTCCTTAGGCTTGATGAATTCAGTGACATGAACCTTGGGTTCTTTTGGAGTATCGCAATGTAATTTCTTCAAAAGTTCTGGAGGAAAGTCATTGGTCCTTTCGTGCTTAGGAAACCAAATTGTACTTTCCTGCCAGATTTTGTCAATTTTCGAATAATTTGCAAACTTAATCGGATACTCCTCACCAAAAATGATCTTATCGGGTCCTTCCATCCGATAGAACACTTTGATGGGTTTGTCAACTGAATCATCTTTCTCAACCTTTTTCACATTATTAGTAACTGATTAATTCTTTCTATGTGCATTGGCCTGAGGATGAGAAAACTGAGAAGGTGAAACTGGTTCATTAGTTATAATTTGATTTTCCAAAGGAATATCTGTTAGGACAAAGAGGATTGGTGAAACCACTTTTGGAAACCTTAGTCTAATTCACTTCTGTCATTTTGGCTAAGTATAGAAGTACTGAAAAGAAAACAAGAAACTGCTGAAGAGAAGATATGAGAAGTGCTGAAGAAGAAACTTCATCAGAAGTTCTGAAGTCCAAACCAGACAAGTTCACTTCAGAAGTACTGAAGACAAACTACTCATCAGTAGTTTGTCATTCATCAGCACTTAGCATCAGATATTTTCCACCGCCTTTTACATCAGTAGTTTTATTGTTTATTATTACTTTTAGCTGTATTTGATAGTTTCAATGTTGCAACTTGTGCAACTTGCTTCTGTTGTTTCTGCACTTGCTTTTTGGGCAAGATACATGTATGTAAACGTCTATAAATAGGAGGCTTCAACCTTCTATTTTAGACATTGATTTTATAGAAAAATCCTTCAAACACTTTCACTGTTCTATTCCATTTCAGTATTTATTGTGAATCTGTCTAAGTATCTAATTCTCATTTACTGCTTAGATTCATAATAAATACTTGTCATTATTAGTTTCAATCATCAAGGGGGAGTAATAACTCTTCCTAAGTATAAAAAGTGTTGCTTTAACTTATACATTCCGCTGTGCTTATAATCTGATATACAAGAGCTTGCTAAACACTTAAGTGTCAAGATAGCAAGTTCTTACTTGAACAAAAAGAGCAAACTGATCCAACAATTGGTATCAGAGCATTGGTTTATCTGATCACATATCAATCTAACAAATTGAGAATCAGACACAAAGCTCTTATTGATACTCAATAAAAAGATCAAAAGTTCACTTTTTATCAACATCCATCACTTAAAAGAGTCATCTGACAAATCAATACTCTTTAAAATGGATCCACATAATACTGGTTCTGCCACTAAACCTGCCATGCTTGTAAGAAATGAATACAACATATGGCAAAAGAGAATGGCACATACCTTGTCACAGACCAACACAGGTTGTTGGAGATCTGTGATATATGGTCCTCACAAACCAGTAAATGTCAATCTTGAAACTAATGTTAAGGTCCCTAAGGACCCAAAAGAATATACAGATGATGATTTCCTAAAACTTGAGCTAGATGCAAAAGCATTCTCTATGTTGGCAATGGCTCTCCCAAATGAGATATACTCTGGCCTTTTACATTGTGAAAGTGCCAAAGAACTCTGGGATTGTCTTAAAGAACAGTTTGGAGGAACTGAAGAGGTGATTGCCAACACCAGGGAGATTTTAGCTCAACAATATGAGACATTTGCTCATATTAATGGAGAAACTTTAACTCAACAATTTGAAAGATTCTCCTCATTAATATCTGAGCTAAAGTTAAATGGTCAGACCTATACAACAGTATCTATGCTACATAGATTTTTAAGGTCTTTACCAGACAAATGGTAAACATACTCCATTGTTTTAAGATCCTCACCAGATTTTAGCTCCCTCACTCTTACAAAACTCCATGGGAGATTACTTACTTTTGAGAGAGAAATTGATCAAAAGAAGAAATTACAATCATCTGGTAAAACTGCTGATGACTACCTACCAGGTAGTACAACACTTTTGGGACAAGACTCACCAACTTGTTCCTATGGATCTTATGACAACATTGACATAACAACTGGGATCTCATCAGAATGATCTTTCCCAGGTTATGACAATAATGACCAAAGTCAAACTGCTGATAATCTATGTTTTATCATGGATGATTTGAAAAACTGCAGTGATGACTTAGAAGAAATGGACATTTTACACCAACTGGCCATGCTAAGCATTAAAACTAACAAGTTTTATAAAAGGTCAGGAAGGAAATTTCCAGGATTGACCAGTAATACAAAAATTGGTTTTGACAAATCTAAACTGAGATGTCACAAGTGTCAGAAGTTGGGACACTTTGCTAGAGAGTGTAGAAGCTCTAGCTTTAACCAATCACAATCTGGAAATAACTATAACCCCAATTATAATAGGAATAATGGAACTCAAGGGAGTGCTCATTTTGTACAGGCACAAGCTCCTCAACAGCAATACATGCCACAAGTACAATATGTTCAAATGCCTGCTCAACAGATGCAGAGCCAACAATCAATCCCTCCCTTTCCAGCTGCTCAACATCCTCCACAGCCTCAACAACCCTCTCAACAAAGTCTTTTCACCTCAGGGTATGTTGACTGGAGCAGTCTCCCTTTTGACACCACAGAGTGCAATCCTGATGCAGACAACAAGGTGTTTGACATCAACTGGGGAGAACCAGACAATGGCAGAAAGAACTTTGCCTTAATGGCATTTGAAGGCTGTACTTCAAAATCTGCATTGTCACAGGTATCAAAAGAATCTTTGACAAAACTTTGCTCAAATTCTTGCAAAGAAACTTTTGCTCTCATAAGAGAGACAAATGTGCACTTACAAGGTAAAGCCAATGATTTAGAAAGAAAATACACACAGATAAAATGTGATTTAGAAAGAAAACTGTGTGCTAAAACAAAAGAAGTTTCTAAATTAAGTGACTCGGCTATTGAAACCCAAGCACAAATTAAAATCATGCTAAATGACCTGGGAGATGTCAGACAAGAGCTTGCTGACACCAGGATCAGTTGTGAAAAATGGGTGGATTCTTGTAAGGGGTATCAATTATTGCTAAACAAACAAAGTGCTTCAAATGTTAAGTTTGGCATAGGGTACCATCATGTTGAAACACCAACAGATTTCTCTCCCAAAACTACTGAAGATGGGAGAAAAATTGTTTCAAATGAAACTTCTGAAGGGAAAGGCTGCACATCTTTCCATGAAAACTTTCTAAACAGAAATCCTGGTATTTTCAAAGAAAGTACTTCAGAAGCATTAACAAAATCTGACAAAGAGCCATCAGTAGTTTCATCTACATCAGGAGTTGAGACTCTGAAAACTACTGATGAGCAAAATCTTTACACTAATGTCAGAAATTTGGCTTTAGATCAAAAACAAAAGGCAAAAGAGTGTGAAATTTGTGGTCTGTTCAACCACAAAACAGAGTTTTGTAGATACAGAAAAGGAATTCAGTTCAATCATAAAATTAAACAACAGGTTGTGGGAAATCAAATCAGAAATGATTATGAAAGAACCTTTAATCCCAAGAAACAACAACCTGAAAACACCTTTTCTCAGAAAAAGATAAAATCTCAACTAAAATCTTTTTCTCAAAATTCTTTGTCAGTAGTTAGACCTGAATCATCAGCAGTTTCACAAAGTGCTGAGATTCAAAAACTAATGAACTTGGTACAACTACTGATGACCAAGGTTGATGGTGGTCCTGAAAACGATACCACCATGGTTCTTAATGAAAAATCCATTGCCAAAAAGACATGGATTTCTCAACCTGGTCAAGAACAAACTGTAACTGTTCTCAAGAGCAAACCCAAAGCCAAACAGGCTTGGGTTCCTAAATCTAACTAATTTGTTATTGTGTGCAGAGAGTTTCCAGGGGCTTAAACAGCATATGGTATGTTGATAGTGGAGGCTCTATGCACATGACTGGATGCAGATACCTGATAAACAACTTTATCAGCCAAAGAGAAGGATCTGTATCCTTTGGGAACAATGCTAAGGGATATGTGCTAGGACATGGCAATGTCTCCTCTGGCAAAATACAGTTTGACAAGGTCAATCTGGTGGAAAACCTTGAATACAACTTGCTGAGTGTGTCACAAATGTGTGATAAAGGATATTCTTCCTTTTTCACAAAGACAGCATGCAAGATCATCTCACCAGAAGGCCAGAAGTTGATAGAGAAGATCATTGAAGATCATACTTTGCTGATTGCCAAAAGATGTGGCAATGTCTATGCAGTGGACATTGAGAAAGACAAAGTATTGAACAACACTGCCTGTTTCTTCTCAAGGGCATCAACTTCAGAAACAGATCTCTGGCACAGGAGACTTGGCCATATGAACTTTAAAACCATAAATAAAGTCACAAAAATGGGCTTGGTCAGAGGTCTACCTTTGAAAGTATACCAGTGTCAAGAACACTGTGTATCCTGTTTAAAGGGAAAACAGCATAAGTCCTCCTATAAGTCTATTGAAGAATCAAAAACAACTGCATGTCTTCAACTACTCCATATGGACTTATTTGGACCTGTCAAGAATATGAGCCTTGGTAAGAAGAAGTACTGCTTAGTCATCATTGATGACTACTCAAGATTCACATGGGTATTCTTCTTATTCTCCAAGGATGAGGCTGCTGAAATCATCAAGTTCTTCATTCTACAAGTGGAGAAACAATATTCTCTACCTGTCAAAACCATTAGAAGTGATAATGGGACAGAGTTCAGGAACAAAACTCTGGATGAATTCAGTTTGTCTAAAGGGATTATTAGACAATACAGTGTCCCCAGAACTCCTGAACAAAATGGTGTAGTAGAAAGGAAGAACAGAACCTTAATAGAAGGAGCAAGAACAATGTTAGCTGATTCTGGACTGCCCTTGTACTTTTGGGCAGAAGCAGTTAACACATCATGTTATGTTCAGAATAGAGTTCTTGTGGTCAAGAGACATTCCAAGACTGCCTATGAAGTTCTTCATGGCATGAAGCCCCTTATCTCCTTTTTCAGGGCTTTTTGGTGTCAATGTTTCATCTTGAACATCAAGGAATCTATTTCAAAGTTTGCTGCCAAAGTTGACTCAGGTTACTTTCTTGGTTACTCTTCAACTAGAAAAGCCTACAAGGTTTTTAATTCTCACACCAAGATAGTAGAAGAAACATTGAATGTCAAGTTCAATGAGTCAAAACACACTCTTATTCCAGCACATCCTGCTGAACTTTTTGACCTTGACAACTTCCATTTTGGACCTAAGAAGGCTGTTACTTCATCAAAACCTAGTTATTATGGTGACAAAAGGTTTGATGATGAGGATCCCACACCATGGACTCCTCAAACAGTTATCAAGTAAACTTCAAAATCATCAGAAGTTCCCCAAACTTCTGATCAAACAAGTACTGAGGAACAAACTCAAACTTCTGGTTCAGTAGATCCAACTACTGAAGATCAAGGAACATCTGAACCAGATATTATAGACCTCAGTAGTTTGTTTGAAGAACATGAGCCACCTACACCTGTCAGTGGTTTACAACAACTGATTGAACACAGAGAACATCCACTTGATCAAATCATGGGTGATATAGCTTCAGGTGTTTTTACCAGAAACCAGCTCTCCAACTTTTGCCTATTTTCAGCCTTTATCTCACAGTTGGAACCAAAGAAGTACCAGGAAGCCCTCAAAGACAATAATTGGGTGCAAGCTATGCAAGATGAACTGCTTCAGTTCAACAAGCAACAGGTTTGGGAAATCTGTCCCTTACCTCCAAACAAGCAACCAATTGGCACAAGATGGGTTTTCAGGAACAAGCAAGATGAAGCTGGTATGATAATCAAGAACAAGGCAAGACTAGTAGTTCAAAGGTACTCTCAAGAAGAGGGAATTGACTATGATGAAACCTTTGCTCCAGTTGCAAGGCTTGAGGCCATCGGGTTATTTCTGGCCTATGCCATTTCCAACAAAATTAAAGTTTATCAAATGGATGTAAAAAGTGCATTTTTGTATGGAAAAATAAAAGAGGAGGTGTATGTCTGTCAGCCACCTGGGTTTGAGGATCCTTCTCATCCTGAGTGGGTGTACAGACTGGACAAAGCTCTTTATGGGCTCAAACAGGCTCCAAGGGCCTGGTATGATACACTCTCCACCTTTTTACTCAAAAATAACTTTACAAGAGGTGCCATTGATAAAACTCTTTTCATTAAACATGTTGGAAATCATGTCCTATTGTTCAAATTTATGTTGATGATATCATTTTTTGTTCAACAAACACAAAACTGTGTGATGATTTTAAGAAACTCATGCAATCAAAATTTGAGATGAGTACCATGGGAGAACTGCAGTACTTTCTGGGACTGCAGATCAAGCAACAAACAAATGGAACTTTTATACATCAATCAAAATATGTTAAAGAATTATTAAACAAATTCTCTTTAAAATACTGTAAATCATGTTCCACTCCCATGACACCAATCACACAAGTTGAACCTGATGATCAAGGAAAACAGGTTGATCAAACCATGTACAGATGCATGATAGGTTCCCTTTTATATCTAACTATAACACCCCAACCGATGGCGGAAACATCGGGATGTCACGTAATGATGATTGTTCAGTAGCTCATGGTGAATAATAGATTCCATTAAACGATTTAAATGAATTACATACAATTGTTCTAGAATTTCTACATCAAATTGAATAAATCTATACACGTATCTTCAAGCATCAATTCAAATCTTCAAGCAAATAGAACCTGAAACATGTTAAGTTGAAAATGTTTTGGGTCAACAAAAGTTGGTGAGAATTACATAGGTTTTTGATGATTGAATAAAATGTTGTGCAATTCATGTGTCATGTCAATCTAGTCCATATGTGAGAACATACTAGAAATAAATCGAGTGCATAATCAACCCTGATGACTGTTATAAAATGATACATACCATACGCTCATGGTCCAATATGTTATACGATAACAAACACCCACGTAACCTTTGTAGGAGGCACGTATCCGGGTGGGATTGTCAGTCCAATAGATCTATCAATGTATACCGCCGGCTTGATCAATGTTAATGATTATGCTAGAATGGTGCTTACTCTAATCATGCTCAAGACATAATGCAACATAGAAAACACATAGACACATTGATGATTGAATTGCAATGATGATGTTATAAACATGTTTCACCCCAAAAATGGTGATAAATAGAAAAGGGGCTATGTAAAACTCACCTTGGTAAAATGTTATATCTGTTGAGAAATGTGTTGACCAAATGTATCAAGTATCACCCTAAAATGAGGTAATAAATATGTCTAAGTCTATCAAGTCTACAAATGTATAAGTTCTAGGGCTTCGAATTGGGGATAATTGCTCGTTTGATTAATATAAAAATATTCGCCAATTGAGAGAAATTTAGTAAATAAATAACTAAAAATCTTTTTATGAAATTTAAATTGAAGATGGTCACAATAATGTGTTTAAAGTGTAAAAATAATTTTTATAAAATTATTTCATTTAAAATAGATTTTTAAATCTATTTATTATAAATAGCCAATATTTAACTTTAATATTCAAAAATACTAAAATTAAAGAATTTCTATTTTAAAAATCATATTTCTGTTCTAAATGATTATAAATAAATTGTATAAAATTTTGGTGCAAAAATGACAAAAATTGAATTTATTATGATTTAATTATGATTAAAACTAACAAAAATTGATTAAAAATATTAAATAAATGATTTTTCAGAAATAAAAATCATTTCTGAAAAGCTTAATGTTATAAAAACTTAAAATAATTTTTGTGGAAATTAATAAGATCGTTTTGATATTTTAATGGATTTTTATAAATATAATAGTGTAAAATTGATTTAATTATTATAAATATTAAATAAATGAATTTCAGAAAAATAAAAATTGTAGATAAAGCTTTGACATCAGATTTGCTAAAAATAATTTTTTTAGAATTTATAAAAGGGTTTTGATATTTAAAAAGGAATTTACAAGATTTAAGTGTAATTTATATATATATAATGGTTTGAAAAAAAAATAAATGGAAAAGAAGTGTTCAAGCCGGGTCTCGAACCCGGTTAGTCTTAGTTATAGGCAGGAGTCACAACCACTTGGCCTAGGCCTGTGGTTGTGATTTATCTCAGTTTAATAAAAATATAAACAGTATGAAAAATCAGTTTTCTTCCCCAAATTAACAAGCCATGAACCCTAGTTTTTGCAATAATCTGATTCACTCATCAATAGCCCAATTAATCATGGGGCTATTGATGAGTTATTGCCGATATACAAAACCCACAGGAGGAATTAAACTTACAAAGTCGTGTAGAACACGATTGCTTGGTCAAAGCAAAAGTCAACAACGAACAAGATAATAATAATCAGTGTGAATCAGAGAGAATTGGAGGTTGAGAAGAGATAATTGGCGAGTTGTAATGCTTCTAGGATGATCAATTTATAGGGATAACATCTTGGTGTTCAAAATGGTAATTGTTGACCTTGAATCAATTATGACGCGTTTATAATTATAATTGGTATGATTTGGTGATTGATTAGCCGTGTGTAGGCCGATGATTGTGATTCCAAGTCAACCAAGATAATTTTCGCGTTAATTAAGTTAATTAATTGGTCAAAGGAGAAAGAAATAAAAAAAGGAATCAAATCTGCTGCTGTTACGCGTGAAACAGCAGGGAAGAAGAACAGCGACCATAATAAGCGGTTATATAGAATTTAAACTGGGATCAGAACAGGATTTGGGTTGTGGCTCAGTGGTTAAGACGCGTGTGTGTTTGTGAAGGGTCCCCGGTTCGAATCCCAGCCGAGGCACCCTTTTTGTTTCTTTTTTTAAAAACAGGTATAAGGTTGTGGGCTTCAGGTCTTGGGCCTGTGTTGGGCCATATCATTTCTGGGCTCCGAAAAAGTAAATGAGGGGTGGGCTTTGGGCTTTTCACTTGGGTTTAACAACACAAAGGGGATATTGGGTTAGAGTTTGTAAAAGAAAATGGTATATCTATTATGATAGTGATTATTATTATTATTATTATTATTATTATTATTATTATTATTATTATTATTATTATTATTATAAAAATAAATGCATTACATATATATATATATATATATATATAGGTTGCGAGTTAGGATAATTAAATATAGACTTGGGCACATTAGTGTGACGAAGGTAAGGACGTTTATATTAAGATTTGGGGAAAAATTCGCGATGTTACAGTCTCCCCTACTTTTGAAAACTTCGTCCCGAAGTTTATTGAAAACACAGGGTTGAAGGGGGTTGGATAAAAATTAGGGCAAGTGTGACTTGAAGAGTTTTATGTTAGGGCATGACAATGAATAGAGTAACCTGTCTCGAATAGCGTGGACAGGAGGCGCGTTACGTGTGAGTTGAGCTACTAAATGAACTACTAGATATCTAATGTTTACATTTGGTTAACTACCGAAAATCTTGATAGCATTTCACACCACCTTAACGTACCTGTAAATTCATGATTACGTTCCGGACCGCACTCACCAATTTACCTTACATTAAGGTTTTGTGTCCTTCTATGTCTCTACCGATTGTTGAGCAGGTCTGATAGTCTCCACCAGTCGTTGAGCAGGTGGTAGGGCCTCTCCCAACTGTTGGAAAGACATGATGACCTCTACCAATCGTTAAGTAGGTTGTTTTGGTAGTCCACTATTTGTTGTACAAGTAAGCAAGTATGATTATAGATATAGCATTTAGTTCACATTTAAGCATGCACACAGATGTTATGATAATCCTTGAATTTATTACTTGAATCAAAAAGCGTCATTACATAGAATTAAAAGCAAACAACATTTAAATGGTGGGACTTGCTGTTAAGTAGCTGGAGGGTCTTGGTCTCGGGTTAGTTTAGGGCATCGGGTACGGTAGTGATTTGGGTTTCCACATTCATAGCATTGACCATAGTTGAAATTACCAGGACGATTAGGATTAGTAACCTGAGCAAGGTTGTAGATAATTGCAGCCAGTCGGGCATCAACACCTTTGTTGTTTTTGTTGTTGTTGAGGTTGGTGTTGTGGTTGTTGTTACTTTCCTCTTGGTTTTCACCACTGTTATTGCGAGTGCTACGACGTGGAGACATGATCTGTAAGGGACACAATGAAGTCTCAATGAGGCATGAAATGATTGAGGTAATATAAGGAATGTAATCATTTATTCATTAATTAAAACGAATAAACGAAAACGTGGACTTATCAAAGATTCCAGATTCTAATAACATATGAAGACATGCTTTAGCCTATAAGTGAACACTCATCCCGAGAATTCCCAGGTAGGCATCCGGGTCCCTCGTCTGATTGGGATATATGCGCAATGCCAGCCTAGACAGAAGACTCAGAATACAGGCGTTCACCCTTCCAGATTGCACGTGTTCGTTATTAAAACCTAGAACTTCGACGAGATCTCAAGGTGGTTCAGGCTAAACCTGAGGATTTTGTCCTATTAGTCTAAGAGTAGATCCAATGGTGGAGAGCAACCTTCTTTTAAGAATGAAAGTAGGGATAAGAAGTAAGAGGGAGATAGAGAATAGCAAGTAAGAGAAGCAAGTACTGGTTAAATCCTATGGTTATAGACTAGATTATTTTTCTAATAACCTAATTCCCTATAACCATGGCTCTGATACCAATCTATAACACCCCAACCGATGGCGGAAACATCGGGATGTCACGTAATGATGATTGTTCAGTAGCTCATGGTGAATAATAGATTCCATTAAATGCTTTAAATGAATTACATACAATTGTTCTAGAATTTCTACATCAAATTGAATAAATCTATACACGTATCTTCAAGCATCAATTCAAATCTTCAAGCAAATAGAACCTGAAACATGTTAAGTTGAAAATGTTTTGGGTCAACAAAAGTTGGTGAGAATTACATAGGTTTTTGATGATTGAATAAAATGTTGTGCAATTCATGTGTCATGTCAATCTAGTCCATATGTGAGAACATACTAGAAATAAATCGAGTGCATAATCAACCCTGATGACTGTTATAAAATGATACATACCATTCGCTCATGGTCCAATATGTTATACGATAACAAACACCCACGTAACCTTTGTAGGAGGCACGTATCCGGGTGGGATTGTCAGTCCAATAGATCTATCAATGTATACCGCCGGCTTGATCAATGTTAATGATTATGCTAGAATGGTGCTTACTCTAATCATGCTCAAGACATAATGCAACATAGAAAACACATAGACACGTTGATGATTGAATTGCAATGATGATGTTATAAACATGTTTCAGCCCAAAAATGGTGATAAATAGAAAAGGGGCTATGTAAAACTCACCTTGGTAAAATGTTATATCTGTTGAGAAATGTGTTGACCAAATGTATCAAGTATCACCCTAAAATGAGGTAATAAATATGTCTAAGTCTATCAAGTCTACAAATGTATAAGTTCTAGGGCTTCGAATTGGGGATAATTGCTCGTTTGATTAATATAAAAATATTCGCCAATTGAGAGAAATTTAGTAAATAAATAACTAAAAATCTTTTTATGAAATTTAAATTGAAGATGGTCACAATAATGTGTTTAAAGTGTAAAAATAATTTTTATAAAATTATTTCATTTAAAATAGATTTTTAAATCTTTTTATTATAAATAGCCAATATTTAACTTTAATATTCAAAAATACTAAAATTAAAGAATTTCTATTTTAAAAATCATATTTCTGTTCTAAATGATTATAAATAAATTGTATAAAATTTTGGTGCAAAAATGACAAAAATTGAATTTATTATGATTTAATTATGATTAAAACTAACAAAAATTGATTAAAAATATTAAATAAATGATTTTTTAGAAATAAAAATCATTTCTGAAAAGCTTAATGTTATAAAAACTTAAAATAATTTTTGTGGAAATTAATAAGATCGTTTTGATATTTTAATGGATTTTTATAAATATAATAGTGTAAAATTGATTTAATTATTATAAATATTAAATAAATGAATTTCAGAAAAATAAAAATTGTAGATAAAGCTTTGACATCAGATTTGCTAAAAATAATTTTTTTAGAATTTATAAAAGGGTTTTGATATTTAAAAAGGAATTTACAAGATTTAAGTGTAATTTATATATATATAATGGTTTGAAAAAAAAATAAATGGAAAAGAAGTGTTCAAGCCGGGTCTCGAACCCGGTTAGTCTTAGTTATAGGCAGGAGTCACAACCACTTGGCCTAGGCCTGTGGTTGTGATTTATCTCAGTTTAATAAAAATATAAACAGTATGAAAAATCAGTTTTCTTCCCCAAATTAACAAGCCATGAACCCTAGTTTTTGCAATAATCTGATTCACTCATCAATAGCCCAATTAATCATGGGGCTATTGATGAGTTATTGCCGATATACAAAACCCACAGGAGGAATTAAACTTACAAAGTCGTGTAGAACACGATTGCTTGGTCAAAGCAAAAGTCAACAACGAACAAGATAATAATAATCAGTGTGAATCAGAGAGAATTGGAGGTTGAGAAGAGATAATTGGCGAGTTGTAATGCTTCTAGGATGATCAATTTATAGGGATAACATCTTGGTGTTCAAAATGGTAATTGTTGACCTTGAATCAATTATGACGCATTTATAATTATAATTGGTATGATTTGGTGATTGATTAGCCGTGTGTAGGCCGATGATTGTGATTCCAAGTCAACCAAGATAATTTTCGCGTTAATTAAGTTAATTAATTGGTCAAAGGAGAAAGAAATAAAAAAAGGAATCAAATCTGCTGCTGTTACGCGTGAAACAGCAGGGAAGAAGAACAGCGACCATAATAAGCGGTTATATAGAATTTAAACTGGGATCAGAACAGGATTTGGGTTGTGGCTCAGTGGTTAAGACGCGTGTGTGTTTGTGAAGGGTCCCCGGTTCGAATCCCAGCCGAGGCACCCTTTTTGTTTCTTTTTTTAAAAACAGGTATAAGGTTGTGGGCTTCAGGTCTTGGGCCTGTGTTGGGCCATATCATTTCTGGGCTCCGAAAAAGTAAATGAGGGGTGGGCTTTGGGCTTTTCACTTGGGTTTAACAACACAAAGGGGATATTGGGTTAGAGTTTGTAAAAGAAAATGGTATATCTATTATGATAGTGATTATTATTATTATTATTATTATTATTATTATTATAATAAAAATAAATGCATTACATATATATATATATATATATATAGGTTGCGAGTTAGGATAATTAAATATAGACTTGGGCACATTAGTGTGACGAAGGTAAGGACGTTTATATTAAGATTTGGGGAAAAATTCGCGATGTTACACTAACTGCTTCTAGACCAGATATTATGTTTTCAACATGTGTCTGTGCTAGATATCAATCAGCACCAAGGGAATCACACCTTATAGCAGTCAAAAGAATTTTCAGATATCTGAAAGGAACTCCAACACTTGGAATTTGGTATCCTGCTTCAAGCAATACCAAGTTATCAACTTTTTCAGATAGTGACTATGCAGGGTGTAAGATGACAAGAAAGTCAACATCTGGTGGTTGTCAATTCTTGGGTAACTGTCTAGTGTCATGGCAATCAAAGAAGCAAACATCTGTTGCAACTTCAACTGCTGAAGCTGAATACATTGCAGCTGCAAGTTTTACATCACAAATACAATGGCTCCAATAGCAACTTCTTGATTATGGAATCAAAGAAACCAAGACACCTTTGTTAGTAGACAGCAAATCTGCCATTAGCATCATTCAAAATCCGGTACAGTTCTCAAAAACCAAACATATTGAGATCAGGTACCATTTCATAAGAGATTGCTATGAAAAAGGCAAGATTGAGGTGAAGCATGTAGCAACAACTAATCAAATAGCTGACATCTTCACAAAACCCCTGGACACATCAACATTTCAGAAGTTAGTATCCATGCTTGGGATGCTAAATTTGTAAGTGTTTATTTTATTATTCTGCACATATTTTTCATTTTTCACTTACAAAAAGACAAAAAGTCTGAAACAAAACTTCTGAAAAGAAAGAAACTACTGATGAACAAAACATCAGTATGGGGATAATTTCTGAAAAGTGTATAACTTCTGATAAAATAATCTTCAGAAGTTATGAATAAAAGTATTTATAAAACATTTCTCATCAGCTGTCAAACTACTGAAGAGGAAATGGGAACTACTGATGAAGATAATCCTTCATCAGCAGTTTAGTCAAAAAGGGCAAATCTGACTTTTCCCATCATCAGAGGTTTCGACCTAGTCGGTTTAAAACTTCTGATAAAGAGATTTTTAACCGAGGCGGTTTAAAAACTTCTAATAAAGAAGATTCAAACGGTTAAAAACTTCTGATAAATACCTTTTTTCAACACTTATCCTTTCAAACTCAAAATATCCCTCTTTCTCTCTCAAAAACACTCTCAATAACCTAAACCTGCAAATCAACTGTTCGATCAAAACACAAACACATGGCTCACATTCTAAAACAGGGACACAATCAAAGGGCCTTTCTTGAAAAACAAGAAGGCTGGTCCCAATACGATGAGATCATTGATCTTGTCGTAAAATCCCAATATTTTACTGCTCTCACAAGAAACCCACCAATTCATACTGAAACTCTAAATGAGTTCTGGGCAAATGCTGAGACGGTGACGGCTGATGATGAAGTCATTTCCCTCAACTCAAGAATAAAAGGGAAACCATTGACCATCACACCGGCCACACTAGCAACAAGACTGGGCCTGGATGATGTAGTTGCCCCTGATCAAGTTGCTAATTCTGATATTCACTTAACCATGACAGAGTGTGGTTATCAAGGTACTCTCTCCCATGCTACTATCTTCAAAAAATATTTTGAACCAAAATACAAGCTTTTGTTTCATTATATTATTATGTGTTTGAGGCCAAAAACAGGGTCTTATGACCAGATGCCCTCCACTTTTCAACCAATATTTCATTCCATAGTGAATGAAACCAAATTCAGGGCATCAAAATTCTTTTTCAATGAGTTGGTGTTACATCATAATAATACCAAGAAAAAGTTTTTGTTATACCCAAGGTTCATTATGCAATGCATAATAGGGGAACTGGGTAATGAGGTGCTTGTGGGAAAAGTTTCAACTTTAAATCCATTAACCTCACAAGCATACTCTAGGCATAACAAACCGGCTACCTGGCCAGAAGATGATCAGGGAGAACAACAACAAGTCCCCCTGAAGCCCACATCTTCCAAACTCACACCACCAAAAGCCAAAAAGCCCAAGCCAACAAAAACAAAAACCCACCAACCCAAAAGAAAAGCTGTTCAGGAGGTTGAGATGCCTGAACATGCTCATGAGCAATCTGCTCTTCAAATAGGTGAGACTGAAACACCCTCTCAGTCTCATCCATCTCAAACCCCACCAAGAGCACCCATAACAATCTTATTCAAAAGAAAAAGACTTAGAAAAACAATTGCAACTCACACTTCTTTTGAAACTGCTGACCAACCTATTTCACCTATTGCCCAAACTATTGAACCAACCCCTCAAATTTCTGAACCAGAGGCAATAGAGATTGCCAAACTTCTCTCTGGGCTAAGAGAGAAAGTCCCATCTGATAATGTCAGTCCCCTACAACCACAACAAACAGGGGACATAACCACAGCATCAAACATGGATGTGGACATCACTAGCCCTAACCAAAGAGATGAGGGTGGACCAGAGTCTTTAAGCCCAATTTTAGAGACTCTTGGGGCATCTGAGGCTGCTACTACTCAGTTACCACCCAGTGGTGGATCTGAGGATAGAAGTAAAATAGCTAAGACCTCAGATGTGGCAACTACTGATGAAGGCTTAATGCCTGAAGTAGGAAATCCTCAAAACCAAGAACAAGAGGTTCATGAGAGAACTGAGTTGGGCTCAGCTCATGATTTAACTGAGACAGTCCTCAATGAGGACAACATCAGGGATTCAGATGATTCCATTAATTTGGATGATGTTTCAAAAACCAAAACTACTGAATTGACGGCACTTTATGAAGGTCCTGTTTCAGGGGTATCCAAGCTCAAGAAGCTAGTCACCCTTGCACAGGTTAAAGTCCACTCAATCCCTAAAACCCCTAGAGTGGCATCCTCTGTACAACATGAGGATCTCCCAAAAATACACCCTTCACATCAAATGCCTACCCAATTCCCTGGACAAACAAGCATAGACATGAACCAGCTATGCAGCCCAGAGGGTCCCCTGTACCACATGATGAACACTCTCATCAAGAATCACTTCCAAACATACACAACTAACTTGGAGCTGTCAATCAAAAACCAATTTGGAGTGATCAAGACAAAGATGAATGATCTGTCCAACAAGATTGAATTTAACAGCAAACAGATTGCTCATATTCAAGGTCAATTCTCCCAACCCTCAACCTCTAAACTTGATGAATCCAAAAAGGGGGAGAAAATTAGGGAACCTAAGGAGTCATTCGAAGCCAGGATAAGGGCAAGAGTGGCCATCCTTGAAAGAGATCAGAAGAATCAAGCCAGAAAAGAAAAACTGGCCAAACAGTTTGGTGTCTCAGTAGAAGAAATTGAAGCCACAGAAAAAGAAGATGAGACCCAAACCTCTGAAGAATCCCTAAGGCATAATAAAGAAACCTCTGAAGGTCAAAGTACTGATGACTCAGAAGATACTGAAGACAATCCTTCAGTAGTTGACAAACCATCAGCAGTTGTCAACCCATCAGAGGTTAACACTTACAAACCTCAACATACTGAACCTTCCAGATCCACTGAACAAATCAAACCAACTTCTGCTCCTCCAAGGCCTACAACAACCACTACCATGACTGTCCTAACCCCTGCTCCAATCTCTCAATCAACTGAACTTCTTGAGCAGAGGTTAAAGGCAGTTCAACAAAAAGCCAAGGAAGACCAGATTTGGAAAAGTCTGGAACAAAGGGATGACTTGGAGTTTGAAGAGAAGCTCCAGGCTTATCAAGCTGAACTGGAGAGACAGGCTGAAATTGACTATGTTGCTGAAGAAGACAAAAGACAACAACTGATGTCTTACATCACCAAGAACAGCAAGACTAAAGCCTACACACTCAAGGGACTCTCTATGCAAGAGCTGACAAGAAGGGCACAACTGATTGCAGACAAACTGGCCACAAGTAAAGAAGGAAAGGCCAAGAGAGCCCAAATGATAAGTGAATTAGTAGCAGATGGCTATGGTTCAAAAGCCTCAGTATCCAGATGGAAAGAAGAAAGACTAATGGATACTTATCGAAAATACAAGGCTGCCAAGGCTGCAAATCCAGAGAAGTTTCAAACTGCTGATCCTTCAAGATCAGTAGTTAGAACTTCTGGTATATCAACAAGAAGGCCTGCTACTCAAAGAAAGAAAGCAGATGACAATGTCAAAACTGATTTCAAAATGGTACTACTTGAAGGAAGTTCAGTAGTTCATTCAGATTTTGACATTGAGGAGAAACCTCTGTTAACACAATTCAGGGATCCTTCCACTTTTGCCTACCAAATCCAAAAGACTATCAAAGAAAAGATGCATACCAAGGTAGTGACTGAACACCATCTCCCAACTATTCAGATGCCTGATATGCAACAACAACAACAACAAGAAGGAAGAGACTCCCACCTGAGGCTTACTGAAGAAAGCATCCAACACTCAGGTTCATCAACCCAAGGGACAAGTCTGGTTCCCTATAACTCTGACTTTGACAAGTCAAAGGTGCCTATCATCAGATGGTCACTTACTGCTAACAACACAGTATTATTGACCAGAAGAGACCTTTCAAGCAGGGCTTACAAGAAGATCAGTGATCTAAAGAAACTGTCAACACAAGACCTGCTCACAATTCAACATCTGGAACCACAGAGAGGATCTCTATCTGATGGACAGTTAAACCAGCTCAAGAACACCATGTTCAAAGAAATATGGAAGATTGTTCAAGACAGAAGAAGATCATAAGGAATTAGTAAGGTTTTGGGTTCATCAATCCAGGGGGAGATTGTTAGGACAAAGAGGATTGGTGAAACCACTTTTGGAAACCTTAGTCTAATTCACTTCTGTCATTTTGGCTAAGTATAGAAGTACTGAAGAGAAGACAAGAAACTGCTGAAGAGAAGATATGAGAAGTACTGAAGAAGAAATTTCATCAGAAGTTCTGAAGTCCAAACCAGACAAGTTCACTTCAGAAGTACTAAAGACAAACTACTCATCAGTAGTTTGTCATTCATCAGCACTTAGCATCAGATATTTTCCACCACCTTTTGCATCAGTAGTTTATTGTTTATTATTACTTTTAACTGTAATTGTTAGTTTCAATGTTGCAACTTGTGCAACTTGTTTCTGATGTTTCTGTACTTGCTTTATGGGCAAGATACATGTATGTAAACGTCTATAAATAGGAGGCTTCAACCTTCTATTTTAGACATTGATTTTAATAGAAAAATCCTTCAAACACTTTCACTGTTCTATTCCATTTCAGTATTTATTGTGAATCTGTCTAAGTATCTAATTCTCATTTAATGCTTAGATTCATAATAAATACTTGTCATTATTAGTTTCAATCATCAAGGGGGAGTAATAACTCCTCTTAAGTATAAAAAGTGTTGCTTTAACTTATACATTCCGCTGTGCTTATAATCTGATATACAAGAGCTTGCTAAACACTTAAGTGTCAAAGATAGCAAGTTCTTACTTAAACAAAGAGCAAACTGATCCAACATAATGTGATCAACAACATAAGCAATGTGCTTATAACTCTCCAACTTCTTATTCACTCTTTCAGAAAAACACTTGACAGTTGCCATTTCAAGTTTAGTATTTTCATGTTCATTTATGTAATTGTTAATGGTAAGTTGTTTTAAAGCAAAGGTTTTCTTTAGTTCAGAAATCTCTTTCTTATACCCTTCAAGTGTTTTGTTGAACTCAAAAGAATCCTTACGATGAGACTGAATGTTGATTCTAGCACTCTCAAGGTTAACCCTGAGTTGCTTGTTTTCCCCAGTCAGTCTATCGCAAGTACCACAATATTTATCACTGTTCATCTCAGTTGTGGATTCAGAACATACCGGTTTTGGAGCATCAGTCATAGCCATCAAAGAAAAATGAGCCTCCTTTCCTGCAAAGAACTTGGAGTAGTCAATTTTGGTGAAGGCATCATCAACAATACATGATTTCCTAGTCATCAAGAAATTGGCTTCGGGTAGCAACTGATCAATGTCATCGTCCTAAGAATTAGCACTTCCTTCTGAATCAGCTTCACTCTCAGAGTCAGAATACACAGATTCGGGTTCATCACGAACTTCAGTGACAGAATCAATAATAGTTCCTGAAACCTTCTCTTCCGAAAGCTCTTCAATCTTCTCAACAACAGAAACCGGAGTATCTTCGATTATCTTCTCAATCACTACCTCAGACACCTTCTCAGACTTCAAAACTTCTCCAACTATCACCGACTCCTCTAAGTCAATCTTCTGAGCAACACAAGCTACATTCCCAGCAGTAATTTTTTCAACACCCAATTGCATCCCCATCCAGTCATAACCTTCATCCTTTTGGATCACCAACGCCTGATTTTTGAGTTTCTGTTTGTTGTTGGCTATTTGGTGTTGAAATTGGAATAATGGTTCTGGTTGGGTTATGCGGTGTTTGAGTTTGAGTCTGGTTGGGTGTAGTTGTTTGTCTAGCAGGGTTCTTCTGTGAGGTGTTCTATCGGTTTTGGTAATTGTTTTGTGGTTGATAGTTTTTGTTGTTTTGGCTTTGATAGGTTACTTGGTTCTGAGATTGACGATTTTGGTAATTTGAGTTGAATCGATTCCTGTTACCTTGTTGAGCTGGCTGAGTAGACTCCCTCTTGAAGTGACCTTTAGCACCACAATTAAAACAAGTGAGTTTGGCTTTGTTGAAGCCATATGTGGTATTAGGTGATGTAGCCAGATCAGTTCTTCCTGTTTTCTCAATAAACTCAGTTGCTCATCTCATAACACTCGTAAAAGCCCATTGGATATCGATAAGCTCCATTTCTTCCTTATCAATCTGAGCATAGTCTTCATTCGTTAGATTGTTGTTACCAATTTGACTAGCCACCAATCCATTGTATGAAGCAACCATTGCTGAAACCAATGCAATGTGTTGCTGAGTAACTTCAACTGTGACATTGTTCATGTTGGATGTTTCCAACACTACTGGACTTTGACTTGGTTGATTTTGATTCATTTGTGGAATGTAAGGTTGTTGTTGAGGTTGTTCATGCTAGATGTGTAACATGCCGCTTGTTGCATTGGTGAAAACAGTGGAATGTAGGAGTTAGTGTATGATGGTGGTGTGTAGGATGAAGTTTGAGCAAGGTAGTTTATTGGGTTTTTAGGTGGTTCCATGACACTTGAGACACAAGCAATGTGTGGAGCAACTGTACCACCAACACTCGAACTAGCCAATGTAGAAGATGTACCAGCATGATACAGCTCCGGATTCTGAGGAAATTGTGATCTCTTTGCTTTCCTCTTCTCTTCTAGCTCTTTGTTCTCTAGCTTTTGAATAAGCTCATTGATAGTCCAGTATTGATAAGCATCTTTTTCCTTTAAAACCTCATTATGTTGGTTCCAATACGGTGGTAGAGAATTAGCAAATTTGTCTACCAACTCAGACTTTGGAATCTTTATATCATAGTTCGACAATTTAGTCAAAAGATGACAATATCTCGGAATAAGTTCTTTCAAAGTCTCATTCCCCACGTAGCTAAAGTTCTCAAATTCCTTCTTTAATTCTTCTATTCTCAACTTCCTGGTTTTATCGTTACCATCATGACGATTCTTCAACATATCCCAAAGCTGTTTGGAAGTAGTACATGATCCAAACTGATGTAGAAGATCAGTAGTGATAGCTTGAGATAGTTGGGAGAAAGCCTTCTTCTCCACTGCAAACTTCTTCTTTTCATCCTCAGCTAAACTCTCAAAAGGAACTGGTTCACCTGTATTCTCCAACATTGGTGCAACATATCCTTTAGCAATCATCTGCCATGCCTCTGTACCTTCTAATCCCATCCTTTCCAAGTGAATCTTGAACTTTTTTTGCCATTGATTGTACTATGCCATCTCTATCAGCTTCGGTGGATGGTTTCCACTACCTGAAGACAAATCATTTATTAGTGTGGAAATAGCATTAGTAGTTTGAGTGTGTACCGCTGCTGCTGCAACGCCCCAACAATCATTCATGGGTTGTTGTGGAGGTTGAGCAACAGTCTGTGGAATCGAACTACTCATCGCGAGGTAATTGATCGGTTGATATGGTTGAGTGTTTGTCATTTGTGCAGCTACAGTCCAAGGGTCCATGGTAACTTGTTGTTGCTGTGTAGTAATAGGCCTAGGTGTTGTAGGAAATCCCCACATATCGTCTATGAAGTTCGAAATGTGAAACACTTAGAAAACTTTTCAAACACAATCTGCGTTCGGCCCTTTTTCAACAGTCGGGGGATCGAATTTGGAAAAATTTCAGGTTCGCCCCTTAATTCTGACTCGAATGTAGAAAATGTAACTGTAACAACCGGCAAAAATAAGGTAATTCCGTACAAATTAATTAATATATGATTAACGTAATTAAATGCAATTATGTGTGATTTAATTATCAAGGCCTTAGGGGATAGCAATTTCCAAATAGTGCATAGGAATGCATACGTTTAATGGTAAAACATGATTGGATCATGTGTAAATAAGCTATCCGGTATGGACGTTGGCAATTACCGGTAACAATTAAATAAACGAAACGGATCCCGGACACCCAGGATATAAAATAAAGGGTATTTTCATAAGATATAATGAGTTTTGGAACTCCAAAACCATAAATGAAAACGTCTTGTACAAATCTCCCGGTAACGAATAAAATGCGCGTACCGCACCCGATACGCGTATAACTCATAATTTCACCAGGCAAAGGCCTAAATAACCAATCAACGCTTAAAATAGACTATATTTAAGGGTTATTAAAGGTATTTTTAATGTCCGGATAACGCGTGATTAAAACCCGAAAAATACCCGAACGACACCCGAACGACGGGGGATTAAACATAACAAACAATGGGTAATTATTTGAAGTTGTGGACCCCACCAAACCCATCAAGGGGCCGGCCTAGGGACCTTGATATATCCATATCTTGTGTTTGATAATTATAATCTAAAAGCCTAGTAATAAGCATGCCTTATGTAAAGACAAAATGTGTAAGTAACATTGTACAAAAGCAAACTACTTTCTTGTCTCCCCTTGCCAAAAATTTCGGCCATATGGCCATGAGATCCAAGACAACACTTAAACATCATTACATTAGTGTATGCATGCATGTGTGAGGTCTTGTATGTAGGGTTCATGATACCTTATAAAGATTAACCAAGATTTGCAAGAAATCTCACTTACACATGCATACATACACGGCTATCTACACACACACACATATCATCTTTCCAAAAATCTCCCAAGTACACATACAATCCTCCATAAGATCTCTTGAATCTTTAGCATGATTACATGTGATAATTATATATAAACATGTGTTAGAAGGTTGAATAACAAAGCAAAACAAATCCTCTTTCTTCCTTCTTGTGGTCGTGGGTATTCACACACACACACACATCATCCTTTCAAGTTTTTACATCTTCAAATCACTTAAAACAATCCATCATCCAAACCCCCATTGTGTGTTTCAAGAGCTTGGAGCTAAACCACTTGGAAGAACACACTAAACCCCTCTCAAATCCAAGGTGTTTGTCTTCCCTAGCCTTGTGCTAGTAGTAAGCATTCTTAATCTTGTTTTTGATTATTATTATTCATGTATGTGTTCCTAGTAGCAAGTTGTACATGAAGGGTTTAAAAGAGGTTTGAACATAATCTTTAATAGGTTTTACATGTGTAAAATGGAAGATTAAAGATATGAAAATAAATCATGAATTTGATGATGATGGAGATATAATCTTGAAAATATGTAAAGTTTGCATTTAAAACTAAGTAGGATGATGTTTTGGTTAAAATTGAGGAATGAACTTGAATATGTTAAAAGTAACTTTAAATCATCTTATTATGATCATTCATGTAATAATATGTGGTAAAACATGTTGGAAGTTCATAAATAAAGAAGATGGAAAATTAAAGTTAGCTTACTTAGATGAATGATATTTTGCTAAAATGGACAAATACATAAAACACACACATAAGTAGTCTTCCATATGAAATACAAGACTAACATAAGTGTTTTGATATAAAAATAACTTACCAATAAAAAGTTGAATCTTCAAAGTCTACTATTTTGAGTGAAAAATGTTAACTTTGAAAGTTAGAATGGAAAAATGCAACTTTTGTAAGTTAAGGGACTAAAATTGTAACCTTGAAAGTTAGAGGACTAAAATGGATATTTTAGAAACTATTAGTCCAAAAATACAAGTATGGAAAGTTTGGTGTCAAAAATGTAAGTATTAAAGTCTAAGGATGATTTTTGTAAATACTAGTAGAAATACTTGGGTATTTTGTATAAAAGTGTATTTTTGAAAGTTATAAAAATATAAAGGGTTTTAACATAAGGATTTTTATAAAATAGAGATTTTATAAAAATATTAAACAAACTTGGGAAACTTATACAAAAATGAATACTTTTATATAAATGGGAATATAAAAGTGTTGGAAACATTTTTGTAGCCAAGTTAACAAGTTGGGTTAAAAATACATAAGTATTTTAAACCATCCAAGTAACATGTGAAAATAGGAAGAAATAAGGATAATATTTCTATAAAATACATGTTGGGAAAAACTTGGAAAAATTAACTAATCGAGTTAAGATATCGAACTAAGACGCGTTAACGAACCGTACGCGGACAAATCATGAGAAAAATGCCATTGCGGCAATATAAGAAAAATATATATATTTTAAGAAGTAAAATATATATATACATTGGGTGAAAACTAATAAACACTTTCCTAAGTGTTAAGAGAATTATTCGTGGGAGAAACACATGACATAAACAAATAAGACGTTAAAACAAACGTATACACTTAACGAGAAAAATTACACATTTATATATATGTACGCTCGTCTCGGCAAAATTCTAGTATATCTACTTAATGGGAAAGTATATATGTGGGAAGGAAAGCCGCGATGAGAAGACAAAGATATATATATGTGTATGCCGTACCAACGAGATCCTAGTATATTTATTTGAATGGGAAAATAAATATACGGTATGGTAAGTTGAATCGGGTGTTAAGAATATACAATCGAACGACAAGATCTTAGTATATTTGTTTAAATGGGAAAACAAATGTGCGGCAAAGTGAGTCGGGTCGAGTATTGAAATATATATTATATCGAGCGATGCGATCTTAAGTATAATTATTTAAATGGGAAAATAATTATATGTTAAGTGAAGTCGAGTCGATGATAATAAGATACAAGTTATGGAAATATTAACAAGAGTAATATATAACTTGTAACACAAAGGGTAATGTAACGCCAACAAAACCTAGGATACGCGCTTAATTAAACGGGATTTGGAACAACTTGTGGTCGGGAGTTGGGTGTACAACTTGCCAAGGCACATGCACTATAGGAATAGTGACTTATACGTCTAGGACGTTTGTAGGTGCGAGACCACCCACTTGCTATCTACCCTTTGAGCCAGACACAGTTTCAGGTGAGTTTCACGGCCCCATTTTAAACTATTTTTACGTTTTCGGGGGAAAGATATGTTAGGGAAATGTTTGACGGGTTTATTACTTGAGGTGTGACCGCCACTCGGGGTTGAGTCCTCGCCTCTATAATCATTTATTCGGAGATTGAAACCGGAGGAATATTCGGATAGTACTATTGGTGCCTGACAAGGCCCACCCCTAATCGATAGCGTCGATTGTGCATTAGGTTATGCCTGGGGTGCAAATATTCTGAACTTAAGTCGTGGGAAACCGAGTAACGACTTGGAGCGGGGCATTTTATTTATATACGTCTTGGTTTGATTATAGTCTCAAGTAGATTTATAGGAATTTGCAACTCCTATACATTGTCATAACATGGTATTCCCAAGTATTCAAGTTTTAGAAACTGAAAACCTGTGAACTCACCAATATATTTATATTGACGAAACTTTTTAAACATATCTTTCAGGTAACTAGATGAAGAAGGATCAGGCGAGCTGGGTCGGAGAATCTCCCAATGCGGCGTTGTATATTTTGCGGGGTTTCACCCTTATTTCCCAAAGCTTGGGATATATTTGAGAAACCTCGATGTTACTTTAAAAACAATTTACTTTTGTGTAATGTTTGGAACAAGTAATGACGCCTTAATAAATGACCCACTTTTCTTAAATTACGTATGTTTAGCAATAACCTTGACTTTATGCTTTTGAACCGTCGCGCCACGTGTTTCCGCCGTTGTCGTGGTGTGACAGAACGTGGTATCAGAGCCAAGGTTATAGCGAACTAGAGTATTTTCTTTAAAAACTAGACTATAACCGGATTTGGTTCTAAAGATAAAGTTTTCAAAAGAAAAATATAGAAAGACACTAAAGTAATTTTTCAAGAAAGCATTGGGCATGAGGAGATTCCGACCAAGCCAGCCATGGGTATTGTTATGCTTTAACGTGAAAACTAGAAGTTAGGAAGGTTACTATGAAGTACGCCATAACTGTCTAATTTAAATAATTCATATATATTAGTACGGTTCTTTTGCCAGGAATGTCGAACGCAGGAAGTGTCGCGCCGAGCTACGACAGTAGCTTGCAGATCATCCCAGCACCACCACCAGAGCCAGCAGAGTTGGTAGTGCTCTCCTCGGGAGATGAGGACGTAGAGATGGGCGTCGCCGCCGACGGAGCAGGCGACGATAGCTCAGATGAGTCAGACCCCAGCGAGGACCCCCACTGGGCACCGGCCGTGATTGACGCGCCACTGCCCATTGTACCGGCCACACCTTTGGCCGTACACCCCGTTCGAGCCATCAGGGACTTCCCTGACGGCTGTGCCGGTCCGTCGCGACCTAACCCAGCCCAGTCGGATGCGGCAGAGTCTCCATTCCGCCGACAGGCTCACGCCGAGCACGAGCCAGCACCGGTACCCCACATTCACGTACCTGCAGGCATGAGACTCCTGCCTATCACCCGTGGGAGGAACGGGTGGATATCCGATGACTCCGACGACGAGTCTGTAGGTTCGGTAGGGCACATGTTGGTGCCCGATATTCCAGTTGATCAGGAGGAGCCAGTGGCTCCAATGCTAGAGGACGCCCCAGCCAACCCCGTAGCCCCACCAGCACCACTCGAGCCCATACCTCAGGAGGAGCCAGCCCCAGCGGCACTTGTACTTGAGGGTAGTCCCGCCCGTAGCTCTGAGCTACATAGGGCAGGCATGGAGGCATTCGCCACTGCGAGCCCTCCCACACCCCCTGTAGTGGTGTCCACTCCAGAGTGGGCCACTGTTTCGGAGCCGTTAGTAGCCCCACTAGCCGAGCCTATACCACCGCCCCCAGTAGCCATGACTTTACCCATCCCCACCATTCCCAGCATGACACCTGCACCGTACCCTCTGGGTGCAGGGGACCCTTATATGATGCCACCCCACTTTCCCATCAGGCCACCAGGTTTCACTCCATTACTGCCACACATACCGATACCCGTCCCCTTCGGGCCATTCCCATCCACACACCCAGATATACCCGGACCATCCCAGCCACCCAGGACGACACCCTTTTCTGGACCAGCATGGTCCACTGCCATCACTCTAGAGCGGGATTTTCAGACTCTCGCTGATACGGTGCAGCGCACCGTAACACAGATGGAGCATCAGACACGTCTGATGTGGACGAGGATGATAGATGCGCGGGATGCTTTGGCGCATTACGCGGAGGAGTTGCTGAGCCTGGACGCTCAGTGCGGTATCACAGGGGATGCGCACTTCGCGCATCGACATTTCTTGTACGAGCGTATCATGAAGATCAGTATGACGATCAGTACGCACGCGCCGCAGTACCAGTATCCACCGCCACCGCCTCAGTAGGATGTATCGGGGATGCACAGAAGACCCACCAGCTTATGTACATATTAGCAGCAGTATGGTAGTACAGCACGGGTTATGACACTCGTCTGCATTTTGCCTAGCCGTACGGGTATTACGGCACATGATATGATGTTTTATTTATTTCAAAAACAATGTATTGTATGAGAAATGTATTCTCCATTTTGTATTATTAACAAGCATTGTACTAGTATTATTGAAATTAATGAAAAATCTTATTATTATGGTGAAATATGTTGTTGTCTATGATTATTATTGCTTACTCCATATGTTGTGGTTTGTATATTTGTGTGGTGATGTTGTGTTGAGTACTATTTATTTTTGTATGATGTGTTGGTATGTTGTGTGATGACATGGTGTTGATTATTGTGTTCATGCTTTGGTTTGTTATTTATGCTTGGTATTGTATAAATGTTTGCCAAATTAACCTTTGATAATTATTATTGAAGAGAAATGGCACCGGCCACTAGAAGCAATAGCGGAGCAGACGGACTGCCCGCAACACCGGCCGAGCTCGAAACCATGATATCTGAACGCATAGCTCGCGCCATCGCTGAACATGAAGCCGCACGCTCTGAACACTCCCATGACAGGACAGGGAGCGAGCGACGAGAGACCTCCCCCATTGGTAAGAGGTTTAAGAATAAATGAAAAAGTGATGGGAGGATATTTCACAAACTCCTATCCCATAATAACATACTACATTACTATTACAGGGACAGCCTCGGGAGAGCGCGGCTGCACTTTCAAGGCTTTCTTGGACTGCAAGCCGATAAACTTCAGCGGCACTGAAGGTTCCATAGGCCTGGTCAAATGGTTTGAAAAGACCAAGGCAGTTATCCGCATTAGCGGGTGTACCCCTCGACAGTCTGTCATGTACGCCACCAACCTGTTCCTAGATCAGGCACTAACTTGGTGGAATGGCCAAGTACAGTCTCTAGGAGATGATGTTGCATACTCTCTATCATGGGCGGCACTGAAGGAACTTATGACTGCCGAATACCGCCCGGCAAGCGAAGTACAGAAGTTGGAAACCGAGTTCTGGAACCTCACCATGGTAGGAGCAGACGTTACTGGGTATACGTCTAGATTTCATGATCTCGCTCGACTGGTACCTCGTCTGGTTACACCGGAAAAGAACAAGGTGGAACGTTACTTATTCGGGTTAGCACCACAGATCCGCAGCATGGTCACCTCTTCCAAGCCCACGACCATGCGCGAGGCGATTGATCTGGCACTAAGCCTCACTGAAGATGCTATCCGCATGGGTACCCTAATCCGCCAAGTTTCAGGATTAAAAATTTCTGAGGCAAGCAGTGTTGAGGCCAAGAATCAGGGAACAAATTCAGCTGTTGTGACTAATGATCAGAGTAACAAGCCGAGGTTTGGGAAAAGAAAGAGGGATGAAGGAAAAAGGGACCGAGCGTCGGGTAGCTCGAACAAGAAAGG
Organism: Ambrosia trifida; assembly: GCA_028751855.1. NCBI lineage: Eukaryota > Viridiplantae > Streptophyta > Magnoliopsida > Asterales > Asteraceae > Ambrosia > Ambrosia trifida. The sequence continues at coordinate 56,176,470 of CM054123.1, read as the reverse complement.
AAAGGGATATGTCGCCACGGGACGTGGTAACGGTAACAAGCAGGGAAACCAGGGGAGAAACAACGGGTTAACTTGTGGGAAGTGCCACCGCACCGGGCACAAGACTGAAGAGTGCCGATCTGGAGCACCGAAAAATGGAGGGGCTAGACCATGCTTTGCATGCGGGTCATTGGATCATTGGAAGAAAGATTGCCCCAAGATCAACAACCAGGCCCGCGGCCGGGCATTTGTGATTGGAGCCGGTGATGCACGGCAAGACCCCAATGTGGTCACTGGTACGTTTCCTCTAAATGGTCATTATGCCTCTGTATTATTTGATACCGGTGCTGACTTTAGCTTCGTATCCATTGAGTTTAAAAGACTACTTGGTTTAAAAACTAGCAAACTAGATACACCCTACTCTATAGAACTGGCTAATGGTAAAACTATTGAAACGAGAGAGGTAGCAAAAGATTGTAAATTAGAACTCTGTGGGCACGAGTTTGGGATTGATCTATTACCGGTCGTATTGGGAAGTTTTGACATCGTTGTCGGCATGGACTGGTTGTCCGCGCACCGTGCCATTGTGGTTTGCAACGATAAAGTTATTCAGGTCCCCCTCGCAAACGGTGAAACCCTCTCAATTCAAGGGGAAAGACACGGGACGCCACTAAGGATTATTTCGAGCATGAAGGCTCGTAAGTGTCTGAGAAAAGGGCTTATCGCATTCTTGGCACACGTAGTGGACAAGAAGGCCGACGAGCGAAAGTTGGAAGATATTCCAGTCGCCAGAGATTTTCCGGATGTATTTCCAGAAGATTTGCCGGGGTTGCCGCCACCTCGACAAGTCGAGTTCCGCATCGACCTCGTTCCCGGAGCAGCTCCTGTGGCACGATCACCATACCGCCTAGCTCCATCAGAGATGCAGGAACTGTCCAGCCAGCTACAAGAATTATTGGACAAAGGTTTTATAAGACCGAGTTTCTCACCTTGGGGAGCTCCCGTCTTATTTGTGAAGAAGAAGGATGGCACATTTCGCATGTGCATCGACTATCGAGAGCTGAACAAGCTAACCATCAAGAATCGCTATCCTCTCCCTAGGATCGACGATTTATTTGATCAGCTCCAAGGTTCCAGCTATTACTCCAAGATCGATTTGAGGTCAGGCTATCACCAGTTGCGTATACAAGAAGAAGATGTACCAAAAACGGCCTTCAGAACCCGGTATGGACACTATGAATTTTTAGTGATGCCGTTCGGCTTGACCAACGCACCAGCGGTTTTCATGGACCTAATGAACCGCGTGTGTAAGCCATACCTGGACAAATTCGTCATTGTCTTCATCGACGATATTTTGATCTATTCACGTACGAAAGAGGACCACGAGGGTCACCTTCGGTTAATTCTTGAAGTATTACGCAAAGAGAAGCTCTATGCTAAATTCTCGAAATGTGACTTTTGGATTCGGGAAGTTCACTTTTTAGGCCACGTGGTAAACGAGAAGGGCATACACGTTGATCCCGCCAAGATCGAGGCAATTAAAACTTGGGAAGCCCCTCGAACTCCCACCGAAGTACGACAATTTCTAGGCCTTGCGGGTTATTACAGAAGGTTCATCGAGAACTTTTCGAAGATAGCACAAGCGTTAACCATGCTAACCCAAAAGGATAAGAAATTTGAGTGGACGGAAAAGCAAGAGGCAGCATTCCAATTGTTAAAAGACAAGTTATGTGGCGCTCCGATACTGTCACTTCCAGACGGTACGGAAGATTTTGTGGTTTACTGTGATGCCTCGCATCAAGGTTTGGGTTGTGTATTGATGCAGCGAGAAAAAGTAATAGCATACGCTTCCAGACAACTGAAAATCCATGAGAAGAACTACACTACACACGATTTGGAATTAGGTGCAGTGGTGTTCGCTCTCAAGATATGGAGGCACTATTTGTACGGAACCAAGTGCACGATTTTCACTGACCACAAGAGTTTACAACACATCTTTGATCAGAAGGATTTGAATATGCGACAACGGCGATGGGTTGAATTATTAAACGATTACGATTGTGAGATAAAATACCATCCCGGTAAGGCGAATGTCGTAGCCGACGCCTTGAGTCGCAAGGAACGGGTTAAACCGTTGCGTGTTCGAGCTTTGGGACTGACTATCCACACGAATATGACTGAACAAATTCGTGAAGCTCAAGTTAACGCCCTCAAACCCGAGAATGTCAAAGGTGAAAGGTTACGAAAGATGGTTGGTTCACTGGAACCAAAAGCGGACCAGACGTTGTATTTCATGAATAGAATTTGGGTTCCAGTATATGGTGGATTGCGTGAGCTAGTATTGGCCGAAGCTCACAGTTCTAGATATTCGGTTCACCCTGGTGCAGACAAGATGTTCCACGATTTGAAGGAACTTTATTGGTGGCCGAATTTCAAAAGGGATATAGCAGCCTATGTTGCGCGATGTTTGACTTGCGCAAAGGTCAAGGCTGAGCACCAGAGACCTTCCGGTTTGCTCCAGCAACCGGAAATACCGGAATGGAAATGGGAACGAATCACCATGGATTTCATTACCAAGTTACCTAAGACAACAAGTGGCCACGACACGATCTGGGTAATCGTTGATCGATTGACAAAATCTGCACACTTCCTTCCGATTCGCGAGACGGACAAGTTGGAGAAACTGACCCGTCTGTATATTAAGGAAGTGGTATCTAAACACGGTGTACCTGTTTCTATCATCTCCGATCGAGATAGTCGTTTCACGTCGAGATTTTGGGAAAGATTAAATGAAGCCCTCGGTACTCGCCTCGACATGAGTACCACATATCACCCCCAAACGGATGGTCAAAGTGAACGAACCATCCAGACCTTGGAAGATATGTTACGGGCATGCGCGATAGATTTCGGAGGTAATTGGGATACGCACTTGCCATTGGTAGAATTTTCTTATAACAACAGTTATCATACGAGCATTCAAGCCGCACCGTTTGAAGCTCTATATGGACGCAAGTGCCGATCGCCATTATGTTGGGCGGAAGTTGGAGAAAACAACTCACCGGGCCTGAAATTGTTCAGGAGACCACGGATAAGGTCTTTTTGATAAAGGAACGCCTCAAAGCGGCCCGGGACCGCCAGAAAAGCTATGCTGATATGAGGCGAAAGCCTCTAGAGTTTCAAGTCGGAGACAAGGTCCTGCTGAAAGTGTCACCTTGGAAAGGTGTCGCGCGCTTTGGAAAGCGCGGAAAGTTGAACCCTCGATATATTGGACCGTTCGAAGTCTTGACCAGGGTAGGCGCAGTGGCATACAAGCTCAAGTTGCCTCAAGAGCTTAGTGGAATACACGACACGTTTCATGTGTCAAATTTGAAAAAGTGCCTATCCGACGAAACTCTCATTATTCCTGCTGAAGAAATCCAGATTGACGACAAGTTACATTTTGTTGAAGAACCAATCGAAGTAACCGATTGGAAGGTCCAAAAACTAAGGCGCAGCAAGATCAGATTGGTCAAAGTGCGCTGGAATGCCAAGCGTGGACCGGAGTTCACGTGGGAAAGGCTGGACCGGATGAAGCAAAAATACCCCGCCCTATTCGAGAAGACACCTGTACCGGAGAACTCGAAGTGAATTCCGGGACGGAATTCTCTTAACGGGGGGAGAATGTAACAACCGGCAAAAATAAGGTAATTCCGTACAAATTAATTAATATATGATTAACGTAATTAAATGCAATTATGTGTGATTTAATTATCAAGGCCTTAGGGGATAGCAATTTCCAAATAGTGCATAGGAATGCATACGTTTAATGGTAAAACATGATTGGATCATGTGTAAATAAGCTATCCGGTATGGACGTTGGCAATTACCGGTAACAATTAAATAAACGAAACGGATCCCGGACACCCAGGATATAAAATAAAGGGTATTTTCATAAAATATAATGAGTTTTGGAACTCCAAAACCATAAATGAAAACGTCTTGTACAAATCTCCCGGTAACGAATAAAATGCGCGTACCGCACCCGATACGCGTATAACTCATAATTTCACCCGGCAAAGGCCTAAATAACCAATCAACGCTTAAAATAGACTATATTTAAGGGTTATTAAAGGTATTTTTAATGTCCGGATAACGCGTGATTAAAACCCGAAAATACCCGAACGACACCCGAACGACGGGGGATTAAACATAACAAACAATGGGTAATTATTTGAAGTTGTGGACCCCACCAAACCCATCAAGGGGCCGGCCTAGGGACCTTGATATATCCATATCTTGTGTTTGATAATTATAATCTAAAAGCCTAGTAATAAGCATGCCTTATGTAAAGACAAAATGTGTAAGTAACATTGTACAAAAGCAAACTACTTTCTTGTCTCCCCTTGCCAAAAATTTCGGCCATATAGCCATGAGATCCAAGACAACACTTAAACATCATTACATTAGTGTATGCATGCATGTGTGAGGTCTTGTATGTAGGGTTCATGATACCTTATAAAGATTAACCAAGATTTGCAAGAAATCTCACTTACACATGCATACATACACGGCTATCTACACACACACACATATCATCTTTTCAAAAATCTCCCAAGTACACATACAATCCTCCATAAGATCTCTTGAATCTTTAGCATGATTACATGTGATAATTATATATAAACATGTGTTAGAAGGTTGAATAACAAAGCAAAACAAATCCTCTTTCTTCCTTCTTGTGGCCGTGGGTATTCACACACACACACACATCATCCTTTCAAGTTTTTACATCTTCAAATCACTTAAAACAATCCATCATCCAAACCCCCATTGTGTGTTTCAAGAGCTTGGAGCTAAACCACTTGGAAGAACACACTAAACCCCTCTCAAATCCAAGGTGTTTGTCTTCCCTAGCCTTGTGCTAGTAGTAAGCATTCTTAATCTTGTTTTTGATTATTATTATTCATGTATGTGTTCCTAGTAGCAAGTTGTACATGAAGGGTTTAAAAGAGGTTTGAACATAATCTTTAATAGGTTTTACATGTGTAAAATGGAAGATTAAAGATATGAAAATAAATCATGAATTTGATGATGATGGAGATATAATCTTGAAAATATGTAAAGTTTGCATTTAAAACTAAGTAGGATGATGTTTTGGTTAAAATTGAGGAATGAACTTGAATATGTTAAAAGTAACTTTAAATCATCTTATTATGATCATTCATGTAATAATATGTGGTAAAACATGTTGGAAGTTCATAAATAAAGAAGATGGAAAATTAAAGTTAGCTTACTTAGATGAATGATATTTTGCTAAAATGGACAAATACATAAAACACACACATAAGTAGTCTTCCATATGAAATACAAGACTAACATAAGTGTTTTGATATAAAAATAACTTACCAATAAAAAGTTGAATCTTCAAAGTCTACTATTTTGAGTGAAAAATGTTAACTTTGAAAGTTAGAATGGAAAAATGCAACTTTTGTAAGTTAAGGGACTAAAATTGTAACCTTGAAAGTTAGAGGACTAAAATGGATATTTTAGAAACTATTAGTCCAAAAATACAAGTATGGAAAGTTTGGTGTCAAAAATGTAAGTATTAAAGTCTAAGGATGATTTTTGTAAATACTAGTAGAAATACTTGGGTATTTTGTATAAAAGTGTATTTTTGAAAGTTATAAAAATATAAAGGGTTTTAACATAAGGATTTTTATAAAATAGAGATTTTATAAAAATATTAAACAAACTTGGGAAACTTATACAAAAATGAATACTTTTATATAAATGGGAATATAAAAGTGTTGGAAACATTTTTGTAGCTAAGTTAACAAGTTGGGTTAAAAATACATAAGTATTTTAAACCATCCAAGTAACATGTGAAAATAGGAAGAAATAAGGATAATATTTCTATAAAATACATGTTGGGAAAAACTTGGAAAAATTAACTAATCGAGTTAAGATATCGAACTAAGACGCGTTAACGAACCGTACGCGGACAAATCATGAGAAAAATGCCATTGCGGCAATATAAGAAAAATATATATATTTTAAGAAGTATAATATATATATACATTGGGTGAAAACTAATAAACACTTTCCTAAGTGTTAAGAGAATTATTCGTGGGAGAAACACATGACATAAACAAATAAGACGTTAAAACAAACGTATATACTTAACGAGAAAAATTACACATTTATATATATGTACGCTCGTCTCGGCAAAATTCTAGTATATCTACTTAATGGGAAAGTAGATATGTGGGAAGGAAAGCCGCGATGAGAAGACAAAGATATATATATGTGTATGCCGTACCAACGAGATCCTAGTATATTTATTTGAATGGGAAAATAAATATACGGTATGGTAAGTTGAATCGGGTGTTAAGAATATACAATCGAACGACAAGATCTTAGTATATTTGTTTAAATGGGAAAACAAATGTGCGGCAAAGTGAGTCGGGTCGAGTATTGAAATATATATTATATTGAGCGATGCGATCTTAAGTATAATTATTTAAATGGGAAAATAATTATATGTTAAGTGAAGTCGAGTCGATGATAATAAGATACAAGTTATGGAAATATTAACAAGAGTAATATATAACTTGTAACACAAAGGGTAATGTAACGCCAACAAAACCTAGGATACGCGCTTAATTAAACGGGATTTGGAACAACTTGTGGTCGGGAGTTGGGTGTACAACTTGCCAAGGCACATGCACTATAGGAATAGTGACTTATACGTCTAGGACGTTTGTAGGTGCGAGACCACCCACTTGCTATCTACCCTTTGAGCCAGACACAGTTTCAGGTGAGTTTCACGGCCCCATTTTAAACTATTTTTACGTTTTCGGGGGAAAGATATGTTAGGGAAATGTTTGACGGGTTTATTACTTGAGGTGTGACCGCCACTCGGGGTTGAGTCCTCGCCTCTATAATCATTTATTCGGAGATTGAAACCGGAGGAATATTCGGATAGTACTATTGGTGCCTGACAAGGCCCACCCCTAATCGATAGCGTCGATTGTGCATTAGGTTATGCCTGGGGTGCAAATATTCTGAACTTAAGTCGTGGGAAACCGAGTAACGACTTGGAGCGGGGCATTTTATTTATATACGTCTTGGTTTGATTATAGTCTCAAGTAGATTTATAGGAATTTGCAACTCCTATACATTGTCATAACATGGTATTCCCAAGTATTCAAGTTTTAGAAACTGAAAACCTGTGAACTCACCAATATATTTATATTGACGAAACTTTTTAAACATATCTTTCAGGTAACTAGATGAAGAAGGATCAGGTGAGCTGGGTCGGAGAATCTCCCAATGCGGCGTTGTATATTTTGCGGGGTTTCACCCTTATTTCCCAAAGCTTGGGATATATTTGAGAAACCTCGATGTTACTTTAAAAACAATTTACTTTTGTGTAATGTTTGGAACAAGTAATGACGCCTTAATAAATGACCCACTTTTCTTAAATTACTTATGTTTAGCAATAACCTTGACTTTATGCTTTTGAACCGTCGCGCCACGTGTTTCCGCCGTTGTCGTGGTGTGACAGTAACCCACTAACTCACGTTCGACCGTTTACAACCCACATTCGACCTCCCGTAAGGTCGAATGTAGCAACACTGGTCGAATGTACAAATACAACACACACAACTTCTTGGTTCGACTTAAAAATAACCACTTTCAACCTGAAAAAGCTAGGTTCGACCCAAAAACACTACACGTTCGACCCTTCTCTCTTTGGTTCGACCTGGCCCATTTGAAAAACGGTTATTCTTTGAAAATCAGTTATTTTGATCCCAATTTTTCAAAAGTTGATGAATTTTGATGATGTTTAGCAGGTTTTGCTTCGGAATTGATTTGGAACAACTTTAATGAATGAAAATTTTGATTTTATCTGTAAAAGCTAGTCCGAATCAATCAATTTTCATCAAAACTCATTGTTCATGTAAAACAGAAAAATTTTGATCAAATTTGGGTCCAAATCACTTCAAAAACTATCAGTTTGTAGTTGTATGATCCGTATAGGCTCTGATACCACTTTGTAGAGAATCGTTTTCACAAAAACAGTTTAGTTGATCATACAAGTCTACTAATCCAGGTGCGGAAACCCTACATCAGTTACAAAATGATAGTAAATGAATCAAACACGCAAATTCACCTTTTCAATCATCATTCTCATTAATTAACTTGATAAAAGATCTTAACAATTGGATTACAAGTTAATAAAACACTTTCAGAAAGATCAAAACCTAGAGAGAGAAACTAGACTGACTTACAGACTCAAATGACCAAAAATTATAAAGTTACAAAAACTTCAAGCTTATATAGACATCTACATTCGACCTCTCGATGAGGTCAAATGAGCACCTTCGACCCACAAAAAGCTCGAACCAAATCTTCTGTCTGAAAACTCTTCATTCGACCAAGTATATCTACCTTCGACCTTCTGATTATCACCTTCGACCTACCGTAAGTAATCAAAAACACTTATTTCATCAATCCAAAGCATTAGTCGCAATAATGCATCTACAAATTTTAACTTTGGTATTTTTTGTGGTAGCTTGTTGGTGAACAATCTTGAACAATTTACTTTTTATGTATGCTAACAATAGAAGATTGGGGTGGAGGGATCTTGTGTTTTCAACACGAAGCCCCAATTTTTCCCTTGACCTGGCCCTAAGATGTTGACCCCTGGTGGATGGGTCCTGGTTTTGGATGAAGCCAGGGGTTGACATCCTTTTTATAAATGAATAAGAATGGTAATCTTTTGGCTTCACATCCTTGTGTCATTTTTCTTTATCATCTTGCGATGTTTATGAAGAACAAACATAGAATAGGATAGAAAATACAAGTTGTAGAAGTATACCTTCAATCCCTAATTAGTTTAGCAAACAGTCTTCAAAGCACCCTAATAAGAGTTTAAGAAATGCATTAGCTTCTAATCAAATAATAATATTATAAGGATGTCCCCAGTGTAAAGTCTCTGTTCCATCCTTAGGATATTTCTTATCTTTCCTAAGATTTCTTCTATTCATCCTTAGGATGTGCTTCGTCATCTTCAGGATGTCCCCAGTGTTAAGTCTGTTATATCCTCAAGATAGACTTGAGACATTTTTTGTCTTTTGATAATAAGCTTATCAATAATACTTAAAGATAACCTGTATAAAGTTAAGCAAAGATAATATTCTGGTGACAAGGCCTTAATGAGTACCGGGGTCAAGCCTATTTTGGCGTTACAGCCTGAAGATGACTGGCGACAAGGCCAAAATTAACTGGCCTTATTGCCTAAGGATGGCTGGCGACTGGTCCAAATATAAGAAACATTGAAAAATGCCTAAACCATGGGGATTCAATGCACACTCCAAAGATGATGAAATTGTCAGCCACTAAAACATGAACTGGTCCCACCATCCTGAAGATATACATGAATACGTGCACTCCAGGCGGGGTGTATAAACCCAAAACGGGAGAAAGGTGAAAACCTTTAAACCATAAAAAGGTATCAGATACCTTAACATAGGAGAGGGTGGCCAACCCCCTAGTCTTCAATGCTCCATTTTCAGGATGGGTTTGTAAAATTATTAGGATGGACTATTTTCTAGACCATATTTAGTTGTAACATTGTCATAATGAAAATAAAATAGATACTTTCATACCTCACATATGATAGTATTTTAGATGAATTGCATTCCAAGATCTTGGGAGGATGTCACCTTCCATGGTTGAGAGCCAATATGCTGCTTTGCCAGCCTCGGAATCAATCAAAGATGGTCCTTACCATTTAGGGGCTAGCTTACCATCACTTGGATTGTTGTATTTTGAAAAGCTTTTCTTTGAACCAAATCTCCTACTTGAAACCTTCGGATCCTTATGTTCTTTTTGTATGCCTTAGCTATCCTTTGTTGATAGGCTGCCATCCTTAATTTAGCAGCATCTCTAAGTTCATCTAGCACTTCGAGATCCTGTAACAAGGCTTCTGAGTTTGCAGTTTCATTCTGAAGATGTTTTCGGGTAGTGGGCATCACCATCTCTGTTGGAAGCATAGCCTCTGTACCAAAAACCAAAGAAAATGGTGTTTGGCCAGTTGCATTCTTAGAAGTAGTTCTATCAGCCCATTACACAAATGGAAGTTCTTCTACCCACTTTCTTTCTTTTGTCCTAGCTTTTTATTCAAATTGTTAACAATGATCTTGTTAGAGGATTCAGCTTGTCCATTAGCTTGAGGATGGACAAGTGTTGAAGTTATCATCTTGATGCCCCAGCTTTCACAAAAACTGGTTGTCTTCTTACTAATGAACTGAGATCCATTATCATAAATGATCTCAACAGGAACACCAAATCTAGTCAGGATGTTTCTTTTACTGAAGGATGCTACTTCTTTATCTCTAACTTGTACACAAGCTTCAGCTTCTATCCATTTGGAAAAGTAATCAGTCATTGCTAGCATGAACACCTTTCCACCAGGAGCTTTAGGTAGTTTCCCCACTATATCCATCCACCATTTCATGAAAGGCCATGGTGAGATAATGGGATGCAATGGTTCAGCTGGCTGGTGTAGGATGTTGCTATGCCTTTGGCATGCATCACATTTTTTAGAATGTAGCATGGCATCCTTCTTCATTGTTGGCCAATAGTATCCTGTCCTGAGGGTCTTTGAGTATAAATCTCTTCCACCTGTATGGTTTCTGCAATCTCCTTCATGGATATCTTTGAGAACTTCTTTAGCTTCCTCCTTGTTGAGACATCTTAAATATGAACCTGCAAGAGATTTTCTATACAATATATCGTTTAAGATGAAAAATTTTGATACCTTCATCCTGAAAGCTAGCATTTCCTCCATCAGGGATGTCACCATCCTTAAGATACTTCACAATAGCAAGGACATTGTTATCCTCAGGATGCAACTCTTCAGTTGCCGGTTTCAGGATGTGGATGATTGGAATTTTGGATCCTTTGGGTAAATTCAAGGAGGATCCTAAATTAGCTAAGGCATCAGCTTCAACATTTTCTTCCCTGGGTACCTGTGTTAGTGTAAAATCACCAAAAGAAGATGCTAGTTTTCTAACTATTTCAAGATATATGGCTAATTTCTGACCTTTAACTGCATAAGAGCCATTAAAATGGTTAGTTATCAACAAGGAATCAACAAATACTTGTAAATTATTAATATGCATATCCTTAGCAAGATGTAAACCAACAATGAGAGTTTCATATTCAGCCTCATTATTGGTTGTTTGAAATTCACATCTGATTGCTTGGGGTATTGTTTTGGTCAAAATTACTTGCTAGAAATAATCTTGTTTTCCAAATTAGTAAAAGTGAGGTAGAGAGCTAGTATGATAAAAACTTAGTGTTATTTTCAGGATGGTGACTTATAAATGTAAATAAACGATAAATTGACAATTATGCTCAGGATAGTTAAGATAAAGCTGAGGATGGACAGTTGTATCCTGAGGATGCAACTATATGGTGAATTGAATAAATAGACAATATAAGCTCAAATACATAATGAACAACACACGATGTACGAGGAAAGCCCTTGATCAGTTGTAGATCGCCGGCACAAAACCTCAACAGGAGTCTAGGCTCCTTCCTTGTTTGTTAATAGTAAAAATGAGTAAAAAAAAGGTTACAACTTTGGATGAATGACAGACAAGTGTACTAAGATTACAATGAATTGTGCTAAGTGTGTGTGAGTTTCTCTATGATCAGCAGAGTGTTCGTGTATTTCAGGTATTAATAAGGTGTCCTATACTCGTCGATCATTCCCATATTTATAGTACATGAACATAAACAATAAATCCCGTATAATCCGCTTGCTTAGTTAAGTTCTTTGATGTCTTTATGTGACCGTTGTAGCTATTTCAGCTCAGATAGACGTTGTAGCAATGGTTTCCATCTTCTTCGCTTGTTTTTAATGTTTGTCGGTTACACCTTTGACTCCTTCTTTGAGCTTGGACCTTGGCTTGCAAGTGTAACTCTTCCTCCTTTGACCGGGTTATTATAATATAGACGTTAGAAAGCAGTTACGTGTCCATATTATAACTTAGTTATACCTGCAATTATATCATATAAAGATAGTTCGTTAGTCCATCCTCAGGATGTGCACATGCTGAAATATAGTTACATCTTGAAGTCTGTTAGGCCCTTCAGCATCCTGAAGATTCTACATTGAGGATATGAGGTAAAGTCATCCCGAGAATTTTCACCACCAACAGGTATTATGTCCCGTTGTGACGATTTCAGTAGTATCCCTAATCCAATACCTCTTATGTTTGAAGCACCATTTGTATATAAAATCCATTTTTTTCATATTTTCATTTAATTGTTGTATTTCCAATTCCACTTCACTCAGGATGTTACTACTGAAGTCAGCCACAAAATCAGCAAAAGCCAGTGATTTGATTACGTTTCTAGGCTCATAGACCAAGTCATAGGCCCTTAATTTTACAAACCATTTTGCCATCCTTCCTGACATTTCTGGTTTCCTAAGTACATTTTTAATAGGATAGTTAGTTTTAACATGAATCCTATGTGTTTCAAAATATTGCCTTAACTTGGTTGATGTGATACCCCGAAAATTCAGGTTCTCACTTTAACTAAACTCTAGTTACATTTCCTTGCATTATACTTAACTAGGGTTAGTTAGATAAGACATACGTGCATGGTTGTGAGTCAATGTGTGATTGCATGATTAGTGAACCTCGGACGTTGGTGAAAAATAAACTTATGTGAAAACCATACGTAATTATGTGAACCTAAACCGAACACGTTAATAGAAATCATTAAAAGTGGAGCATGAGGTTGATTAGGGTCTTAATGCATGGGGTTACACTTGTTACGGTCCGAAATAACGAAAACGTCGAAGGATAACGCGTCGGGAGACGAAACGAGAAAAGAGCGCGCCACCCGGACCTGTGAGCGGCCGCTCACAGGCACCGAGCGGCCGCTCGAAACGAAATGACGGGTCTAAACCGCCTTAAACTTATATTTAAGCAACCTAAACTCCCATGCAACCCCCATACTCAACCCTAATCGCCCCCTTACTGCCCCACACGAATATTTCACTCAAACAACCTCTGCTAAGGCTCAAGATCATCAATTGGGAGGCTCCAAGGCGCGCGATTGATCGATTGAGAGAGCTAAGGGTATATCTTACGATTTCTTATGCTTTTATCTTGTGTTTTCATTAATAAAAATCATATAATAAGTTTGTCCAGGTCTGAATGAGTTTATAAGACATTAAAGCATGAATCTTTTTGAAGATTAAATGGATTAAACATACTCATAAACGCTTAGTAACATCGTAGGATACTTGTTGCGCAAGTAATTGGTGTTTTGATTCTTAAAGCTTTGATCTTGACATGTTTAATCATAGAATCTGATAAAATAGGTATTAGGAATGTTTTGTGTTGATGATTGGTGAATGTTAATAGTTTTTGTGCACACGGTAGGCGATTAAAGTATGATTTAGGCGAAACTAAAATCTGGACAGAATGGTTAGTCAAACTTGTAGGAGCTGTAACACGGCTCTAACATAATAATTTTAGGGTTTTCTTGGCATGGTTAGGTCACACCTGGTCTTAGCTTTTCATAATGGGTAAAATCATGTGTTTTGGACGTAGGATGAGTTGTTTTTGGAATTTTAATTGATTAGGGGTCATATCAGATTTCCGGATTTGTAAATTGGGTTAACTTTAAATGGCCATAACTTGAGATTTACAAGGAGTTAGGTTATGAAATTTTTACAGTAGGTCAATACTGGAAAAATAGAGCTTTTCCAAGTGGATTCATCTCGTTTGGATGAATACACAATTTTTAAGAATTTTCCTACTAAACTGACCTGTTGTGGAAATTTTCTGAACACTGCTGTGTTGTACGAATTTTTATAATTTTTGTGTTTGGAATTAAGACAAAACAAAAATAGGTATTGCCAAGTGAATCCCAAAGAAAATTCAGTAAAAATTTGGGAGGATAACTCACTGGTTTACTATTTTAAATAAATTCGTTTTGATGGCGCACAATCTGTCCTGAAAACACAGATTGTGTATTATGTGACTATGTGATTACTTGAGGTCTTAGGTGATCTAAAATTGACATATAACGGAAGTACACATGTTTACGACACATATGGGCTATAGAAACTAATTATAACCAACTCATTCACCAACGAGTCCGTAGGGTTTACTATTGCATGTAGAATCACTAGGCGTCGCATACACACTTTTGAATATTTAAAACGCCTTGGACAAACGAGTTATATGGTGTAATGATGTTACGCCTATACTCACGTAGTGACACTGTTACTAGGGTGTCGGTAGCATATAATACTTGCTGTTTGGATTCTTTGCTTACGCGATAAGGTGAGTATCACTACTTTTTCTCAAAGCATGCGTCTCGGGTTGAGACCACATTGGTAACGTTTTCTAGTCTATCTTGAGATAACTTACTTTTACACATCCCGGGTTTGGGGTGCATGGTTCACGTGGTGAATCTATTTTTACTAATTCATATATATGTCCTTGATGAACTAAACCAAACACATCGTTTAAGTCCTTCAAAATACCGAATCAATTGCCGGTTGGGCAAGCGGGTTAATTAGTTGATAGCGCTATTAGGTCTAACAAACCTCACATCGTGCTGGGAGCACGGATGTGAACTATTAGCTTCAAACATAATCATTGTCGATGGACAATGATGCAAGGCATCTTTATCCCGGTTATGGGAACTTGTTCATTAGTAGTTCGGTATTCGCCGGTTTTAGTTATCATGAGTGGGCTAGCTACCCCTGACATTTGAATTAGCTATTGTTTACAGGGTCTGAGGGACCAACGTTGTACACTTGACTTTTGGGGTTTTGAGAACCTACGTTATTATTTACATCGCTTACATTTATAGTGAACTCACCGACTTTATGTTGACACATTTTAGCATGCTTTGCAGGTCCTCAGGTACGGAGCACGTTTTAGGGCATGCATCATTCGTGTCTTGGGTTATGGATATTTATTATTTCGTACTTTTAAACTTTGGTTTTGGGCGCGTTGTCTTGCGCAGACTTTTGCAAATGTTTTACTTTGTTTACGCTTCCGCATTACTTTAAATTGCTTGGTTGAACTTTGAAACTTTTTCTCAAAAACGAACTAAATGGTTTGGGCATTTAGAGTCGTTCATGATACTTATGGCTATGGGTCCTGGTTTGTCATGCACCTCGCGGTAAAACTCCGCAGTGGAAATTTGAGGGTGTGACAGATTGGTATCAGAGCCAGGTTTATAGTGAACTAGGAATTGCATTGCATTCTAGACTATAATCATTATAGCATAAGTATTAGTACACTCATCGTCTTCAGTGCACGCTTATTATTCTCGACATCGAACACTAACCTAACATATTGCAGGTAATTATGGTTAACCCCGCTCACCGAAATTACTCTTACCGTGCTCATGACGGGCAGCGACGCCCCATGTATGACCCTTATGAGGCCCCATCTTCGTCACTCGAGCCGAGTGAAGCCACTAACCGTTGGCGTTGGTTCACGGACATCTTGCACTCGTGGGTCGTAAGTTATGGGGTGCCAGCTACAGTACCTCCCATTGTGGACTCGTGGGAGAGGACACTTGCAGGAATGGTGAGGCATGTACACACTGAGCTGGATAATGCTTACACTGGTATTAAGGAGTTCCAGTTCTGGAGAAGAAATGCTGACGAGACATTGACACATGTGGCGGGACAGATTGACTACTTACTCAGCGAACTAAGGAAAGTTAAGAAAGAGGCTGAGGAAGCAAAACAGGATGCTACTGCTACCAAACAAGAGTTGGCGCATACTCGAGAGGAGTTAGCCATGGTTCGCAACCAGCTTATGGAAGCTTTGGAACCAATTGGGGAAGAGGACCCCGAGGAGGAACCCATGGAGGATGAGTTTGATGATTTGGGAGCGGCACTTGATGCAGCTCTTATAGAAGAGGAAGAGGAGGAAGAACCTGAGGAGTTACCGGAGGAAAGTGAGGATGAAGGATCAGTCATCTCTACGGACGACGATTGATTTTATTTATTATTATTTATTTAGTTATTTATTTTGTTCCTAGTATATTATGACTTCTATTTAATCTCGTGTGACTGGGTGATCTTTTGGATTGTTTTAGAACGTTGGTATTTTATTATTGATTTAACTTTTATTTTATTATTTATACGTGCGCGATTTATTAGTACACTGTGATGTACAAACGATTGTATTCTCATGGGTATAGTATATTTGTAGAACTACGATGGCGGGAAGAGGTCATGGACGTGGGCACATCAACCTAACACAAGCTGAGCTGACTGCACTTGTCAACGACCGGGTGGTTGCAGCCCTCGCAGCTATCCAAGCTGGTAACACTAATTCGTCTTATTTTACTCCTTCTACGAACTCCAGCGTTAAACTCTATTACTCATATGACTTCCGTGTTTGCACGTAGGTCAACCTCCACACCACCCTCCAGCCTGCACCTACAAAACCTTCATGGACTGCAAGCCTCAAAACTTTGGGGGATCTGAAGGTGCAGTTGGACTACTTAGGTGGTTCGAAAGGGTGGAGTCATGCTTTGCTATGTGCAACTGTCCACCAGCTGACCGGGTCAAATATGCCGCTGGTACACTTGAGAACGCAGCGTTATCTTGGTGGAACTCTCAGAAACAAATACTGGGTGTGGATGTGGCAAATGCTACGCCTTGGGATGCTTTCAAGGAGATGATGAGGGAGGAGTACTGCCCTCGGGATGAAATCCAGAAGCTGGAAACTGAGTACCTGAATCTGAAAATGGTGGGGTCGGATATTGAAGCCTACACCACTAGGTCACATGAGCTAGCCACTATGTGCCCTAACTACTCAACCCCGCTCTACAAGCGAATTGAACTGTACATCAAGGGTTTGGTGCCGCAGATCAAGGGCATGGTTACTGCTGCCAACTTCAACAATCTTCAGCAGGTGATTCGTATGGCACACCAGATGACTGACCAGAAAGTAGAGGAGGGACTACTGCCCCCTCGAGGTGCTTCATCCTCTGGCACTAACGAAAATAAGAGAAAGTGGGAGAGTGCGTCTGGCAAACCCCCGGGTAATGGTAATCAACAGCAGCAGCACCCGAACAAGAAACACGACAACCACAACAACAACAACAGCAACCGTACTCAGACTCAAGGTGGTTATCACGGAAATCGGCCCAAGTGCGCTAAGTGCAACTATCACCACTCTGGGCCATGTAACAGGATTAAGTGCGATCGTTGTGGTAAGCTGGGGCATGTGCAAAAAGACTGTAGAGTCAACCTTCAGGGTAACCCACCCCCGCAGGGTCAGCAACAGAAGGGTGGAAAGGCGTGTTACCAGTGTGGTAGCGAGAACCACTTTAAAAAGAATTGTCCCCAGCTGAACGGTAATGGAAACAATGGGGGAAATAACAACACCAACACTGGTAATAACAACAACAACAACGGAAACAACTATGGGGCGCGTGGTAGAGCATTTGTGATTGGCTCTGGGGAAGCGAGGAATGATAACAACGTCGTGACGGGTACGTGTTCCTTGAACGACACTCTCGCTTCTGTTTTATATGATACTGGTGCAGACTATAGTTTTGTGTTGTAACATCGCGAAAATTTTCCCCAAATTTTAAAATAAAACGCCCTTATTTTCGTTACATTTTATATAAACGTCATTAAGACTCCATTACCCTAACTCATAATATATATATAGATATATATATATATACATATATATATATAATAATAATAATAATAATAATAATAATAATAATAAAAAAATTCAGATTTTATTACATATATATATATATACACTTTTGATTCTATTTTAACCCATAACCAAACCCACCCTCCTTTGATTAATTGCAGCCCAACAGTGTTCACCCAGCCCAAATCCCGGCCCACCAGAACTCGGCCCACTTACCCCTTCCTTCCTTGTTGCTGTTTTAAAAAAAAAAGGAAAAAGTGGCTCCACCCGGGTTTCGAACCGGGGACCTTTTAGACACACACACACGCGTCCCACCAACTGAGCTACAACCTTTTATCTGATTCAAACCCAATCCTATATCTATTTAACCTTTTTTTTCGCTGCTTTCCTTTCCCTTCTTCCCCTCGTCGAGTTGCAGCAGCAGAGGTTATTATATTTTTTTTTTCCTTCTTTTCTTCTTTTCTTTTTATTGACCATTCATTAACATGTAATAATCAAGGATTTGACTTAGAAACGTGATTACCGGCTATCATTACACGCTTATTACTCATAAAATCATACCAATTATAATTATAAACGCGTCATAATTGATTCAAGGTCAACAATTACCATTTTGAACACCAAGATGTTTTCCCTATAAATTGAACGTGCTACCTCAGTCACAACTCGCTCACAACACTCTCTCAACCTCCAATTCTCTCTATTATACTCTGATTATTATTATCAAGTTCGTGTTTGACTTTAGCTTTGACCCGACGATTATCATCAATTCTTCACTGTGAGTCTAATTTTTTTGGATGGGTTTTAATCTCCGGCATCAACACATCAATAACCCTAAGATTAATCGGGTTATTGATGTGTGAATCGTCCAATTGCAAAATCTAGGGCTTATTCTTATGAATTTGGGGAAGAACTCGATTGTTTATTCGATATATAAATTAATGGAACTGAACCAAACACAACCACTGGTCTGGACCAAGTGGTTGTGTCTGCTGCCTTTAAAACGAGCCCACGCGAGTTCAATCCTGAGCAGCAGCATGTTTTCTTTTCATTTTTTTTACATTCAAGCTTATACATATATAATTAATAGTATTTTAAAAATTTGTTTTAAAATACTAAAACCACTTTATAAATCCTACAAAAATTATTTTAACATAATCTGATGTAAAAGGATTTTTTACTATTTTTAGTTTTCAAAAATTTATTTATTTAATATATATAATAAATAAATCAAGTTTATTCTATTTTATTTATTAAAATCTATAAAAATATCAAAACGATCTTATTAATTTCCACAAAAATTATTCTAAGTTTATATAACAATAAACTTTTTAGAAATGATTTTTAATTCAGTAAAATCATTTATTTCATATTTTTAATCAATTTTTGTTAGATTTGATCATAATTAAATCATAATAAATCCAATTTTCATCATTTTTACACCAAAATTTTATACAAATTATTTTTAATCATTTAGAACAGAAATATGATTTTTAAAACAATAATTCTTTAATTTTAGTATTTTTGAATATTAAAGTTAAAATTTGACAAATTGTAATAAATAGAATTAATAATCTATTTTAAAGGAAATAATTTTATAAAAATTATTTTTATACTTTAAACACATTCTTGTGGCCATCCTAGATTTAACATTTATAAAAAGTTTTTTAGTTATTTATTTACTAAATTTCTCTCAATCGGCGAATATTTTTAATATTAATCAAACGAGCAATTATCCCCAATTCGAAGCCCTAGAAACTTATACATTTGTAGACTTGATAGACTTAGACATATTTATTACCTCATTTTAGGGTGATACTTGATACATTTGGTCAACACATTTCTCAACAGATATAACATTTTACCAAGGTGAGTCTTACATAGCCCCTTTTCTATTTATCACCATTTTTGGGGTGAAACATGTTTATAACATCATCATTGCAATTCAATCATCAATGTGTCTATGTGTTTTCTATGTTGCATTATGTCTTGAGCATGATTAGAGTAAGCACCATTCTAGCATAATCATTAACATTGATCAGCCGGCGGTATACATTGATAGATCTATTGGACTGACAATCCCACCCGGATACGTGCCTCCTACAAAGGTTACGTGGGTGTTTGTTATCGTATAACATATTGGACCATGAGCGTATGGTATGTATCATTTCATAACAGTCATCAGGGTTGATTATGCACTCGATTTATTTCTAGTATGTTCTCACATATGGACTAGATTGACATGACACATGAATTGCACATCATTCTTACTCAATTATCAAAAACCTATGTAATTCTCACCAACTTTTGTAGACCCAAAACATTTTCAACTTAACATGTTTCAGGTTCTATTTGCTTGAAGATTTGAATTGATGCTTGAAGATATGTGTATAGTTTCAATCAATTTGATGTACAAAATTCTAGAACTATTGTATGTAATTCATTAAATCATTTAATGGAATCTATTATTCACCATGAGCTACTGAACAATCATCAAATACGTGACATCCCGATGTTTCCGCCATCGGTTGGGGTGTTACAGATTGGTATCAGAGCCATGGTTATAGGGAATTAGGTTATTAGAAAAATAATCTAGTCTATAACCATAGGATTCAACCAGTACTTGCTTCCTTACTTGCTATACTCTACCTCCCTCCTACTTCATATCCCTACTTTCATTCCTACAAGAAGGTTGCTCTCCATCAGTGGATCTACTCTTAGACAATAGGACAAAACCCTCAGGTTTAACCTGAACCACCTTGAGATCTCGTCGAAGTTCTAGATTTTAATAACGAACACGTGCAATCTGGAAGGGTGAACGCCTGTATTCTGAGTCTTCTGTCTAGGCTGGCATTGCGCATATATCCCAATCAGACGAGGGACCCGGATGCCTACCTGGGAATTCTCGGGATGAGTGTTCACTTATAGGCTAAAGCATGTCTTCATATGTTATTAAAATCTGGAGCCTTTGATAAGTCAACGTTTTCGTTTATTCGTTTTAATTAATGAATAAATGATTACATTCCTTATATCACCTCATTCATTTCATGCCATATTGAACCTTCATTGTGTCCCTTACGGATCATGTCTCCACATCGTAGCACTCGCAATAACAGTGGTGAAAACCAAGAGGAAAGTAACAACAACCACAACACCAACCACAACAACAACAAAAACAACAAAGGTGTTGATGCCCGACTGGCTGCAATTATCTACAACCCTGCTCAGGTTACTAATCCTGATCGTCCTGGTAATTTCAACTATGGTCAATGCTATAAATGTGGAAACCCAAGTCACTACCGTAATCGATGCCCTAAATTAAACAGAGATCAAGACCCTCCAGCTACTTAACAACATGTCCCACCATTCGAATGTCGTTTGCTTTTATTCTATGTATTGACGCTATTTGATTTAAGTAATAAAATTCAAGTAATATTATAACATCTGTGTGCATGATTGCTTTAATGTGAACTAATTGCTATATCTATGATCATACTTGCTTACTTGTACAACAAATAGTTGACTACCAAACAACCTACTTAACGATTGGTAGAGGTCATCATGTCTTTCCAACAGTCGGGAGAGGCCCTACCACCTGCTCAACGACTGGTGGAGACTATCAGACCTGCTCAACAATCGGAAGAGTCATAGAAGGACACAAAACCCTAATGTAAGGTAAATTGGTGATTATGGTCCGGAACGTAATCATGAATTTACAGGTACGTTAAGGTAGTGTGAAATTTTATCAAGGTTTCAGGTAGTTGACCAATTGTAACCCTGGTTTTCTCTTAACTTCGGGACGAAGTTCCTAAAAGTAGGGGAGACTGTAACATCGCGAAAATTTTCCCCAAATTTTAAAATAAAACGCCCTTATTTTCGTTACATTTTATATAAACGTCATTAAGACTCCATTACCCTAACTCATAATATATATATAGATATATATATATATACATATATATATATAATAATAATAATAATAATAATAATAATAAATTCAGATTTTATTACATATATATATATATACACTTTTGATTCTATTTTAACCCATAACCAAACCCACCCTCCTTTGATTAATTGCAGCCCAACAGTGTTCACCCAGCCCAAATCCCGGCCCACCAGAACTCGGCCCACTTACCCCTTCCTTCCTTGTTGTTGTTTTAAAAAAAAAAGGAAAAAGTGGCTCCACCCGGGTTTCGAACCGGGGACCTTTTAGACACACACACACGCGTCCCACCAACTGAGCTACAACCTTTTATCTGATTCAAACCCAATCCTATATCTATTTAACCTTTTTTTTCGCTGCTTTCCTTTCCCTTCTTCCCCTCGTCGAGTTGCAGCAGCAGAGGTTATTATATTTTTTTTTTCCTTCTTTTCTTCTTTTCTTTTTATTGACCATTCATTAACATGTAATAATCAAGGATTTGACTTAGAAACGTGATTACCGGCTATCATTACACGCTTATTACTCATAAAATCATACCAATTATAATTATAAACGCGTCATAATTGATTCAAGGTCAACAATTACCATTTTGAACACCAAGATGTTTTCCCTATAAATTGAACGTGCTACCTCAGTCACAACTCGCTCACAACACTCTCTCAACCTCCAATTCTCTCTATTATACTCTGATTATTATTATCAAGTTCGTGTTTGACTTTAGCTTTGACCCGACGATTATCATCAATTCTTCACTGTGAGTCTAATTTTTTTGGATGGGTTTTAATCTCCGGCATCAACACATCAATAACCCTAAGATTAATCGGGTTATTGATGTGTGAATCGTCCAATTGCAAAATCTAGGGCTTATTCTTATGAATTTGGGGAAGAACTCGATTGTTTATTCGATATATAAATTAATGGAACTGAACCAAACACAACCACTGGTCTGGACCAAGTGGTTGTGTCTGCTGCCTTTAAAACGAGCCCACGCGAGTTCAATCCTGAGCAGCAGCATGTTTTCTTTTCATTTTTTTTACATTCAAGCTTATACATATATAATTAATAGTATTTTAAAAATTTGTTTTAAAATACTAAAACCACTTTATAAATCCTACAAAAATTATTTTAACATAATCTGATGTAAAAGGATTTTTTACTATTTTTAGTTTTCAAAAATTTATTTATTTAATATATATAATAAATAAATCAAGTTTATTCTATTTTATTTATTAAAATCTATAAAAATATCAAAACGATCTTATTAATTTCCACAAAAATTATTCTAAGTTTATATAACAATAAACTTTTCAGAAATGATTTTTAATTCAGTAAAATCATTTATTTCATATTTTTAATCAATTTTTGTTAGATTTGATCATAATTAAATCATAATAAATCCAATTTTCATCATTTTTACACCAAAATTTTATACAAATTATTTTTAATCATTTAGAACAGAAATATGATTTTTAAAACAATAATTCTTTAATTTTAGTATTTTTGAATATTAAAGTTAAAATTTGACAAATTGTAATAAATAGAATTAATAATCTATTTTAAAGGAAATAATTTTATAAAAATTATTTTTATACTTTAAACACATTCTTGTGGCCATCCTAGATTTAACATTTATAAAAAGATTTTTAGTTATTTATTTACTAAATTTCTCTCAATCGGCGAATATTTTTAATATTAATCAAACGAGCAATTATCCCCAATTCGAAGCCCTAGAAACTTATACATTTGTAGACTTGATAGACTTAGACATATTTATTACCTCATTTTAGGGTGATACTTGATACATTTGGTCAACACATTTCTCAACAGATATAACATTTTACCAAGGTGAGTCTTACATAGCCCCTTTTCTATTTATCACCATTTTTGGGGTGAAACATGTTTATAACATCATCATTGCAATTCAATCATCAATGTGTCTATGTGTTTTCTATGTTGCATTATGTCTTGAGCATGATTAGAGTAAGCACCATTCTAGCATAATCATTAACATTGATCAGCCGGCGGTATACATTGATAGATCTATTGGACTGACAATCCCACCCGGATACGTGCCTCCTACAAAGGTTACGTGGGTGTTTGTTATCGTATAACATATTGGACCATGAGCGTATGGTATGTATCATTTCATAACAGTCATCAGGGTTGATTATGCACTCGATTTATTTCTAGTATGTTCTCACATATGGACTAGATTGACATGACACATGAATTGCACATCATTCTTACTCAATTATCAAAAACCTATGTAATTCTCACCAACTTTTGTAGACCCAAAACATTTTCAACTTAACAAGTTTCAGGTTCTATTTGCTTGAAGATTTGAATTGATGCTTGAAGATATGTGTATAGTTTCAATCAATTTGATGTACAAAATTCTAGAACTATTGTATGTAATTCATTAAATCATTTAATGGAATCTATTATTCACCATGAGCTACTGAACAATCATCAAATACGTGACATCCCGATGTTTCCGCCATCGGTTGGGGTGTTACATGTGTCATCAAAACTTAGCAGACAACTAGGGATAATTCCTACATTACTCGAGACCCCGTACTCTATAGAACTAGCTGATGGGAAGCCTGTTGAGGTAACCCACATTCTTCGTGACTGTAGGCTCGAACTAGATGGACATTTGTTTGTCATCGACCTTTTACCTATCACCCTAGGAAGCTTCGATCTTGTGGTCGGCATGGACTGGTTGTCCAAGCACCACGCCGAAATTCTCTGCAAGGAGAAAGTTGTTCGTATTCCCCTCCCCAGTGGGGAACTATTGTCTGTCCAGGGTGATCGCGGTGGTGCCATGGTGGGCATCATCTCTTACTTGAAGGCCCAGAAGTGCATACGGAAGGGCTATCCAGCCATATTGGCTAACATTTCTGACACTCGAGCCGAAGTCGAAACAAAAATCGAGGACATCCCGGTGGTCCGAGATTTTCCGGATGTATTCCCAGAGGAGCTGCCAGGACTTCCACCGGTTCACCAAGTGGAGTTCCAAATTGACCTTGCCCCAGGCGCCGCCCCAGTTGCGCGTGCACCATACCGCCTTGCACCAGGCGAACTTCAGGAACTATCTACCCAACTCCAAGAGCTATTGGATAGGGGTTTCATCCGACCTAGCTCGTCACCGTGGGGAGCCCCAGTCTTATTCGTGAAGAAGAAGGATGGGAGTTTCCGTATGTGCATCGATTATCGGGAATTAAATAAGGTGACAATTAAAAATCGCTACCCTTTACCTCGCATAGATGATCTATTCGACCAACTTCAGGGGTCGAGTTTCTATTCCAAGATTGACTTAAGGTCGGGGTATCACCAACTGAGAGTCCGAGAGGAGGATGTGCCAAAGACAGCTTTTCGAACTCGTTATGGGCACTATGAATTTTTGGTAATGCCCTTCGGGCTGACCAATGCACCAGCTGTGTTCATGGACCTCATGAACCGGGTGTGCAAACCCTATCTAGACAAATTTGTCATAGTGTTCATAGACGATATTCTGATCTATTCCAAGAGTAGGGAAGAGCACGAGCAACACCTACGACTGATCTTGGAACTCCTGAAAAGTGAGCAGCTATATGCAAAATTCTCCAAGTGCGACTTCTGGATTCGTGAGGTCCAATTCTTGGGTCATGTGGTGAACGAGGCAGGAATACAGGTCGATCCCGCTAAGATTGATGCGATTAAAAGATGGGAGGCCCCTAAGACTCCCACAGAGGTTCGACAATTCCTTGGCCTTGCAGGTTATTATCGCAGATTCATTCAGGGATTCTCAAAAATCGCTCAACCCCTCACCGCTTTGACACAGAAGGGGATTATCTACAAGTGGGAAGATGCCCAAGAAGCTGCTTTTCAATTACTAAAGACTAAACTTTGCAGTGCTCCAATATTATCACTACCTGAGGGTACGGAGGACTTTGTGGTGTACTGTGATGCATCTATCCAAGGGCTAGGGTGTGTTTTGATGCAACGCGAGAAGGTGATCGCTTATGCTTCACGACAACTAAAAGTTCACGAGAAGAATTATCCCACTCACGACTTGGAACTGGGAGCGGTTGTCTTCGCTCTCAAAATTTGGAGACACTACCTCTACGGAACGAAGTGCACAATCTTCACAGATCATAAGAGTCTTCAGCACATATTTGATCAGAAGGTCCTAAACATACGGCAACGACGATGGGTCGAACTCTTGAATGATTATGACTGTGCTATCAAGTACCATCCAGGGAAAGCTAACGTAGTAGCTGATGCCCTGAGCCGTAAGGAAACGAAACCCAAACGTGTGCGGGCCTTACAACTTACCATACACTCTAATCTGCCTGATAAAATACGTGAAGCTCAAGGCGAGGCCTTGAAAAAGGAAAATATCGGGTTGGAAACATTGCATGGTGCTGACAAACACCTGGAACTGAAGTCGGATGGGCTTCAGTACTTTATGGATCGAGTCTGGATTCCACGTTCAGGGGATCTTAGATAACTGGTGCTCGATGAGGCTCACACATCTCGTTATTCGGTACATCCCGGTTCGGACAAAATGTATCAGGACCTCAAAACTCTCTACTGGTGGCCAAACATGAAAGCAGAAATAGCCACTTATGTTAGTAAGTGCTTGACTTGTGCGAAGGTTAAGATTGAATATCAGAAACCTTCAGGCCTACTTCAGCAACCAGAGATACCGATGTGGAAATGGGATGGGATTTCCATGGATTTCATTACAAAGCTTCCGAAAACAACAGCGGGCCATAACATGATTTGGGTTATCGTGGACCGCTTAACCAAATCGGCCCACTTCCTGGCGATAAAAGAAACGGACTCGTTAGAGAAGCTGGCGAACCTTTATATCAAGGAGATAGTCTCTAGGCATGGAGTGCCTACTTCCATTATATCTGATCGCGATGGGCGATTCACTTCTCGATTCTGGACTACTCTCCAAGATGCTCTAGGTACTCGTCTCGATATGAGCACAGCCTATCACCCACAGACGGATGGACAAAGTGAACGTACCATCCAAACATTAGAGGATCTGCTACGAGCATGCGTGGTGGACTTTGGTAATAACTGGGACAAGCACTTGCCCTTAATCGAGTTCTCTTACAACAATAGTTACCACACCTCGATTCAGTGTGCGCCTTTTGAGGCACTTTATGGCCGCAAGTGTAGGTCTCCTATCTGTTGGACTGAGGTTGGGGATAGCCAACTAACAGGTCCCGAACTCGTGCACGAAACCTCTGAGAAGATAGTGCAAATCAGAAACAGAATGGCTGCTGCTCGTGATCGACAGAAAAGCTACGCGGACAAACGTAGAAAACCTTTGGAGTTCCAGGTTGGGGACAAAGTTTTGTTAAAGGTGTCACCTTGGAAAGGAGTGATACGCTTTGGGAAACGAGGGAAGTTGAATCCCCGCTATGTTGGACCCTTCGAGATTGTTAAAAGGATTGGTCCGGTAGCTTATCAGCTGAATTTACCAGACGAACTCAGTGGAGTGCATAATGTATTCCACGTCTCAAACTTAAAGAAATGCTTATCCGATACTACACTGGTAGTACCGCTGGAGGAGATCCAGGTGGACGACCAGTTACGGTTCGTGGAAGAACCAGTGGAGATTCTTGAGCAGGGCGTCAAGAAACTCAGGCAAAGCACTATACCTATCGTGAAGGTACGGTGGAATTCCCGTCTAGGACCGGAATACACGTGGGAGCGCAGAGACCAGATGCGGCTCAAATATCCACACCTCTTTTCTGAACCTGAACCTGTGCATAGATCAAATGCCGAACATAAAGCAGCTCGCTCAAAGTGAATTTCGGGGCGAAATTCCTTTCAACTTGGGGATGATGTGACATCCGGAAACCAAGCATACATTTTTAGCTGGCTTTACTGTTTACTTGCTGAATTTCGGGACGAAATTCTTTTCAACTTGGGGATGATGTGATACCCCGAAAATTCAGGTTCTCACTTTAACTAAACTCTAGTTAGATTTCCTTGCATTATACTTAACTAGGGTTAGTTAGATAAGACATACGTGCATGGTTGTGAGTCAATGTGTGATTGCATGATTAGTGAACCTCGGACGTTGGTGAAAAATAAACTTATGTGAAAACCATACGTAATTATGTGAACCTAAACCGAACACGTTAATAGAAATCATTAAAAGTGGAGCATGAGGTTGATTAGGGTCTTAATGCATGGGGTTACACTTGTTACGGTCCGAAATAACGAAAACGTCGAAGGATAACGCGTCGGGAGACGAAACGAGAAAAGAGCGCGCCACCCGGACCTGTGAGCGGCCGCTCACAGGCACCGAGCGGCCGCTCGAAACGAACTGACGGGTCTAAACCGCCTTAAACTTATATTTAAGCAACCTAAACTCCCATGCAACCCCCATACTCAACCCTAATCGCCCCCTTACTGCCCCACACGAATATTTCACTCAAACAACCTCTGCTAAGGCTCAAGATCATCAATTGGGAGGCTCCAAGGCGCGCGATTGATCGATTGAGAGAGCTAAGGGTATATCTTACGATTTCTTATGCTTTTATCTTGTGTTTTCATTAATAAAAATCATATAATAAGTTTGTCCAGGTCTGAATGAGTTTATAAGACATTAAAGCATGAATCTTTTTGAAGATTAAATGGATTAAACATACTCATAAACGCTTAGTAACATCGTAGGATACTTGTTGCGCAAGTAATTGGTGTTTTGATTCTTAAAGCTTTGATCTTGACATGTTTAATCATAGAATCTGATAAAATAGGTATTAGGAATGTTTTGTGTTGATGATTGGTGAATGTTAATAGTTTTTGTGCACACGGTAGGCGATTAAAGTATGATTTAGGCGAAACTAAAATCTGGACAGAATGGTTAGTCAAACTTGTAGGAGCTGTAACACGGCTCTAACATAATAATTTTAGGGTTTTCTTGGCATGGTTAGGTCACACCTGGTCTTAGCTTTTCATAATGGGTAAAATCATGTGTTTTGGACGTAGGATGAGTTGTTTTTGGAATTTTAATTGATTAGGGGTCATATCAGATTTCCGGATTTGTAAATTGGGTTAACTTTAAATGGCCATAACTTGAGATTTACAAGGAGTTAGGTTATGAAATTTTTACAGTAGGTCAATACTGGAAAAATAGAGCTTTTCCAAGTGGATTCATCTCGTTTGGATGAATACACAATTTTTAAGAATTTTCCTACTAAACTGACCTGTTGTGGAAATTTTCTGAACACTGCTGTGTTGTACGAATTTTTATAATTTTTGTGTTTGGAATTAAGACAAAACAAAAATAGGTATTGCCAAGTGAATCCCAAAGAAAATTCAGTAAAAATTTGGGAGGATAACTCACTGGTTTACTATTTTAAATAAATTCGTTTTGATGGCGCACAATCTGTCCTGAAAACTAATTATAACCAACTCATTCACCAACGAGTCCGTAGGGTTTACTATTGCATGTAGAATCACTAGGCGTCGCATACACACTTTTGAATATTTAAAACGCCTTGGACAAACGAGTTATATGGTGTAATGATGTTACGCCTATACTCACGTAGTGACACTGTTACTAGGGTGTCGGTAGCATATAATACTTGCTGTTTGGATTCTTTGCTTACGCGATAAGGTGAGTATCACTACTTTTTCTCAAAGCATGCGTCTCGGGTTGAGACCACATTGGTAACGTTTTCTAGTCTATCTTGAGATAACTTACTTTTACACATCCCGGGTTTGGGGTGCATGGTTCACGTGGTGAATCTATTTTTACTAATTCATATATATGTCCTTGATGAACTAAACCAAACACATCGTTTAAGTCCTTCAAAATACCGAATCAATTGCCGGTTGGGCAAGCGGGTTAATTAGTTGATAGCGCTATTAGGTCTAACAAACCTCACATCGTGCTGGGAGCACGGATGTGAACTATTAGCTTCAAACATAATCATTGTCGATGGACAATGATGCAAGGCATCTTTATCCTGGTTATGGGAACTTGTTCATTAGTAGTTCGGTATTCGCCGGTTTTAGTTATCATGAGTGGGCTAGCTACCCCTGACATTTGAATTAACTATTGTTTACAGGGTCTGAGGGACCAACGTTGTACACTTGACTTTTGGGGTTTTGAGAACCTACGTTATTATTTACATCGCTTACATTTATAGTGAACTCACCGACTTTATGTTGACACATTTTAGCATCCTTTGCAGGTCCTTAGGTACGGAGCACGTTTTAGGGCATGCATCATTCGTGTCTTGGGTTATGGATATTTATTATTTCGTACTTTTAAACTTTGGTTTTGGGCGCGTTGTCTTGCGCAGACTTTTGCAAATGTTTTACTTTGTTTACGCTTCCGCATTACTTTAAATTGCTTGGTTGAACTTTGAAACTTTTTCTCAAAAACGAACTAAATGGTTTGGGCATTTAGAGTCGTTCATGATACTTATGGCTATGGGTCCTGGTTTGTCATGCACCTCGCGGTAAAACTCCGCAGTGGAAATTTGAGGGTGTGACAGTTGATGCCATTATCAAAGTTAAAATGAGTTTTTCAAGATGTGAGTACCTTGTTTCTGCATCCAATAGAGTTTTACTTACATAGTATATAGGATGTTGTTGACCTTCGAAGTCTTTTACTAAGACTGCACTGATTCCATTTCAAGATGTAGATTAAATCACCCTGGTATGGCACAATGGCATTTTGAGGTGAGGGACAGAGGTTTAGTGACTCTGTTGGTGTAACATATGTTTTCGCTTCTGTAGTACCAACAGATGTTTGAAATGGAAGTGGGAGAATGGGTCCAAGTGGTGTAAAGTTGGACTGACTTTTGTCAACAGATGTTTGAACAGTGGTTGAGCTTGATGAGGCAGTGGTTTGAGGGCAAGACTGGTCAACAGTGGTTGACACAGCTGTGGCAGAGTTTTGAGAGGTGTTTTGAACATCTGTTTCCCCTGATGCAGAAGTGACTTTGTAGTGACTTGGAATCACAACATCAAATCTGTAATCTTTTTGTGGAGACTGTGGAATACCTGCACTATTAGTTTTAGCAGTAATATCTTCAAATTTAAATTTGTCTAAATCAAACAGTTCAGCAGGATTTGCTGGGATTTTTAAGGATGAAAGTTCATTGAACTTTACATTCAGAGTTTCTTCTATTGTCCTAGTCCTTGTGTTAAACACTTTATAGGCCTTGGCAGTAGAAGATTATCCTAGAAAATAGCCACAATCTACTTTGGCTGCAAATTTTAAAATGGAATCTTTAAGATTTAAAATGAAACATGGGCAGCCAAAGATTTTGAAAAATGATATCAGTGGTTTGATTTTGAACAAAATTTCATAAGCAGTCTTTTGATGTCTAGGGTTGATTAAATCTCTGTTTTGAACATAGCAAGCAGTGTTTACAGCATCTGCCCAGAAGGACAGTGGCAAACCAGAATCTCCTAGCATTGTTCTTGCAGCCTCAATGAGAGTTCTGTTTTTCCTTTCAACCGCCCCATTTTGTTATGGTGTTCTTGGAATGCTGTACTGCCTCACAATTCCTTTTGACACACATAAATCATCCAACTCCTTATTTTTAAACTCTGTTCCATTGTCACTTCTAAAGAATTTTACTGGCAAGTCATATTGTTTCTCAACTTTGGTGACAAAGTCCTTCAAAATACCTGCAGTCTCATCCTTAGATTGTAAAAAGTAAGTCCATGTAAACCTAGAAAAATCATCAACTATGACAAGACAAATTCTCTTTCTTCTTAGAGTCATGATTTTAACTGGGCTAAACAAGTCCATGTGCAACAATTGAAGACATTAACTTGTTTTGGACTCATCAATGGATTTGTAAGAGCTTTTATGTTGCTTTCCTTTTAGACAGGAAACACAATGCTCATCACGTTTGAATTCTTTTGATGGAAGGCCTCTTACAAGGCTTTGTTTGGAGAGCGAGTTGATAGTTTGAAGGTTGGTGTGACCCAGTCTCCTATGCCACAATTCTGTCTCTTTAGTGGAGGCAGCAGAAAACAAACAAACAGTTACCATAGGATTATCCTTCAACATATCAACTACATACACATTGCCACTCCTGTGAGCCACAAGTTGTGCTTTGCTCTTAGCTATGATGGTATCAATCTTTTTAACCACTTATGGCCCAATAATCTTACAAGTTTTCTTAGTGAAGAATGACCCATAGCCTTTGTCACTCATTTGTGAGACACTAAGAAGATTAAATTTAATATTATCAATAAGATTGACATTTTCAAACTTGAGTTTCCCATCCTGAACTGTCCCTAAACCTAACACTTTACCTTTAGAATCATTAGCAAAAGATATATCACCCCCTCCATGAGCTAAGAAGTCCAGAAGTAGGGCTCTACATCCTGTCCTGTGCCTGGAGCCTCCACTATCTACATACCATAGACTATCTAAGCAAGCAAAAGCTCGCTGCACATCAGTAATGAATTAGTTTTGGTGAGTGTCCAAAGCCAAGTTGGCTTTGGATGGGTTCCCATACTTTTCAGCCTCAAGCTTAGGAAGATGATCAGTGGTTTGAACCAGTTTTTGAACCAGATTCAACAACTGTTGCTCACCATTTGCCAGTGTTTGAATGTCAACACTTGGTGCAACAGATGTTTGACCATTTCCTGTCAGATGATAGTAGCCATAAGGATTTCTGTTCACTCTTGGTTTTGAAGGTCTCTTAGGCTCTTCATAAACATGTGACAGACTATGACAAGGTGGTTGTCCATATCCTCTAGGGTACTTGTTTGAGGGTGGAGCATCTGTTACTTGGACATCCCTGGGAGCAGATGTTTCAAGACTTTTGGTAACAGATGTTTGGGTTGGTACATAAGTTTGTTTGGGCTTTCCTTTTGGAGTACTCACCACTTGACTTGCAAGAGTTTTAGCTTTATACTCTTATATTTTGACATCAAAATTTTTGAGATAAAGACACTCTTTGGTTTTGTGATTCTTTTTACCACATATTGAACATGTGTCTTTAGAATCACACACACTTGTTCCTTTATTGATATCATAAGCTTTTAGAAGAAAACAGTTTTTAGTAACATGGTTCTTCTTTTCACAGAAATCACAAAACAAGTGTCCACTCTTTTCTTTCTTTTTCCCCTCAACCTTCCTCTCAACAGATGTTTGAACATCTGTTGGAAGGTCTTTCAAGGGAATGACCTTTGCATGTGGTGCTTTCTTACCATCAGGGTTTTTGAAATCAACTGGTTTGAAGTTTTCAAGAGTATCACACTCATCTGACCAAGTAGGTTTAAACTCATACTTTTCAAGTTCAGTAAATGATGAGGAACCCTCAGGTTTTTCAAGAATGATTTTCTTGCCATTAGGTTCAGTGAATTAAAATTCTTGACCCTCCAAATTAGTTGGCACAACCTCAACTAACTTTTGTTCCCTTTTGTCAGTGTTTTGAAAAGCTGGGGCAGTGGTTTCAAAACCAAAACCAAACTTCACATGACTTTTGGTCTGTTTGTTGAGGAGCATCTCAAAACCTTTACATGATTCCACCCATTTTTCACATTCAACCTAGGTGGACTCAAGCTCCATTTTACAACTATGATATTTGGTCATCATAGTTTGGAGTTGGTCTTTGGTTATAGTTGCTGCATGTTTTAAACTGCTGATTTTGATTCTTTTTCAGTCAATTTTGATTTTAACTCTTTTGAAAGTTTTTCAAATTGAACTTTATCATCTAAAATTTTCTTCCTAATGTTTTCATTCACCTCTTTAATGTTAGCAAATGCTATTACATGTTTGTTTGAACACAAATCTTTTAAGATTTGAGGAGATACCTTAGCAGCAGCCATCAATGCACAATCACACTTGCACTCACAATCATCACTCCAAGGAACTGAGAGATTCACAACCTCTTCTTCAGACTTTTCATCTGGAACTACTGCATCAACAATATCATTAGTCACATTTTCAGATTCAGTCGCCACATCGTCAGATTCAACCTCTTCCACAATTGTGTCCATAGCCATGAAAAAAAATTCTGGTTTATTTTCAGCTTTGGCAACAAGAGCAAAGTTCTCATCTGTTAACTCATCTGGTAAACTGCTCCAATCAACAAAGCCTTGTGTGAAGAAACTCTGTTGACTGGTCTCTGCAAGGGCGGAGGGTGGAGTAGCAGTTATTGGCACATGTGCCTAAGCAATAGGGGTTTGAATATAGTGGATCTGAGGAACAGTGGTTTGGACATACTGGACAGGAACAGTGGATGAGGACTGTGCAAAATGAGCAGTGTTTTGCACATTTGGTCCAGGGGTATTATGGGAAACTCAATAAGTGTTGGTCTGTGGCCTTTGATTTGGATAGGTAATCATAGGTGTACCATGTTGACTTCTACATTCTCTAGAAAAATGACCAAGTCTATGACATTTGTAACGCTTAATTTTAGATTTATCCAACCCCACCTTTGACCTGCCAGTCAACCCTAGAAATCTTCTGCCAGTTTTCTTGTAGAAATTGTTAGTTCTAACACTGAGCAGAGTCAATTGGTGCATTATGTCCATTTCTTCCAAATCATCAGGGTCAAAATATTTAAGGTCATCATACTCAAAGGATATGTTATCAGATGCCTGAATATCACCACCACTTGCTGCAAAAGCATAGTTGGGTGAATAAGAATCAGAGTTAAAACCTGAAGTTATGTCAATGAAATGATCATAACTCTGATCCTTACTATTACCAGGCACCCCATCCTGACCCAAAAGTGTTGTATTACCAAAAACATAATCATCAGACACTTTTCCAGAGTCCTGAAGCTTCTTTTTCTGGTTAAGCTCTCTCTCATAGGTCAAGAGCTTACCATGAAGCTGGGTCAGAGATAGGTCCTTTTATCCAATTGAGTTTTTCATAACTATAGCAATAGTGTCCCATTTGTCTGGTAATGATCTTAAAAACCTATGGTTCAAAGTTGAATTAGGATAAGTTAGACCCACCAGTTTTAGTTCACTAATGAGACAATTAAACCTCTCAAATTGTTGAGTTAATGACTCTCCCTTAACATGACTGAATGTTTCATATTGTTGGTTAAGTATTTATGTTTGTTTTCAATAACCTCCTCAATCCCACCAAATTGTTCTTTCAAAGCATCCCACAACTCCTTTGCACTGTTACAGTGTAACAGCCCCGTATAGATATCATTTGGTAGAGCCATGGCCACAATACTGAAGGCCTTAGCATCTAACTCGATTTTCTGAAAATCCTGCTCGGAGTAGTTTTCTAATTTCTTTGGCTCTTGAACCTTGGGATCTTCGGTACTCGGCACCATCGGAACATGTGGTCTGAAGATAACCGACTTCCAACACCCAGTGTTCTGTTGAGCTAGAACATGGCTCATCCGACGTTGCCAGATATTGTATTCAGATCTGACAAGCATCGGTGGCTTGCTGTTCGTGCCAGTGTTATGTGGATCGTGATTGATTGAAGCCATTCTCTGATTGTTTGTAATACAAAGATTGTTTATAAAACTTTTGAACGTAAATAAACTATTACTCTGTTTTCAATCCGACAAACAAACGATATCAATAATTGTGAGCTGATCTGTTTATATTAAATTGATTGGTTAGATCGATTTTAATTGACCAAGCTCTGATACCAATTGTTAGGATCTGAGTTTGATTTGTTTTGATTGTTTAGTAAATGAATGATGAAAGAAGTTAATCTAAAAATAGAAAGTGCAGCAGAATAATAAACTATGAATCAAAACAAAGAGAATAATTGTTTTCGAATCGAATGCTTCTCATATATCAAATGATTACTCAACGATTACACAAGTACTCCCCCTCAGCCTGATCACTCAATGATTGTTTGTCTAAGAGAATGTTTGGAGTGATAGATAGAACAGTACATGCACTGTTCTATTTATAGACAAACTAAACCACTGATGACCTATGGCTGACGTCACCTAAGACAGTGACATCTAACAGAATAATAACAACATAAAACACCTAATTTAAACAAACACTGTTACATTGGAAACCTCTGATATCTAAACAGCTGATATGTAAACCTCTGATAGCTTGAATCATCTGTTGGAGCCTAAGTGCTATTAGCTCCAACAGACCTTGTGTCTTCACTACTTTGGCTCAGAAGTTGTTTCTTCATCAGTCCTTTGTGATCAGCAGTTGTTCAGCAAATGTTGGGGCACAGCAGCTGTTAGAGTCAACAGTCTTTTGGGAGAAGTAAGTTGTAAACACTGATTTTATTCTGGATCATATATAATATGTTTTGGCTTTTCAGATCACCTGCTTTTCTCCAGGTCAGCAGACCCAACAGTATGGGGTAGTCTACACATCAGCAGAACTTGTGGAACGGTTTACTGATGCTCTTCCTCCACACTGCCATCAGTGGCCTCACATCCAGAAGGCTAATAATGTTTATCAGACGATCTCCATCAATGATTTTGTGGCCGAGCTAGAAAGCAAGGAGATTGATGAGATCAGAAGGGCGAACAAAGTGTTCATACCTAATAATCCAAGCATCTACTATGGGACATCTCCTCAAGATGTGAGCGTAGCTGGATCCAAACCTCAGACAGCTTTTATTCTGAATTAGGATCCCGTCTTCGCTTTCGACAACTATGGTCCCCCAGAAGATGTTCCTCCTCCAGTTTATCCTTTTCGACAAACAAACCAGTATCCTTTGTCTTATAATACTAACCAATTTGGTGTTAATCCTTGTGCTCGTCTTGCAGCACCAGTGCAGGCAACATCAAACTTTGGTGGTCTTTCAATGTCAGGGTATGGTGGTGTTTCATCTGCAGGATACGGTGCTGCATCGAGTTCGGGTTATGGAGATGCTTCCACTTCAGGTCAAGGTGGCGGATATAGGACAAATCCTATTGTAGAGAAAATGAACACAACAGGGTTTGAGAAGGTGACTGTAGAGCTAGCTCAAGAACATATCGCTCTAATGTCTACCATAGTCAATTCATACAGTGGATTAGTTGCGGGGCAGATTGGGAATCCTAATCTAACTCAAGAGGATTATGCCCAGATCGATAAGGATGAAATTGATTTGATCGATATCCGGTGGCACTTTGCAAGTGTGGTTAGGAGAGCCAAGGAATACATGGATCGAATGGGGAGAAGCGATCTCTTGATAAACAACAACACAAGGTTTGGGTTCGACAAGAGCAAAGTGACGTGCTGCAACTGTGGTACGAGCAGACAATTTGCCAAGGAATGTGACTAACCAAGATAGCAGGGAAATCAGAATCCCTTCAACAACAACAGAGGGAATCAAATCCAAAGGCAGCAAGCTCAGACACTGTAACATTTCTTATTTTCAACTATGTATGATTATTCTAACAATAAAACGTTCCGTTTTGACATTCTAGTACGTTTTAAAAATATTTTGTGACATATTCGGGCTTATATAACCATATTATATACTTATGATAACATAATAATAGTAAAATAAATACAAAAAATGTTTTGCGTGGACCAGGACTCGAACCCGCGTCCACGGCCGGCCCAACATACAAGCACCTCTTCAACCAACTGGGCTACAGCCATGTTGTGTTTAAACTCTAACCAAAATAATCATAAGCTCTCTCATGACTGCACAGTTGACTTCTGAAAGTCAACTGCGAGTTCAATTCTTTCCAAAACAACATTCAATCCGCGTCTTTGATTTACAATTATCTATGGTATGAATTAACCGACCTACCCTGCGTATTCCCCATGCCAATTAACAGTTAAAACTTTCCAAATCTTGTATAATCACGCGTATACGAATTTATATGGGTCAAAACATCCAAATTTATGAACCCGTATGTATTAGTATAAATTGATTCCACCCACACAAGCTAAAATCGCCGATAATCAAACCCCTATATACTCAATCTATCCTAAAGCACCTTCAATTCTGCAAAATTCGTCTCAGTTGACTTTTTCTCTTGACCGGCTCGATTCGTAGATCTAATCACTGTAAGTCCAAATTTGTTCGATGGTTTTGTTTGTCGGCCGTATACAAGCAATAGCCCCAACATTACAGAAGCTATTGGTTTTTAATTGATGCAATTAGAATAGCTAGGGTTCATCTTGTTCGATTTGGGGATAATGTCACAGTCACAGAATGTTTAAACACTTTTCTGTTCTAAATAAAACACCAACTAATCTGTGGATCAGTTGGTATTACCCCTTGGTTCTAAGACGTGGGAACCGGACCTGTACACGAGTTCGAGCCCCGTCCCCATCTTTCTTTTCTAAAACAGATTATGAAACCAACCAATAAGCCCTTATAATTATTTGGAATCAACAATTATCGTTCTCAGGGTCGAGACCAGCTGGTCTGGGCTTGTGATTTAAAACACTGATTCGGCCAAGGACCCGGGTTCGAGTCCTGGCACAGACAATCTTTTTTTTAGTTATCTTTTATACTTATATTTTCTATATTCTTTTAAAAATAGTTTTAAAATACTAAAAGTGCTTTATAAATTCTATAAAAAATATATTATGCTAATCTGATGATAAAGTTTATTATACAATTTTTAGTTTTTCAAAAATCATTTATTTATATATATTATATATATTACAAGTTTATTCAATTTTAAATTGAAAATTCTATAAAAATATCTAAACAATTTTATAAAATTCTACAAAAATTATTTTGAATTTATGAAACAATAAATATTTCAGAAATATATTTTTATTCTAGAAAACCATTTATTTAATATTTTTAATTAATTTTTTTATTTTAATCATAAATAAATCATAATAAATTCATTTTTCACTATTTTTATACCAAAATTTTACATAAATTATTTCATTTAGAACAGAAATATAAATTTTAATTTGAAATTTCATTAATTTTAATATTTTTAGATATTAAAACTATATTTTGACAAATAAAAATAAATATACTAAATATTCAATTTTTGAGAAAATAATTTTATAAAAATTATTTTCATATTTAAAATCTTATAATATGACCATTCTTAATCAAAAATCTACAAATAGTCTTTTATTTATTTAATTTCCGAATTGCTTTTATTTATTAACAATTTACCTAATTAACAGTTAAACAATTACTTATCCCTAAATTAGGAACCCTAGAAATATTTGTAGACTAGAAAGACTTAGACTTGTTTATTGCCTTAAACATAGGGTAATACTTGGCAACGTTGGACCACACTTATTCTATTTCACAAGACTTAACACTTTGCTAAGGTGAGTTTATGTAACCTAGTTTATGCAATTCTTTATACTTGAAACTTTATACTTAAGCAATTCTACATACATGTCTAGTTGTAAACTTTGATGCCATATGACTTAGACAAAGACTAT
Organism: Ambrosia trifida; assembly: GCA_028751855.1. NCBI lineage: Eukaryota > Viridiplantae > Streptophyta > Magnoliopsida > Asterales > Asteraceae > Ambrosia > Ambrosia trifida. The sequence continues at coordinate 56,137,512 of CM054123.1, read as the reverse complement.
TAGACTTAAACTTAAATTTGCATAATCATTAACCTTGATCAAGCCAGTGGTATACAATGATAGATCTATTGGATTGACAACCCCACCCAGATTCGTTGACCATCTTTATGGGGAGCGCGGGTGATTGTTATCGTTCCAACGTTATATTAAGGTGAACTGTGGATGCGAGATGGACCTAATATTTGTCAGAGGATTGATTATGTGCATACTATACTTGTTGTTTATTCATGTAGACTTAAACATACATTAGATATATGAATTGCTAAACTTTTATTCTTCTAAAACTTATTGCTTGACTTGGCTTATGTATTCTCACCAACTTCTAGTTGACCCCCCCCCCCCCCCATTTTTCCAAACTCAACAGGAAATACTGATGCTTGAAGTCTAGAGCTAGCATGAGGAGATATTTGAAGTTTTAAGCTTTGTTTTGATTATTTGATGTATTAGATTTCATTCAAAACTTTGATATGTATTTCGGATTTGGATGTTTTATTTCGAATAAATACTTATTTAAAACTTGATTGCCATGTGCTACTGAACAATCATTCATACGTGACACCTCGATGTTTCCGCCATCGGTTGGGGTGTTACAGACACAACCTCAACAAAGTGGTGAACGAGCAATTGTTCCCATGCAAAACCAGAACCAGCGGGCTCCTGTCAACAACAATCAAGGACATGCCCTGGTAATCCAAGCTGATGATGGGTTTAACTGGAACCTTCACATTGCGGGAGAAGATGCTTAGCAGGGTGGTGCGGCATGCTACGTCCGGCAGGTTTCTGAGCCCGAAGTTGAAGTTGAAGAATGCAGCAATGATCAAGAAGTCAATGTTTCTGAAATTGAATCAACTGATGATGATTCTGACTGTAAGTCTTTGGAAGAGTTGGATTGCTAGCTGAAATAGATGAACACATCAGCAAGCAATCTTTCCTTATAGATGTTGACTGTGCAGAGACTGATCTGTCAGAATTCTTTGGACCCAAGAAGACAGCAGCGCACTATACACTCATGGCCATTACTGATTCCTATACTAGGGTAAGTTCTGCCTCCACTTCCAAGTCTGTTTGTTTAGAATGTGACAAGCTGAGGTACAGAATCAATGTCTTAACAGATAAGAATCTGAACCTCAAGGCTGATCTAGGTCAATGCCAACGTGTCAATGAGTCTTTAAAATCAAATGAAAGAGGTTTTAAAATTACCATTGAAAATTAAAAAAATGATGTTTCTAAATTGTCCAAAACTCTTCATAACAAACAAGTTGTCATAAACAATTACATTAATGAGGTAGAGGACACTAAGAAGCAGTTGGCCATTGTGACCTGTGATTATGAAAGGATCAAGAAGAAGCTTGAGAGTTATCTCAACTGCAAGTATGTTCTTGATCACATAATCGAGAATCCTGATCCCACTAGCCCCATATATGCACAATGTCCACCTCCGATGAGATTTGAGTATCACACCTATGACGTTCTGCCAAAAGACGAGGTTGTGGATATTGCTGCAGTAGCTGCATGTGCTAGTGAGATTAAGGATGATGTGAGTGTCAGTGAAACAGAAGTTCGGATGATGAGTTTGAGGATTCACAGCAGAATGTACCGGTGAAAAATGCAAACATTCCTCCGGAAAACCACATTATCACAACTGAAAGACAATGTGATCTTAAGCCAAAAGTGCAATCTGCTGATGAAAGGAGGGTGACAGTGTTTTATAAGTTAAAAGAATCTGATAAGATATATGCTGATGAGGAATTGCCTATTAGATGTATCGCCCCTGGTCTTGTAGCTAAAATGTGGCAAGAGTCTGTCATTACCATAGAAAAAGAACATTGGGGTAAGGGTAAGGGCAAAAGGGACCGGGGAAATCAATCCAAAGAAAACACAAATATAAACCAAAAGAAAAACACTAAGGAACCTCATAATCAAACTCAAAAGCAAAATCCAAAAAAGCATGTGACCGAATTTGTCAGACCTACTGGAAATGTTGTTAAAGACAATCCTGATATTAATATGCAACAGAAATGTCTTGAGGATCGGAAGCCTAAAAACACATTCGCCAGTAAGTCTAAACGAAAGAGTAAGAATGAGAGCTTACCTGAAGCTCCAAAATTTGAGGAGTATAGATCATGTTTTAAATGCGGGGAACGTGGGCATTTACTTGCTGCATGCCCTGAATCTAGACAAAAAAGGATCGAAGTTGATGAAGCCCCTAGTTCTAGCAAGTCTAAGCAACCAGTCTCCCAAAAAATTTCTGAAAAAAACAAGGGAAACATGTTGTTTATGACAATCGAAACAAGATAGCTATGAACCAAAAGCTGGAGGGTGCCAAGGCTCATCAGGCAAGGGGGAGCCCAGTCCCAACAAAGGCTAAAGCACTGGCAAAGCCACAAGCTAAGCCGGTGAATAAGCCAAAGGGTAACCCTGAGCCGGATCCACATGCAGTTAAGTCTGAAGTGGTTCCAAATACTGTTCCAACAGAGGAATCTGAGGCTGGACCTTCTAGCCCCAAACCTAAGAAGAAGTCCAAACCAAAGAGACCGGAACAGGTTTGGAGGCCGAAGTCACTAGCCAAATCTAGGGAAGCATCAACTGTAGCTACCTCACCATCGGGATCAACACCTACTCCTAACAGAAAATGGGTTGATTTCCCAACTTTAGGTGAAGATGGAAGACCCAAGACCGTAAAGGCTTGGGTCCCCTTTAACCACTAATCTATGAATGTTTGTGCAGGGAGTTCCCCATGGCCTTATCAGCAGCATATGGATTGTTGATAGTGGAGCTTCTGGGCACATGACGGGTGACTTTGTCATACCCTCAAATTTCCACTGCGGGGTTTATACCGCGAGGCGCATGACATACCAGGATCCCATAGCCATAAGTCATATGAACGAACTCTAAATGCCCAAACCATTTAGTTCGTTTTCAAAATTCAAGTTTAGTTAAGCTGGGGAAGCGTAAACCAAGTTTAAACCTTTTTTAAACCATGCGCAAAACAACGCGCCCACGATAAAACCATATGAAAGAAAACATAAAAGCATGATATATAATTTAAGTGTAAGCCCAAGACCCCAAATGCGGTGAAGTGTGCAGTGCTTTCTAATCGTGGCACCGGAAGCTAACTACCTGCAAAAGCATGTATATCGTGGGTCAACAAACAATGTTGGTGAGTTCACTAAGTGAAGAAAATGAGTAAGTAAATGTGTTGGTTTCCAAAACCACGTAACCAAGTAAAAGCGTAAGTAATTGAGTTGGTTCCAAAAACCGTGTAAACACTAGTTCTGTTGATGCATTTTGCGACTAAGGATTGGATATAATTGTATAACACATGTTAATAGATAGCCGAATGTGATTCTTACTGGGCGAATGTAATAAAGACTGGGCGAAGGTGAAGATAAACGGGCGAAGGTAGATCAATACTGGACGAATGAAGAATGGACGTGGACAGAAGACCACATTCGACCACTCTTAGTGGGCGAATGTGGAAATTGCTCACATTCGACCTATAGAAAGGGGCGAATGTGCAGAGGCTATATATAGTTTTTGAGTTTTTGATTATGTAAGAGAGTTGTCATTTGTGTCCAGGTTCAGTTCAGGTTCAGTAGTGTTTTTGAGAAAGTGTCTTTGTGATTCTAGATTAACATAAACGTTGTAAATGCTTATTGATTGAAAGTTAATCTATGAAAATGATATTGAAAATGATCTTGATTGTGTCGTGATTAGCATCTTATCAATTTGTTCAGATCTAGGGTTTCCGCACCTAGATTTGTGACTTGTATGATCATAATATCCTGTTTTAGATAAAATCCAACGCTCACAAAGTGGTATCAGAGCATAGAGGATCATACAACAACAAGTTTGATAAGATCAGAGTTGATTTGGACATGTTTTAGACAAATTATCATCTGTTTTTACAAAAACTCTTATAAAACATAGTTTTTGATCGATTTAAAGGTGATTTTGTGGTCAAATTCAAGTTTTCCAAGACTTAAAGTTGTTCCAAATCAAATCCGAAACATAACCTGATTAAGATCATTGAAATCCATGAACTTTTGAAAATCTGAGCTCAAAATAACCGTTTTTCAAACAATAACCGTTTTTCAAAAGTGAGATCTGCTGATATGGGGCGAACCTGGAACCTGGACTGAGTGTTGTGGGCGAACGTACATAAAAGTGGGCGAACCTGAGAGTTTGAGTGGACGAACCTGAAAACTTGACATTTTTCACATTCGGGTGGTATATTCTACATTCGACCGTTTTGCTTCGGACGAAAGTGGAAATTGTGTTTGTGTGATTTACATTCTGGTCATATTCACCTTCGAGTATCACTGTTTGGACGAAAGTGAGGAAAACAGGACGAGAGTGTGACAGAATTGGACGAACCTAGAAAATTTTGGACGAACGTATTATTTTTGGGCGAACCTAAAATTTTTTGCTGAAAAATTTTTCTAAGTGTTGTGATTTTCAGATTTTGATCATGTGGCGTTTTCAAACTACTTCGGGATCAGCACCAACACAACCACAACAGCAGACAATGGACCCATGGACTGTTGCAGCTCAAAAGACGAACACGCAGTCCTCACAACCACATAACTACATGACAACAACGAGCACGATGCCTCAGAATGTAGCACATCCGACATTACAATCAGATTATTGGGGAGTAGCTGCAGCGGCGGTAAATACTCAAACCACTAACGCTATCTCTACCTTGATTAAGGATTTGTCTACAGGTAGTGGAACTCGGCCACCTAAGCTCATGGTTATGCAAGAGTACAACCAGTGGCACACCATGTTCAAGATCCATCTGGAGGGCATGGGAGTTGAGGGAGCTGAGGCATGGAGCATGATCGTGAAAGGATACACAGCACCGATTCTGGAGAATACCGGTGAGTTGATTCCTCTGGAGAGCTTGACTGAGGATGAAAAGAAGAAATACGTGGTGGAGAAGAAGGCGTTCTCTCAACTGACACAGGCGATCACAAGTGACCTGTTGCATCAGTTTGGGACATGTACAACGTCGAAGCAGCTTTGGGATAAGCTGAAGAGGAAGCATGATGGAAATGAAAAGACCAGGAGTTTGAGAATGGAGGAGTTGGTTAAAGAGTTTGATAATTTTTCTTTCATTAATAATGAAACTTTGAAAGAACTAACTCCGAGATATATGCATTTATTGTCTGAATTGTCTAGCTATGGTGTACAGATTCCCATGACCAAGCAGGTTGATAAGTTTGCAGATGCTTTGCCACCACAGTGGGATCAGCATGTGGAGGTACTTAGAGAGAAGGATGCTTATCAATTTTGGACTATTTCAGAGTTTATTGAGAAGTTGGAGAACAACGAGCTGGAGGATAGGAGGAAAGCTAGGAGGTCGCAGATTCCTCAGAATCCAAGTCTGTATTTTGGAGGTACTTCAGTTTCAGCTGGAAACTCGAGCTCTGGAAGTGTAGCACCACATGTTGCATGTATCTCTAATGTCATGGATTCATCAAAACCAACTACCAACTACACACCACCACAATACAATTCCTACACACAACAACCATCATACACACCACCACAATATACTTCTTACATTTCACCAGTCTCTCCAATGCAACAAGCTAGTTTTTACACTGCTAACCAATCACAACAACCAACAAACCAAATTACTCAACATAAACAACCTGTGGTTTTGGATACATCCAACTTAGGGAACGTGACTGTGGAGGTTGCTCAGCAACACATTGCATTAGTCTCTGCTATGGTTTCATCATACAATGGATTGGTTGCTAGTCAGATTGGGAACAACAACCTGACCAACGAAGACTACGCACAGATCGATAAAGAAGAGATGGAACTCATAGACATTCAATGGGCTTTTGCGAGTATAATGAGGAGAGCAACAGAGTTCATAGAGAAAACAGGAAGGACTGACTTGGCAACTTCTCCCAATACAACCTATGGTTTCAATAAGGAGAAGGTTACATGTTTTAATTGTGGAGAGAAAGGACACTTCAAACGGGAATGCACCCAGCCACCTAAACAAGGTAACCGAAACCCTTTCAATGCAAACTACCAGAACTGTCAACAAAACCAAGTTTCTTACCAAACAAACAACAACTACCAAAACCGAAACTTTAACAACCAAAACAGACAACCAAACACACAAAACCAGATTCAAAACCAATCTCCTAATCACCCAAACCGAACAGTTGTACCGATCACTACACCTACTGAGACTCAACAGAATGCGAATCAGAACCAAGCTTTGGTAACTCAGCAGGATGAGAGGTTTGACTGGTCGGGTATGCAAATAGGAGTTGAAGAAGTGACTACTGGTGGGAATGTGGCATGTGTTGCCTATCAGGTTGATTTGGAAGAGTCGGTGGTAGTTGATGAGAAGAAAGAAACTGAGGAGAGCGAGAGTGATGATTCTGAGACTGAGATGGAAGTGGAGAGTGAACCTGTTAAGGTTAAGGCTGAGGAGAAGATTTCTGGGATGGTGATTGATTCAGTTTCTGACGTTCCCGAGGAGTGTAAATCAGTCTATTCAGATTGTGAGAGCGAATCAGACACAGAGGGAAGTGTTGATTCTTTGGATGATGATATTGACCAGTTGCTGGCAGAAGCTGATTTCTTGATGACGAGGAAGTCATGCATAGCTGATGATGCTTTCACCAAGATCGACTACTCAAAGTTTTTCACTGGAAAGGAAGCTCATTTTGCTTTGATGGCCATGACCGAACCGCCAAAACCTGTAAGTTCTGAATCTAGCACTGATGTCATGAGTGATAAATACTGTGGGACTTGTGATAGGTTGACAGAGGAGAATAAACAACTCCGAATTTCACGTGATAGTGCTATTCAAAACTGTCAATCTACTCGCAAAGAGTTAAATGCTTTTAACAAAGTATTAGATGGCTATAAAAAGGACATTTCTGACTTGAAAACCACTTTGTCATTGAAACAATTGGCCATAAATAACTACATCAATGAAATTGAAAACACCAAGTTAGAAATGGCTGCCATTAAATGCTTTGCTGAAAAGGTTAACAAGAAGTTAGAAAGCTATAAGAATGTTGCTTATGTTGTGGATCATATCATTGATGATAACACCACCAACTACAAGTCTGTACCATCTCCGGTTCTGTTTGAGAACCATAACTATCATCAAGTTATACCGGAGAGTTCGGTGAAATCAGACTCATCATCAGATATGGAATCTAATACCTCGAGTATTGGTGAACCATATCCTGAAGATGTGAGACCGATTTTGGGCTTGAACAATGAGGGTGTTTATGCTGAGAGTGATAGTTCAGACTCAGATAATGATGATACTGGTAGTGATAAATCTGATAATGAATGTGAGATTCCAAAAGAAAATCACATCATTACTACCGAACCAGTATCACCATCTGATCATGTACATCCGATGGCAAAAGCTATTCATGATAAGAAGTCTAAAAAGTTTGATGTTAAGAAAAAGAATGATGTTAAGAATGATGTTAAAAATGTGATTGAAAAGAATGAGCTGAATGAAACCAGTGACAAACCTGTAAAGGTGTATTATCGGATGGAAGGATCCGATAAAATCATTGCTGATGAGGAATTTCCGATTAAAAATGTTAACTATTCTAAGCTTGATAAAATCTGGCAAGAAAGCACAATTTGGTTTCCAAAACATGAAAGAACCAATGAAATTCCACCAGAAATCTTAAAGAAACTGTTTTCAGAAACTCCTCAAGAGCCAAAAATACATGTCACTGAGTTCATTCGACCTGATGATAAAGCAAATGGTTTTCATGAACCTTCTTACTCAAAAGGACCACTTCCTGAGAGTTTAAGAAATCAACAATATAATGATCAATTTCCTGTAAGATCATTTGCTTCACCAAATGCTCATTATGTGTTTGAGGAATATAGAAAGTGCTTTAAATGTGGAGAACGCGGGCATTTACTTGCTCAGTGTCCATATGTAAGGCACAAGAGACATGAAGTTGAGGTTAAGAATTCCATCAAAAAGCCGATTGATCATTACATCCCACCGCATAGACGGACTGTTCCTCAACAACAACATTTTCATAATCAAAACAATTTTCAAATGAGGAACAACCGTCCATTTCATTATGATCGGAGGAATCGGATTGCAATGGAACAATCTTGGAGAAAACCAGTGGTGAACACAACAGCTGATAGACAAAAGGTTTCACAAAAACCAATTGTCAAGTCAAATGTTGGACCTAAGTCTGTTCAATCAGATAAGGTTGCTAAGAAAGTTACTTTTAGTAACAATGTTCAGAAACCTGTTGAGAAACCAAAATCTCAAATCCGTATTCTCAAAAGGTCTGAACAATCTTGGACACCTAATGGTTCTCCAGGAGCCTCTACATCAAAGGTGAGTGATAAGAATGAATCTGTTTTGAAAAATCAGAAAACGATTGATTCAAAACAAAAAGTTGTTGAGAAAGTCATTGAGAATGATTCTTTGAAAGCAAAAGTTCAAAGGCCCAAGACTCAGGCTTGGGTCCCCCGAAAGAACTAATTGTTTACTTTTTGTGTGCAGGGAGCTTCAGTTGGCCCTATTAGCAGTCTCTGGATTGTTGATAGTGGAGCTTCAGGCCACATGACGGGGGATTTGGCGTTGCTGTTTGATGTGAAGAATATCAATGGAGGATATGTTGCGTTCGCGGGAAATAAAGGAGGATATATAACAATGGAAGGAAGCGTGAGTAACGGAGTTGTGACTTTCGAGCGGATATCTTATGTCAAGCAGATAGACTATAATCTGTTGAGCGTCAGTCAAATATGCGACAAACAATTTTCTGTGCATTTTGATGACAAATCCTGCTACATCCTCAAACCGGGCTTCAAGATTCCAAAGGAGTGGGTTATGTTGATGGCACCTCGAGTCAACAATCTTTACATTCTTGATATGTCTAAGGCAATGACACCACAGGGACAGATAACATGCTTTCTTTCCAAGGCGACCGAAAAAGAATCAATAATGTGGCACCGAAGAATGGGGCACATTCATTTGAGAAAGATGAATCAGTTAGTGAGAAGTGGACTTGTCGATGGAGTAAACGTGAAACATTTCCATCTGAACGACAAGTGTGTGAGCTGCATGAAAGGAAAACAACACAGACAATCCCATAAGGTGAAGAAAGTTAAATCTGTTGAGATGCCGCTTGAGCGATTGCACATGGACCTTTTTGGACCGGTCAAGCGCAAAAGTCATCTTGGAGAGCTTTATTGTTTAGTCGTCACTGATGACTATTCACGATTCTCATGGGTGATGTGTTTGAAGAACAAAAGCGACACCTTTACCAACTTACAAGTTCTGTTCACTCGGCTGGAGAATATTTACAACTTGAAGATCAAAAGGATCAGGAGTGACAACGGGACGGAGTTTAAAAATGCAAAGATGGATGAACTTTGTGAAAGCAAAGGGATACATCATGAATATTCAGCTCCGTATACCCCGCAACAGAACGGTGTTGCTGAGAGAAAGAATAGGACTCTGATTGAGGCTGCAAGAACAATGCTCGCTGATTCAAATCTTCCGGTAATGTTCTGGAATGAGGCGATTTATGCAGCAAACTACACATTAAATCGGGTTTTGACAGTGAAGAAGTTTGGAAAAACATCTTATGAGCTGTTACACCGACGAAAGCCCAATTTAGAGTATCTAGAACCATTTGGGGCGCCATGTACGATGTTGAATCCAAGCGAGAAGTTTAGTCCTAAAGCTGAAGAGGGATATTTTGTTGGATATGCAACCCCGCTCAAACGGGTATTCAACAAGCGAACTCGTCAAGTGGAGGATTGGGCTAACGTGGAAGTTCAACGTTACACACAAAATTTGCAAGGCACGGGCCCTGATTGGATGTTTGATTACAAAGATTTCTTTGAATCATTCAACCTAGATAGCCTGGTTGAAGAAGCTGTGATCAGATTACTTTACGAATGTGAAAACGCGGCAACTTCACCGTTGATGCGTCCAATTACCGTAAACCCCCCACCAGCTTCTAGTGATACCAGTGCTCCTACACAAGAAGAAGAGTTGTTTCAAGAAGCTTCAACTTCATTAGACACTTCAGAATCTGAAGATGAACAATTTGAAGAAGCTGTTCTTGAAAATGCAGAAGATTTAGAAGAGCAAACTGTGAACCCAACTCCAAATCCAGATGTTGCTTCATCATCTAACACGGGTCATGATCAGGATGCTGCAGAGAACTTGACTGCTCAGACGGGAGTGATTGTACCTGTTAATCCGGAATCTCGGATTCATCGTATTCACCCGCTGGAGCAAGTAATCGGTGATCCTGGTAGTGGAGTGATGACCAGAGGGCAGCTTAAAAGCGTTGATACGCCAGAGAGTTTTGGTGCTTTAGCATTGTATGCCAAAATTCAGAAATCTGGTAGCCAAAATGATTGGTCGTTTGCATGTTATGTGTCCCAGGTAGAGCCAAGGATATACAAAGACGCTTTGCAAGAAGATGCCTGGGTTGAGGCAATGCAGGAAGAGTTATTGCAATTCCAGAAATTGGGAGTCTGGACGCTCACAGATTTGCCGCCGGGACGAAAGAAAATTGGCACTAAGTGGGTGTTTAAGTGCAAGAAAGATGACCGTGGGGTTATTGTAAGGAACAAAGCCAGATTGGTTGTGCAGGGTTTCCATCAAATTGAAGGAATTGATTACAATGAAATCTATGCACCAGTAGCACGAATGGAAGCTATTCGGATGTTCCTTGCGTTTGCTTCGTACAAGAAATTTAAAGTCTATCAAATGGACGTCAAGAGCGCATTTCTGTATGGTAAAGTCAAGGAGGAGGTTTATGTCGGGCAACCACCGGGCTTTGAGGACCCAATCCACCGGGATAAGGTCTACGTGCTGAACAAAGCTTTATATGGTTTGCACCAGGCTCCAAGACAGTGGTACGAGGAGCTAAGCACATACCTCATTTCCAAAGGATTCAAGCGCGGCCTAGTCGATTGTACCCTCTTTACGAAGAAGACGGGAGATGACTTGCTTCTAGTACAGATTTACGTTGATGATATTATATTTGGTTCAACTAACGAACTCTTGTGCAGGGAATTTGAAACTGTTATGCAGGAGAAGTTCGAAATGAGCGCTATGGGAGAAATGCAGTTTTTCCTCGGCTTACAGGTGGATCAACGACCCGACGGGATCTTCATTCACCAGACAAAATATGTTGCCGACATCTTGAGCCGATTCCAGATGGAGGACTCTAAGCCGATGGATACCCCGATACAACCCAATCACGGGATTGGAGTCGACGCTAAGGGGGAGCTGACAAATCCATTTACATACAGAGCAATCATCGGATCTCTGATGTATTTGACAGCGTCTCGACCAGATATTATGTATGCAACGTGTCTCTGTGCGCGTTACCAATCGAAGCCGAAACAAAGTCATCTGACGGCGGTCAAGCGTATCCTTCGATATCTGAAGGGTTGTCCATCAAAAGGACTTTGGTACCCTAATGATGATGATTTTGATTTTATTGCTTTTAGTGATGCAGATTGGGGCGGCTGTGACAAAGACAGCAAATCAACAACAGCTGGTTGCCAGTTTTTAGGGAGCAGGTTAATTACCTGGCAATGCAAGAAACAGACTTCCGTCGCACTGTCTACATGTGAAGCCGAGTACATTTCAGCCTCGAGTTGCTGCTCGCAAGTGCTCTGGATCCAACAACAGATGGTCGATTACGGTTTGCAGTTTCTTAAAACCCCTATACACTGTGACAACGAAGCCGCAATTGCTTTAACTAAAAATACTGAAAATCATTCTAAAGCTAAACATATCCGGATTAAATATCATTTTATCCGTGACTGTTATGCTAAGGAATTGATTGACATGGTCAAAATCCATACTGACTACCAACGTGCAGATTTGTTTACAAAAGCTTTTGACAGATCCCGCTTTGAATATCTTTTGAAAGTAAACAATATAAAGGAAAAACAGGACTAATCGGCTCCTCGGTTTATCATTTTTCGTTTTTAGTTTTAGTTTTAAATTTTTGCTAATTGGGAATTTCTCTTTGCTAATTGGGAATTTCTCTTTTCTATCATAATCCTCAAAGAAGTTGATGCTTTCGAGGGGGTTGTTTAATCCTCAAAGAAGTTGATGCTTTCAAGTGGATTGTTTCTTTCAAATTTTGTTTTGTTTTGTTTTTCAGAAAAATTAAAAACCCAAAAATATGTTCTTTATTTTAGGGGGAGTCATTTTATCAGAAAAACCAAAAACATTGAAAAATTTTCAAAATACCTAAAAATTAGAAAAACCCAAAATGATTTCCTGGATAAAAAGAGGAAATGATAGTACATCAGTGGGGATCTGATACAGGCTAAAGAATTGTATAGATTTTAATGAGACGTATGTTGATTACGTGTGATATGCTGATAGGCTTCGTAGACTTTTTATTGCGTGCATTAGTGATACAAACATAACAAACTATGCGTTTGTGGATGAACACCTCATGGGCATATGGTCTTAGTACCGTAATTTCGTTTGATAGGGTGTTTGTACAAAACTCGGAGGTTTAGGGTCGTTATGTTATTAGTTGTCTGGGGATAGCCTATCTGATCTTCTGCTGTAAGTCATTACGGACCTAGATCAGACAGGATGTCTTTATAAAAGAGCTTTATGCCAAAACCTAAAGTTACCGAATTGAGGAACTTTCCATGTTATATGATGATCAAAGATTATCTATAATTTCGTATTGATCATTGATGCAAGTCATGATTAATATCAGTCCTCAACCTGGTATGGTGCATATGTTACTTTGCTGCATTAATTTGCTGACCTGTATACCTCTATGCATTATATCTTGAACAATTACAGACGACGAAAGCATAATCACGCTTTACAATGAGTCTTTGTGCAGATTACTTCTTGATACGGGAGTATGTCGTGTGTGTGGGAACCACAATGTGTTAGTCTAATACATCTAATTCGTATCATTTTAAAGCATTGCGTAATTGTCTGCATGTGAGCTTATGTGGACAACAATATCAGAAATTGCAGTGTCACATATTGTTTCTAATGATAATACTGAACCAGATCAACGCTGTGTTCAGATTTCTCAGAAAACTGATATGATCCTCTTACCGGAAATCACAAAATGTTTACTGCTTTCATTTACTTTAATGCATTTTATTTTGTTGCATTTTACTTTTATTGTCAAAAGGTTACAAAATCCAAAAAGATTTTAGGTGTGTTTTGATATAAATTTCAGAAAATCAAAAAGATTTGCATTTCTGCTTTATTTTTGATATCCGGGGATGCTTGATGGTCAATTTCTGAGATTTGATAACACCATCTGGACTTTGTGACATTCAAAATGTGAAAATTTGAGTTTTGGAAGCTTAAACGGATTGAAAAATGTTGAACGGGATTCGAATTCGTGATTTGGCGAAATTTTCAGTTTTTCCATTTCACATTCGCCCCTTAATTGGGTCGAATGTGGAAAAACTATCTCTTTCGGCCGTTTTTATTTTGGGCGAAGGTGGATTTTTCACTTCCGGGTGTGATTTCCACTTCCGGGTACCAAGTTCCACCTTCGTGTCTTTCATTAGGGGCGAAGGTGGACCACTTTCACGTTCGTGCCATTAAAACGGGCGAATGTGACTATTTCCCACTTTCGTCCATCCTAACCGGTCGAAGGTGTCACCCTATATATAGACCAGTCACCTTCGAGTCTCTCATTCGAAAATTTTTTCAAAATTTCATAACTACCAGACCTTGTTGCTGTGTTTTTCTGTGATTGTGCATATTATTCCCTTGTTATTGCTGATCATTTTAAGCATACTTTTACAGGTATTGGACAACAAACCAGATCTGAATTGATGGTTTTAAGACCACGACCTAGGGTTTCATAACTGGGATTTTTGATGATGTTTAATGTCTGATTTTGATTGCCGATCATTTCACATAGGTTTTAGGGGGAGATGATGGAAGGAATTAGGATAAAAACTTGTTTAGTTGATAATTTTTGATCGATTGAACTCGATGAACCCTAATTCTAATTGAAAACCGATGTAAAATGATGTTTTGATAAAATTGATTATAAACAAGTGTTATTCGGCATTGTTAGTACACATTAGAATAAAAAATACATGTTAAAATCAACAATGGCAATTTTTCAAATTTTTGGGGGAAAACAGGTTCCACCTTCGGTTCATAAACCGGGCGAAGGTGAGAATTTTTGGGCGAATGTACACAAAAATGGACGAATGTGACTTTTTATCAAGATCATATTCACCTTCGTCCGTACAATTTCACATTCGACCAATAATTTCCACATTCGGCCAATTCAAAAGGGGCGAATGTGCAGATCAGTTTTTGACCAAAATTTTTGTATTTTTGACGTTTTTGTGTTTTGACGCGTTTTATTGATTTTTATGTGCAGATGGCTGAACAACCAGAGAATATTGACACTCCAGCAGTGAATGTTGAGACTCCAGCAGAGATAGCTGTTCAAGATCCAGTTCCCGTAGCTGAAACATCTACACCGAGCAGTTGGCCTTTCGAAAGATCGCACAACTGCTGCGCGTATTTAGGAGACGTGGAGAAAAACACGGAGTTTACTGGTATTATTGAGTTTCTGAAGAGGAGCAGGATTGTACACGCTCTAGCCACACCAACCATCATTTACAAAGACATAATAGAAGATTTCTACCAGAACGCTAAGTATGATTACTGGGATAATCAAACTATCATCAAGAGCAAGATTCAGGAGATAGATATGTTCTTGACTGAAGCCGACATCCGGGAAGCTTTACAGATTAAGTTTGAAGATAGAGAAGATCCCAGGGAATTGTCGTGGACAGAACAGAAGGCGTGCTTCTTAAGGATGAAATACAAAGGTCCTATCACTGACGGATCGATGTATAAAGGGAAGCTGGGAGTGCAGTACAAGTACTTTGCACATGTTCTGATCCATGTCTTTGGATGTGTTAGTGGTGGTTATGACGTGATGAGGAAGAGTTTGAGCTCATTAATGGTTGCGTTGACACTCAACAAACCATTTAATGTGTCTGGGATGATACTTGACCACATGTTGGAGATGCTGAGGGGTATAAAGTTTAAGAAATTCATGTTGTATCCAAGGTTTCTAATGATGATCTTTGATTACAAGTATCCAATGCTGAAGAAGGATCCGACAATGATTCTAGGGCAAGATCACATGAATATTAGAACCTTGATGAGGATGAAAGGTTATAAGGGTGTAGCTGATAATGAGAAACCACCCAATAGGAGATTGTTTGGAGCTTTGGCTCGTCCGGATTATACTGATCCAGGCAAGAACAAAGCTAGACATGATGATAGTGACTCAGACAACGACGATCCCTTAGTGTATGCTGATTCAAGCACTAAACGGAAGCGTCAAGTAGTCAATCCTGGAGCCAAAGGGAAGGGCAAGGGAAAGGCTATTGATCAGGGAAGCACAAAGCAACAGGCTGCTAGAAAGAAATCGACTGCGAAGAAAGGTTCAAGTTTGGTGGATGAAGAGTCTGTGGATTCGGAAGAGACTGAGGTTGATGAACAGTGGGATTCTGATGACGAGAACGTGAGGACCACCAAACGTAAGGCCACTATGGTTGGTGAGTCTGAATTATTGAACCAGTCGATAGAAGAATCTGAAAGGAGAAGGAAATCAGTTGAAGATGAAGGTTTGGGAGTTGATTTAGCTGAGCTGAGTGTTGGTGACACTGTAGTTGTGAATTTGCCTAAGAAGTCAAAGAAACAAAAGACGATGGCAAAGAAGTCTAGTGTGAAAGAACTGAGAGAGAAAGAATTAGCTCAGTTGTTGAAGGGTAAGAGATTGCCTGATGCTGGAACACCTTCCAAGTTATCTTCACCAGTTGCTAAGAAGCAGAAGAAAGGAAAGGAGGCAGAGACTTTACCAATCGATCAGTTCAATATCGATATGGATAAAGTGCTCGATATGTTTAGGAAGCCTCAAAAGGAGAAAGTTGTTGAAGTTGAGCCCTCCAGATCAAAGTCAAAGAAAATGACTGTTGATGATGATGTGATGAAACAGGTCAATAAGAAGATGGAGGACATGATGAAAATGCTGATTGCTCAACAAGCTGAAATCACTAAATTCAAGCAGAATGAGGAAAAGATGCTCCAGATTGTAGTTGCTTCAAAAGCGAATCAGGATGACATTAATGAAAAGAATCAGTTGTTAGAAGCTAAGAATGAGAAGCTTGAGAGGAGATGTGATAGAAACAAGAACAAGATCAAACTGATCAAGGCGGATAACAAAGAGTTAAAGAAGGAAAACAAACGCCTGTGTGGTTTGATTGAAGAGTTGTATAGCAGAGCACCCCAATTGAAAGAGGGTGAAGAAGATGAAGAAGAAGATGAACAGAAGGTTGACTATGAGTATTCTGAATCAGAGAAAGATGATGATGATGATGAGGATGATGAGGGTTCGGATAAAAGTGATGATGATGATGACAACAATGATGATGATGATGACAACAATGATGATGATGATGATGGTGCTGAGGGTACAGGAAAGAAGAAAGGTGATGAGTTTAGCAGTGGAAGTGATCATGAAGGAGGAGATGATACTTCTAAGTATACTTATGAGAAGAGAACATCACAGAAGAAGAAAGATACTGGAGAATCTAGTTCCAAGAAGAAAGGTGAGAACGTAGACTCGGATGAAAGTATCTTTTGGAACGAAAAGGTGAGATCTCTTTCTGATGATGCTAAACTGATATACAAGAACATGTTGGAGAAGAGGGAGTGGACCATTGAGTTCACTGGATGCTTCGCTGAAATATTCCAGACTGATGATCTGAGATACGAGCTGGAATATGAAGATCCAGATCTTGAAGAAGGGGAACTACCTGCATCTGTGGCGAAAGAAATACTAGATGGTCTCGCACAGAGGGTAGGTAAGACGTTTGAGGAGTTCATGATGGATGAATCGATTCCTGATATTCCTGAAAAGGATATGGGAAGTCATTCTGATGATGTACAGACTCCAGAGAACAATGAAGTTGAGATTGACGATATTACTCATGAAGAGTTTCCCCAGTATTTCAGAAAAGAAGATGAGAACGAAGTATTTCCTGACTTCACAGAGATACCAAACAAGTCAGCGAAACAGAAAGCGAAGAGAAGAAGCGAAGAGTTTGTTGAGAAGGTGTTTGGTGATGAAAAGAAAGATTCTTCCAACCAGTTTGATGAGTTGAAGAATTATCTGAAGAAGTTGAAGGAGATGGATGAGAACCGACCCAAACCTGAAGCTCAAGGTAATTTCTATCGATTTCATAATGCCAAGTTCAAAGGCAGAGCTCTCGGGTGGACTTATCTTGGCAGACTGAAGTGTATTGCAGCAAAATGGGAAACCGAAATTCTGTATTTCAACAGATTCTGTGATTTACTTACTCTACCGTACTGGGCGGTGAGAGACTTATGTAGATTCCCAATGTCAGGTGCCGAGGTAAATGGATCGCATGTCGGTTGGTGCGCAGACAAGTTAGTTTGGGAGAGTCGCACAAGATGGAACAGGTTTAAGCCTCAATATCCCAGAAGAAAACAGCATAGGGATATTGATCCTCAAACCAACATGAAGCGTGTGACTTTGATATATAAAGCACCAAATGTGATGAGGAAGATACCATTGATGCCAATGCCACAGCATTTCAGTGCTGATTTCATATTCTGGTATTACGATTGGAGGAAGGCAGAAGCAGTGATTGTGTTAAGGGATGGAAAGGACAAATACAAGCATGTACATGTATTTGATCCTATGTGGCTGATAAACTGCACTTTCGAAGATATCATCATGTTGTTCTTTAATCCGATCTATTATGAACCAAATGATTTTGCTCAGGCGAGGAAGTACACTCAAGTTGTGGGAGTTTGTTTTGCATATGACATAAATGCAGGAAGCAACTTGGAGGGTAAACTTGGCAAGACTGTGAAGATCGCCAATGTATCAAAGCCTGTGAAGAAAACATTCGAGCCGCCAATGACTGATGAACAAAAGAAGCAGCTCAGAATAAAGCTGATGAACAAGACGATGGATTATCAGAGAAGACTATCCAATCAATAGTCGAGGGGGAGTTTGTTGATGCATTTTGCGACTAAGGATTGGATATAATTGTATAACACATGTTAATAGATAGCCGAATGTGATTCTTACTGGGCGAATGTAATAAAGACTGGGCGAAGGTGAAGATAAACGGGCGAAGGTAGATCAATACTGGACGAATGAAGAATGGACGTGGACAGAAGACCACATTCGACCACTCTTAGTGGGCGAATGTGGAAATTGCTCACATTCGACCTATAGAAAGGGGCGAATGTGCAGAGGCTATATATAGTTTTTGAGTTTTTGATTATGTAAGAGAGTTGTCATTTGTGTCCAGGTTCAGTTCAGGTTCAGTAGTGTTTTTGAGAAAGTGTCTTTGTGATTCTAGATTAACATAAACGTTGTAAATGCTTATTGATTGAAAGTTAATCTATGAAAATGATATTGAAAATGATCTTGATTGTGTCGTGATTAGCATCTTATCAATTTGTTCAGATCTAGGGTTTCCGCACCTAGATTTGTGACTTGTATGATCATAATATCCTGTTTTAGATAAAATCCAACGCTCACAAGTTCATCGCATGTCAAGGGTAGCTAACCCATTCATGATAACTAACACCGATATACCGAACTGCTGATGTACGTGTAGTCACAAATGTGAGCTGCATGCCTTACATTATTACCTATCAACAATGATAATCTGTTAAGTTATAGTTCACTCCTGCACTCCTCCGAGCCGGTGTGAGGTTTGTCAGACCTAATAGCGTTATCAACTAATAACCCGCTTTCCATAACCGGGCAACTCATTCGGTATGTGAAGGACTTACAGTGATAGAGTTGGTTTAGTTCATCAAGGACACAGTTTGTGAACTAGCAAAACCCGACCCACACAAGGAGTCAAAAACCCGACCCACACAAGGATTCATAGTATCCCAACCCGGGATGTGTAAGTAGTCCCAAACCGGACTAGAAAAAGTTAAGTATGTTGCATCAAACCCGAGACGCATGCTTTTGAGAAAAAGTAATGAAACTCACCTTAGGTTGCACGTGAATAATCCAAATTCCTCAACCAGTAATGAGCTACCGACTCCCTATTACAAATGTCACTAGGTGAGTATATGTGCATAACCAACACACCATGCAACTCGTCTGTCCAAGACTTCTAAAGTTCAAACCGTGTAGTGACACCTAATGACTCTACATGCACAAGTAAGTCCTACGTATCCCGTTGGTGATCATATTGATTATTATCAGTTTTATACCTCATACACATCTCATATAAGTATTCATACAAGTTCATGTCAAATACATACCATATAAGACTCCAAATAGTCACGTAAACAACCCTTACACAATCTGCGTTTTTAGGGCAGATTGTACGCTGTGAAAAACGAATTATTTAAAATACTTAACGAACGAATTAAACTCCAAACCTTTTACTGAATATTCATTGGGATTCATTTGATAACCCATATTTTTGTTTTGTCTCAAAACCAAACACGAAAATTATTAAAATTCGTACAATACAGCTATTTCCAGAAAATTTCCATAGCAGGTCAGTTTAGTAGAAAAATTCCCAAAAATTGTATATTCACCCAATCGAGATGAATCCACTTTGAAAAGCCAATATTTTCCAATGTTGACCTACTGTCTAAATTTTATAACTTAAGCCTTTGTAAAACTCGAGTTATGACCGTTTAAAGTTGACCCAATTTATAACTCCGAAAATCTGATATGCCCTTTAATCAAATAAAATTCCAAAAACATATCAAACGACATCCAAATCAGATGATTTTTCCCATTCTAAAAAGCTAAGACCATGTTCAATCCATTCATGCAAAGAATCAATCAAAACAATCAATTTAACATCACAATACAGACCCTACAAAACACCCTAACGAATCTGTCTGAAAACTGAAACTTGCACCCCAAGTTATTCACAAACCCTAATTATGCATAAAAATCTCTAACACATGCATAACGCATATTATCATGATCAAACACATATATTATCATACAAAAACCCTAATTATGATTACTAACAACAATCATCATCATCAATTCACAACGAACATTCAAGAATTCCTACTAACACATGTTATGCGATTTTTATGTATATGTATACTCTATGATTTTTAAACTTTTCAAGCATTATAAATTATTACAAAACATTTAAAAAAAGTTATACCTTTCAACACAAGAGTCCTCAAGGTCTAGAGATTACACTTAACTAGCTTGAAGAGATGATTAAGATTGATGTTTGTTGAAAATTGAGAAAGAGGGTGGAGGGTTTGTTTGCGGCATAACAAGGGTAGGGTTAGGGTTTATATATATATATATATATATATATATATATATATTTTGTTTCCTATTTATAAGAAGGCTTGGCTTGTTGCCCAAGCAATTATGTTTTAGGGCCCTTTTAGCCCACTAATTGGACCCATTAATCATGTTTTATCCTAATACTGGACCCAATAATATTAATCACCCTATCTTGCATAAAAACTCATTGTTTTTATCATCTCATAACACATTGATCATAAGGTGCACGTAATTTGCGTGGTTTACATATTAACTTTCAGTCAAGCGGTAGTTCACATAAGCATGTAATCCACATAAACATGTAACTTCACGTTCATCGTAGTTCAATTGTACACATTATTATATATGCCAGACAATTCACCAACGTTCGGGATACAGGACTCGTGTGTGCATTATGATGATAACTTTACTTATTATAATGTAACATATGTTATTATCACATAACATATGTTATTACCTTATCACATATAGGAAGACCTTCCTAACTAACCCTAGTCAAGTGTTTATTCATGTATGCACATGCAAGTTAACTATAGTTTAGTTAAAGTAGGAACCTGAAAATGCGGGGTGTCACATCATCCCGAAGTTGAAAAGAATTTCGTCCCGAAATTCAGCAAGTAAACAGTAAAACCAGCTAGCAAAATGTGTGCTTGGTTCCCGGATGTCACATCATCCCCAAGTTGAAAGGAATTTCGCCCCGAAATTCACTTTGAGAGAGCTGCTTTACGTTTAGTGTTTGGTTTATGCATAGTTTTAGGTTTAGTAAAGAGATGTGGGTATTTAAGCCGCATTTGATCCATGCGTTCCCACGTGTATTCCGGTCCTAGGCGGGAATTCCATAGTACCTTAATAATAGGTATAGAGTTTTGTTTGAGTTTCTTGACACCCCGCTCAAGAATCTCCACTGGTTCTTCCATGAACCGTAGCTGATCGTATACCTGGATCTCCTCCAGTGGTACCACTAGTGTTGTATCCAACATGCATTTCTTTAGATTCGATACGTGGAATACATCGTGTACCCCACTGAGTTTAATAGGCAGGTTTAACATGTAAGCTACCGGACCAATCCTTTCAACAATCTCGAATGGTCCAACGTATCGCGGGTTCAGCTTCCCCCGTTATCCAAAGCGTATCACTCCCTTTCCAAGGTGACACCTTTAGTAATACCTTGTCCCCAACCTGGAACTCCAAAGGTTTCTTATGCTTATCAGCGTAGCTTTTCGGTCGATCACGAGCAGCAGCCATCCGATTTCTGATTTGCACTATCTTCTCAGAAATATCATGCACGAGTTCGGGACCTGTCAGCTAGCTATCCCCAACTTCAGTCCAGCAGATGGGAGACCTACACTTACGTCCATAAAGTGCCTCAAAAGGCGCACACTGAATTGAAATGTGGTAACTATTGTTATACGAGAATTCAATCAAAGGCAAGTGCTTATCCAAACTGTTGCCAAAATCCACCACGCACGCTCGTAGTAGATCTTCCAATGTTTGAATGGTACGTTCACTTTGTCCATCCGTCTGTGGGTGATAGGTTGTGCTCATGTCTAAGCGAGTCCCCAAAGCATTTTGGAGAGTAGTCCAAAAATGAGAAGTGAATCGCGCATCGCGATCAGATATAATAGAAGTAGGCACCCCATGCCTAGAGACTACCTCCTTGATGTAGAGATTTGCTAGTTTCTCCAGCGAGTCCATTTCCTTTATTGCCAGAAAGTGTGCCGATTTGGTTAAACGATCCACGATAACCCAAATCATGTTATGGCCCGTTGGCGTTCTAGGAAGCTTTGTAATAAAATCCATAGAAATCCCGTCCCATTTCCACATAGGTATTTCTGGTTGCTGGAGTAGGCCTGAAGGTTTCTGATATTCAATCTTAACCTTCGCGCAAGTCAAGCACTTACTAACATAAGTGGCTATTTCAGCTTTCATGTTTGGCCACTAGTAAAGAGTTTTAAGATCTTGGTACATCTTGTCCGAACCAGGATGTACCGAATGTCGAGAGGTGTGAGCTTCATCGAGCACCAATTGTCTGAGATCCCCAAAACGTGGTATCCAGACTCGATTCATAAAGTACTGAAGACCATCTGTCTTTAGTTCCAAGTGCTTATCAGCACCATGTAATGCTTCAAGCCCGATGTTTTCTTCTTTCAAGGCCTCGCCCTGGGCTTCACGTATCTTATCAGGAAGATTTGAATGAATAGTAAGTTGTAAGGCTCGCACTCGTTTAGCTTTCGTTTCCTTACGACTGAGGGCATCAGCTACTACGTTAGCTTTCCCTGGATGATACTTGATGGCACGGTCATAATCGTTCAGAAGCTCGACCCATCGACGTTGTCGCTTGTTCAGCTCCTTTTGATCGAATATGTGTTGGAGGCGCTTGTGGTTAGTGAAGATCGTACACTTCGTCCCATAGAGATAATGCCTCCAGATCTTTAGAACAAAAACCACTGCTCCCAGTTCCAAGTCATGGGTGGTGTAATTCTTCTCATGAACCTTAAATTGACGTGAGCCATACGCGATTACCTTATCACGCTGCATCAGCACACACCCTAACCCTTGGATAGACGCATCACAGTACACCACAAAGTCCTCTGTACCCTCAGGTAATGATAGTATAGGTGCACTGAAAAGTTTCGACTTTAATAATTGAAAAGCAGATTCTTGGGCATCTCCCCACTTGTAAGTAATACCCTTCTGTTTCAACGCAGTGAGGGGTTGAGCGATCTTAGAGAATCCCTCAATGAATCTGCGATAATATCCCGCAAGACCAAGAAACTGGCGCACCTCTGTAGGAGTCTTAGGAGCCTCCCACTTTTTAATAGCATCAATCTTGGCGGGATCAACATGTATTCCTGCCTCGTTAACCACATGTCCAAGAAATTGGACTTCTCGAATCCAAAAGTCACATTTAGAGAATTTAGCATACAACTGCTCATTTCTCAACAGTTCCAAGATCAGCTGCAGGTGTTGCTCGTGCTCTTCCCTGCTCATGGAATAAATCAGTATGTCATCTATGAACACTATGACGAATTTTTCCAAATAGGGCTTGCACACCCGATTCATTAGATCCATGAACACAGCCAGTGCATTGGTTAGCCCAAATGGCATCACCAAAAACTCATAATGTCCATAACGAGTTCAAAAGGCTGTCTTCGCCACATCCTCCTCTCGGACTCTCAGCTGATGGTATCCTGACCTCAAGTCAATCTTAGAATAGAAGCTCGACCCTTGCAGCTGGTCGAACAAGTCATCAATACGAGGTAAAGGGTAGCGGTTTTTAACCGTTACTTTGTTCAATTCCTGATAATCGATACACATGCGGAAACTCCCTTCTTTCTTCTTAACAAACAGAACTGGAGCTCCCCATGGCGAAGAACTAGGTCTAATAAAACCCCTATCCAATAGCTCTTGGAGTTGGGTAGAAAGTTCTTGAAGTTCGCCTGGTGCTAGGCGGTATGGTGCGCGTGCAACTGGAGCTTCTCCAGGTACAAGATCAATTTGGAACTCCACTTGACGAACGGGTGGAAGTCCAGGTAATTCCTCTGGGAAAACATCTGGGACATCTCGGACTACTGGGATGTCCTCAATCTTAGTTTCAGTTTCAGTTTGAGTGTCAGATATGTTAGCCAAAATGGCTGGACAGCCGTTACAAATACACTTCTGGGCTTTAAAAAAAAGAGATGATGATGCCCACCATGGCACCACCACGATCACCATGAATAGATAAAAGTTCTTCACTTGGGAGGGGGATACGAACAATCTTCTCCTGACAGAGAATTTCAGCGTGTTTCTTGGACAACCAGTCCATGACAACCACGAGGTCAAAGCTACCTAAGTTGATAGGTAGGAGGTTGATAGGAAACAATTGCCCATCCAATTCGAGCTTACAGTCACGATGTATATGGGCTACCTTAACAGGCTTCCCATCAGCCAATTCTATAGAGTACGGGGTATCAAGAAGAGTAGGAACCATCCCTAGTTGTTTGCTATGTTTCGATGACACAAAACTATAGTCCGCACCAGTATCGTATAAAACAGAAGCGAGAGTGTTGTTTGAGGAACGCGTACCCGACACGTCATTGTTATCGATCCTAGCCTCCCTAGAGCCAATCACAATTGCTCTTCCACGAGCCCCATTGTTGTTGCCATTGTTATTGTTATTGTTGAAGGACTTATGCCTCACACTATCCCACGTTCTCTTGCTATCACCAAAAGTAGAAGATGAAGCACCATGTTTCGGAAAAGTACCATGCTCAACAGCCTCGTCAGTGAGTTTGCGAGACAGGTGAAAGATTTGTTAGATTCTGGGTAGGTGAGCTGCAGTGGCCATGCCACGAATCTGAGAGACCAACCCTTTTGGTATGAAGCTCGATCTGTTTGTAAGGTAGGCTAAATAGATTTGAGCATATAGTAGCTAACTCCTGTAGCTTGGTAGTGTAAGCGTCGATCTCAGACCCAACCGTCTTTAGATAACAAATTTCTAACTTTCATCACGGGGGTTACATTCTCTACCCAAGTATCGGTAACTCATCGAGTGTGCATGTAGCATACATTACCCCATCCTGCCTGGGGCAATTGCACATGGCAAAGACTTATACTATCGAAGCAATCAGATGGTCTCATTCAGTCCCGTTGGAGTTATTGAAGTTTACAACCAATAGGAGCCTTGAAATTACGATGGCAGGTTGTTGTTGTGGCATGTGCATTCAAGGAATAAGAAAGTTCAAACGTGGAAGTCAGGGGAAATGAATGATTTAGCAAAATAGATCTTTACTAGCTTGGAAAGATGCAAGGGCCTCAACCACCCTATCATTGATCATAAGGACTCAGTCTTATCTAAGTTAACAATGGGAAAGGAAAGAAAAGACAGGTAAGAAAAGGTAAGAGCCAATTGTCTCCACGCTCTGTCTAAATAGTAGAGCCTTCATCCTCACTTTCCATGTGCTCGTCCTGCTCAGGTTCCCCTTACATCCCTTCTTCTTCCTCTTTCTCGGCGTCAGTGTTATATAGATCTCATCACGTACAGTCTCCTTCTCCAGTCCTATGTAAGCCAGCTTAGTGGTCAGCGGCACCACTCGTTCCTCCAATCGTGGCTGTCAGTCATTGGTAGGTTTCGTCTTCCCTTGAGATGTTGCACTGTGTCGTATGCTTTACATGAATCCCCAAGAGTGTGTGTAACAAGCCCCGATCTAATGTGTTCCCATGAATCTACCATATACTTAAGAGAAACAGGGATATGCAGTCATACGTTCGCTCGCTCGTACTAGGCGTAAGGTACTAAAGTAAGAAATAAATTCTATATGTGTAACCCAGTCTCGTCTGAGTTTCAAAATGAGAGTAAGGAATATCAAGCGATAAGGAATAGGAACTAATTGTCTCCTTGCTCAAAGAAAATTGATAAGTCTCAACATTTGACTTTCTTCGAATTTGATTTGGTTTAATGGTATCACGTCATGCGCATCGTGCAGCTTCCTGTGTACGTGCGCCATAATGCTCGCAAGGGCTTTCTCCCCTGTACAATTGTCGTTTCCTCATCCACGAGGTTTGTTAGGATACTACTCTCAGTAATGCACCACCTGGTGTAACCCTGGGTTCCCACCATTGACGTGTTTAGAATTAGGTCTAGAACAAGAAGATAACATATCTCCCGAAATCATATGTTGTTGATATATGTAGCTAAAAGCTAGTTGTGCCCTTAAGTTGTGAGTGTACTTATGCTATGATGATTATAGGCTAGACTCAACATGCAGTCCTAGTTCACTATAACCAATGGCTCTGATACCAATCTGTCATACCCTCAAATTTCCACTGCGGGGTTTATACCGCGAGGCGCATGACATACCAGGATCCCATAGCCATAAGTCATATGAACGAACTCTAAATGCCCAAACCATTTAGTTCGTTTTCAAAAATGAAGATTAGTTAAGCTGCGGAAGCGTAAACCAAGTTTAAACCTGTTTAAAACCATGCGCAAAACAACGCGCCCAAGATAAAACCATATGAAAGAAAACATAAAAGCATGATATACAATTTAAGTGTATGCCCAAGACCCCAAATGCAGTGAAGTGTGCAGTGCTATCTAACGTGGCACCGGAAGCTAACTACCTGCAAAAGCATGTATATCGTGGGTCAACAAACAATGTTGGTGAGTTCACTAAGTAAAGAAAATGAGTAAGTAAATGCGCTGGTTTCCAAAACCACGTAACCAAGTAAAAGCGTAAGTAATTGAGTTGGTTCCAAAAACCGTGTAAACACTAGTTCATCGCATGTCAAGGGTAGCTAACCCATTCATGATAACTAACACCGATATACCGAACTGCTGATGTACGTGTAGTCACAATGTGAGCTGCATGCCTTACATCATTGCCTATCAACAATGATAATCTGTTAAGTTATAATTCACTTCCGCACTCCTCCGAGCCGGTGTGAGGTTTGTCAGACCTAATAGCGCTATCAACTAATAACCCGCTTTCCATAATCGGAGTCATAAGGAGTCAAAAACCCGACCCACACAAGGAGTCATAGCATCCCAACCCGGGATGTGTAAGTAGTCCCAAAACTAGACTAGAAAAAGTTAAGTATGTTGTCTCAAACCCGAGACACATGCTTTTGAGAAAAAGTTGTGAAACTCACCTTAGGTTGCACGTGAATAATCCAAATTCCTCAACCAGTAATGAGCTACCGACTCCCTATTACAAATGTCACTAGGTGAGTATATGTGCATAACCAACACACCATGCAACTCGTTTGTCCAAGACTTCTAAAGTTCAAACCGTGTAGTGACACCTAATGACTCTACATGCACAAGTAATTCCTATGATGATACAGGACTCGTGTGTGCCAGACAATTCACCAACGTTCGGGATACAGGACTCGTGTGTGCATTATGATGATAACTTTACTTATTATAATGTAACATATGGTATTATCACATAACATATGTTATTACCCTATCACATATAGGAAGACCTTCCTAACTAACCCTAGTCAAGTGTTTAGTCATGTATGCACATGCAAGTTAACTAGAGTTCAGTTAAAGTAGGAACCTTAAAATGCGGGGTGTCACAGACTTATTCCTGCTATTTGACATCAAGAATATCAACGGGGGATATGTGGCCTTTGCTGGTAATAAAGGGGGCTACATCACGAAAGAAGGTAGCATGAGCAATGGAATAGTGAGCTTCGAAAAGACCAGCTTTGTGAAGCAAATAGACCACAACTTGCTGAGTGTCTCGCGGATATGTGATAAAAAGTTCACTGTATTATTTGATGACAATGCATGCTTCATTCTGAAACCTGGCTTCAAGGTTCCTAAGGAGTGGGTTATGATCTCTGCTCCAAGGGTCAACAACCTATATGTTCCGGATATGAGCCAAGCTATGACAACCGGGGGGCAAGTCACTTATTTTCTATCAAAGGCGGCAAAAAAGGAATCCATCATGTGGCACATCCACCTGAGGAAGATGAACCAGCTGGTTCAGAATCAGCTTGTGGAGGGTATCTTAGTTAAACATTTTCATCTAAATGACGTCTATGTCTCATGCAAGAAGGGAAAGCAAAAGAAGAAGTCTCATAATTTCCAAGAAGGTCAACTCAGTCAGTCTACCTCTCGAACGATTGCACATGGACCTCTTTGGATCGGTCAATCGGAAAATCAAGAACGGAGACTTATATTGTCTGGTTGTCACTGATGACTATTTGAGATTTTCTTGGGTGGTATGTATGCAACACAAGAGTGAGACCTTTGAATACTTGATGAATCTGTTCACAAAATTGGAAAACATGTATCAGCTGAAGATCCGTAGGATTCGAAGCGATAATGGGATAGAGTTCAAGAATCATGCTATGGAGTCGTTATGTGCAGAAAAGGGTATTCATCATGAAGTTACAGCTCCATACACTCCTCAGCAGAATGGGGTTGTAGAAAGAAAGAATCGGATTCTTATAGAGGCGGCCATGACAATGCTCGCAGATTCAAACCTTCCTATTTTCTTCTGGAATGAGGCGGTTCGCTGCGCGTGTTACACTTTAAATAGGGTTCCTACGGTGAAGAAGCATGGTAAGACTTCTTATGAGTTGTTGAACCGTTGGAAACCGAACTTAGAGTTTCCGGAACCATTCGGAGCTCCATGCACCATGATCCAACCACATGAAAATTTTGGAGCTAAGGCAGAAGAAGGGTTCTTTTTTGGATACAACACTCCTAACAAGAGAGTATATAAAAAAAGAACCTAGCGCGTTGAAGAATGGCTTAATGTCGTGTTCAACACTATACTATTAATGCTCCCGGTGCTGGACCAGATTGGTTGTTCGACTATAAAAGTCTGTTTGATTCTTTCAACGTAGATAATGTTGTTGCTCAAATGTATTACGAGTGTGAAAACATAGCTAGCTCACCACTAGTGCGTCCGATCGTTGTCAATGCACCAGTAACATCTGATGCTTCAGCATCTACGGGTCCCCCTACCAAAACCGCAGCAGTAGAGGAATAGAAAGTATTTCAGGAAGCGTCAGCAGAGATTCAAGAATCTTCATCTTCAGACGACGATTTTGCAGAGTCTCATGAAACACTTACTGATGAACAAGTTGTAAATGGTGAATCTACCACTATAGCTCCAGTTATTTCTACAGGGAACAATCAAGCTGGTCCTTCTACTTCTACAGCTCCAGGGATTAATCTGCGGGTTGATCTCTCTTGGTTTAATGTGCAACCCACTACTACTTCAAGTTCAAGTGCCGCAAAGACAAATCTATCAGAGAACATGGAAAATCTTAATATGCATTCGAATGATCTAGTGCCGGCACATCCGGAATCTCAGATTCACGACACTCATCCGTTGCAGAATGTGATTGGGAATCCCGCTAGCCGAGTTATGACACGTGGTCAGCTCAGAAATGATAACTCAAGTGACAATGCAGGTACCCTAGCTTTATATTCAGGCATCAGGAAAGTAGGTCATCAGAACGATTGGTCTTTTGCCTTATATGTATCTCAACAAGAGCTAAGAACGGTGCAAGAGGCATTTAGGGAAGAACCATGGATTGAAGCTATGCAAGCCGAACTTCAGCAGTTCCAAAAGCTAGGAGTGTGGGACTTAGTTGACTTACCTCCAGGCTCGAAGAAAATTGGAACAAAGTGGGTCTATAAGTGTAAACGGGATGACCGGAGGGTGGTTGTATGAAACAAGGCTCGTTTAGTTGTACTCGGCTTCCGTCAAATCGAAGGAATAGATTAAAACGAAGTATACACTCCAGTTGCTCGCCTAGAAGCTATTCGGATGTTCTTAGCTTGTGCTTCGTACAAACGATTCAAGGTGTATCAAATGGACGTGAAAAGTGCTTTTCTGTATGGTATAGTGAAGGAAGAGGTGTATGTTGCACAACCGCCGGGCTTTGAGGATCCGTTCCATCGTGATAAAGTCTACAAACTAAACAAGGCTTTGTACGGACTCCATCAGGCTCTGCGTGAATGGTACAAAATGCTTAACAACTATCTGATATCCAATGGGTTCAACCATGGACTCGTGGATTGCACGTTATTTACCAAGGAAAAGAGTGATGACCGTCTTCTGGTACAGGCTTACGTCGATGATATTATTTTTGGGTCTACTAATGATGATTTGTGCAGGGAATTTGAAAAGCTTATGCAGGACAAGTTCGAGATGAGCTCGATGGGGGAGATGCAATTCTTTCTTGGTCTACAAGTAGAACAACTAGAGTCGGGGATCTTCATCCACCAGACAAAATACGTTACTGACATCTTGAACCAGTTCCAGATGGAAAACTCTACTCCTATGACCACCCCCATTCAAACCAATCACGGGATTGGTATTAACGAGAAAGGACAAAACGTTGATCCTTACATCTATCGAGCGATTGGCTCGTTGATGAACCTCACAGTATCAAGACCTGATATAATGTTCGCAACGTGTCTTCTATCCAGATATCAGTCAAGGCCGAAACAATCCCACCTGATTGCTGTGAAGATGATCTTACGTTATCTAAAGGGTTATCTAACCAAATGTCTATGGTACCCTAACGACGATAAGTTTGACCTTGTCGCTTTTAGAGATGCTGACTATGGCGGATGCAAGACAGATCTCAAATCCACGTCGGCTGGATGCCAGTTTTTGGGTTTAAGACTAGTCTCGTGGCAATGCAAGAAGCAAGCTTCTGTGTCCTTATCGACTTGTGAGTCTGAATATGTAGCCGCGTTCAGCTTCTGCTCCCAGGTTTTATGGATACAACAGCAAATGAGAGACTACGATTTGAAATTTCATAAGACTCCCATCTACTAAAGACTTAGTTGGTCATTCCAAGGCAAAACATATACTCGTTCGGTATCATTTCATACGCGATTGCTATGAAAAGAAACTGATCGATGTTGTGAAAATCCACACTGATTACCAACATGCCGACCTATTCACCAAAGCTTTTGACAGACCTTGCTTTGAGTATCTATTAATTTTAAACGGCATTAAAGAAAAGAAGGATTAACTTCCACTCGGTGATCGTTTTTGTAAATATTTTTCTTCAAAAACTTTTAAAAAAATCCAAAAATATTGTCTTTTCGTAAATTTTTAGATTTTTATGGGAAGAAAAATCAGAAAAATACAAAAACATCAGAAAAATTAAAAAATCAAAAAATGAGAAAAGCCAATAATCGAGTTTTCATTTGGTGAAAAAGGGAAAATGATATGCACTCATTAGTGGATTATCTGAATCCTTTAAAATTGTTAAAGAATTGGAACTGATAAGTAGCCTCTACAATGATGTGTCAGTAGGCTCAAAATCATTTCCATGTTCGGCACGGTGATATAAACCTAAATCAACTGAAACATGTGTGGATCAACGTGCGTTGGCATATGGTCTTGGTACCGAAATCTCATTTGATAGAATGCCAAAATCCGAGGTTTCTTGGTCTTTAAGAGGCTGGTACATCCGGGGTGAACTGGACGTCTGTCAGAATAAAAGGAGTGGCACATGTGTCGTACGTTGGGTTCGGAGCCTACAACTGAGGCACCTCTATGTCATTTCCCTGAAAAAGAAAACGAAAAACAAAAAAAATAGAATAAATTATGATCAGGAGACGGTCTGGGAATCCCAAATGAGCAAAAAGATTTGAAATGCCAAAACCCTAATTCTCATTGAGAATTCGCTCTAAGGTATCAAATCATATACCTAAAGCATCGTACCGATAAATCAATTAATGGTGTTTGACTTGAACCCTGGTCTTGATCTCACTGGTCTCTTTGCTGCAGCGTTTATGCAGACATGATCACCACTGAGTCCATTCACCGTTTACAAGGAAGCTTTGTGCATGCCTTGATACGGGAATGTTTCGCGTGGCGGGGAACACCATGCACATCAGTATTAGTATTACCTTAATGTATCTAAAGTGCCTAACGATAAAAACTTGATTTTGAGTTTAGGTGGACAACAATATTGGCAGTTGTTGTAGGATGCTTATTGGTAAAAAGAGTAATGTACTGAGAAAAACATGGGTTCCCGTTTAGTCTGTGCACTGATATGTTTCCCTAACAGATGAAACTCACAAAAATATGCTTGTGAATAGTTTTTACATTTCCTGCATTTTTAATTTGTGTTTGATTATCTTGAAAAACCCAAAAAGATTTCTCTTTTGTCTTTATTTTTGATTGACCGATGTTGGAATACAAGTATTCTTCAATTGGTATCTCAGATCCGAAGCCTAAACACAAATAAAATCTAAATTTTACAAAATTCAAGGGTCAAATATCACTTTTAGGGTCACAAATTGTCAATCGTGAGAGTTCAGGGTGAAATTTGAAAAGATCTAAATGTTCAGCGGGAGAATGATTCGTTTCTCAAATTGGTGGTCACAATGGACAAATCTTGAAAGTTCATCAAATGATAAACTTCAAGAATTTGATTGAGTCCGGATTATTTGTCGTATCTAATACAAGTTGTAGTTTGTGTGCAGTTTTTATTAATTTTTCTGCAGGATCAAACACAACGAGTGTGCATATAGGATTAAAGCTGAACAAGGCCCGAACCTGAACAACAAAATCATCCTGAACAGCATGAACCCGATATTTCATCTTCAGAGAAACTAGATCGTGGTAGAGCTCCGGCAATTGAAGCTGAAGAAGATGATAATCAAGAAATGAAAATGAAGATGATGTTGATCTTCGTCCAAGTCACAGAATCGTCAATCATAATATCAGAGATTTTTTTATTCCTCCAAAATTATCGAAGCTAATCGACGACCAAGACGAGATCTTATGAAGCCACGACTAAAGCTCAAATCAGTTGATATATTCAAGTCTTCAGAGGTCATATACTGCGGTGTTACCCTAAGTTGAAGAATGTTGGATATAAAGACTTGAAGACTCGAAGATAATATATCACTAGCTAGGTCCAGGGGGAGTTTGTATGTGCACCATTTGTATGTCCCCAGCTAGTGATAGGTCCCTATAGGTCGTTGGCTAGGTTAGTACGAAGTTTGTCTTTGTAATCATACTAGCTAGGTCCAAGGGGGAGTCTGTTCGTACACGATGTCCCTAGCTTAGTATAGGTGATGTTTGGATTGTATTACGGGTGCTTGGGTGTGTTTTCATTTTGGCATGTTTGGCTGTAATAGGCGAGTAGGATTGGGTATAGGCGATTAGCAAAGCTAATCGCCTGTGGATTAAGCGAGTAGGGAGCTACTCGCCCCTGCTACTCGTGTGTATTGCTGCTACTCGCCTCCTGGGTCCTGGACGAGTAGGACAGGTATAAAAGCTATCAATCATTGCCCTAATCATTAAGCAGCCATGTAAAGGATCGGATTGTAAGAAATCAACTAGATAATCACACAAGTAGAGTAATCTGGGTGCGGAAACCCTAGATCACATGCAAAATGATAATCAACAAATCAAAACACGAAGAAATCCATTTTAATAATCATTTCATTGATATTAATCAAATAAAGCTATAGATTACAATGAAAACCTAGATCAGAACCTTCTAGACACTCTCTACAAAACACACACTTCACACACACAAATGACCAACCGTTTTAAACTGCAAAACAGACCAAGCTATATATAGGCAATTCCATTCGACCCTTGCAGAGGTTGAATGTGCCTGTTCGACCCTTACTAAGCTCGAACCAATATAAACAATCAACTAATATCTTCATTCGACCTTCATAAAACCCATTCGACCCCTCTTATGGTCGAATGGCCTTCAAAATCATCAAAACTTCAATAATAAACGCCATATCTTGATTAATCCAAAGTGATAGCCACATATATGTATCTACAAGTCACATCACACATTCCCGAGCACCCTACCCAAGGTCTAAAGGTCTGAGATTGTCTTTAAACACCTGTGCTCTGTTTTAATCAATCAATACAACCTTTTAACCTTATTTTTGTGTGTGTTGATTCGTCGTTTATCATTGTTTTGCCTCGTTTTGTTGTCCGAAACATCGTTTAGTGGATTCCGCACACTAAGCGTTGAAGCTCGTGATTTTCGGGTTTTCCGAAAGTCGATCTACAGAAGACAAGCCCAAATTCGACTCCTAAGTTAACAGAATGGTCAAAGTTATGCACTCTCCTGCAGGGTATTTATTTATTGGGTGGAACTGATTATTGGCAGTGGGTTGGTTCTGCAAATGGCTTTTCAGTTAAAGAAGTGAAGAAGTGGTTAGCGGGTGACATTCGTTTGGGTAATAACTTTGTTTTTCCGTGGTGTAAGTGGGCGCCTCTAAAGTGTAACATCTTTGTGTGGCGGGCAATAAGTGAGAGGATTGCTACGAAACGGGCCTTATTACGAAACGGATATGTTGGGTGTGTGATGAGTGATACAGAAGAGGAGTCGGCTATCCACTTTTTTACGGCATGTGGTTTTGCATCCGCTGTTTGGCAGGCGATTGCTAGGTGGTGTGGACTGCCGGATATTGTGGTTTTTGTCACACGCTCAAATTTCCACATGCGGAGTTTTACCGCGAGGCGCGTGACACACCAGGATCCAAGTCAACGGTCACAATAAACGACATCTATATGATAAGAAAACAACGTAAACTACCATTGAGTTTCAAAACCGTTCTAACACAGCGGAAGCCAAATGTATTATTACAACTTAAAAGTAAAACTCAAAGTCTGAAATGTTTAACAAAACATGCATATGATACCTAGACGCCGTGAGACTCCGTGCGCCTATACTCAATGCTGCTACCTTAGCGACCTGAGAAAACATGCCAAAAAGACGTCAACATATAATGCTGGTGAGTTCACAGGTTTTAAGTTCACAAAGCGTTTCAAGAGTAAAGAGTTTCATCTCAAAAGTACCAAGTATGCAAAACCTTAAGTAAATAACAAGTGTTTCCTTACTACTACGACTGTGTTGCCGAAACCATTACTGACAAGCGTTGCGTGTGTTTCCGCCCGTGTTTGAGTTGCCGAAAATAGAGACAATATGCACCCGCCCGGCTCCCAGCCGTCGAGTGGGGTTCGTCAAGCCCAATAGATCTATCCACATTTCCCCCATTGTGCCCCGCACATTCATGGTTTTTATTAGGGACTTAGCGTTTCGTTTCGTCGTATAGTAATTTAAAACAAGCGTTGCGTTTCAAAAGTGCAGCATTTCATAAGCGTTGCGTTTCAAAAGTGTAGGGTTTCATAAGCGTTGCGTTTCAAAAGTGTTGCGTTTCATAAACATTGCGTTTTCAAAAAGTGTTGCGTTTCCAATGGCGTTGTGTTTCAAAAGTGTTGTGTTTCATAAACATTGCGTTTTCAAAAAGTGTTGCGTTTCCAATAGCGTTGTGTTTCAAAAGTGTTGCGTTTCATAAGCGTTGTGTTTATTAAAACGTGTGGCATGCTTCTCCCCCGAGAAAAAGTGTATAAAAGAGGGGCCGTGAAACTCACCTTAGAGTGCGTCTTCTGATAACTAGAATTCCAACACGTGTATGATAATCCCAACTAATGACAACCTATCAATGAGTTTACATAAGTGTGATGACTATTAACCCGAAGGCTAACTAGTCCCCGATTGTCCAGATCGTGTGTTAAAAAGTGTGTTTAAATGTTAACCGGACATCCCAGACCGACCCGACATCCCGTTGGTGACCTATTACATCAATTAGTCATGCACATAAGTTTAACACATAAGTTTCAAGCATAAAACACTTAGTTTGCATCAAAAATCTCATTCCAGACATCAGATGGTCGAATGTGGTTTTTCCCATTTCCACGTTCGCCCGTTTGAGCCAGGTTCGCCCGTTTGAGCCACGTTTTGTTCCACGTTCGCCCGTTTGAGCCACGTTCGCCCGTTTGAGCCACGTTTTGTTCCACGTTCGCCCATTCGAACCAATTTTATTCCACGTTCGCCCGTTTTCATCAGCATTTTATAAAACGCACCAAAACGCATCTAAACGGTCCGAAAACATCACAAAACATCACCAATCACAGCAGTCAACTATCATTAACATATTCCTACGAAACCCTACCAATTTTATCCCGAAATCCGTCCGTTTTACAAGTTACCGAAATAGCAAATTATGGAGATGTCACATCAAACGCATGCAATATTTACCCAATTAGGAAACTTTCTGAAATGAATCAATAATCAACTTAATATACTCAGATTATCATGAACAATAAACCCCCAATCATATCCTTATCACTATCATCATGAACAAGCCCTAGATCTAACCCAAAATCCCCAAAATGAACAAAACATCATCAATAATCAATTGTAACCTATCTCAATCCTAAATCATCATCAATAACAGTCCTAGATCATTGTTATAACATCTATACAGCAATCAATCATCAAACAATACATAACACCACATAAAACACCATTAACACATGTTAATTTGTATGAAAACACATTGTTTATGAATAGGTTTTGTTTAGAAAGATATTAGGAAGGTTTTTATCGATGAAAACATGTTTGAATCAGATCTGGACTCTTGGGGTTTAATGAAAACGAATTGAAATGCTTTAAAAATGATTTAGAATGAAGAACACACCTTAGATCTTTGTATAGAAGATGTTTGTAGGTTAGATTATAGAAAACAAGGGCAAAAACTCCTTCCCCAATGTTTAAAGTTGCTAGAGAGTGTTTAGAGGCGTTTAGGGTTTGTGAAATGGTGAAAAATGACAAAGTGTGGTATTTATACTATGTCCACATTCACCCCTTTCACCTGGGCGAATGTACCCTCCTTCGACCCTTTCACAGGGTCGAATGTACCCTGACTTGGTCGAATGAAATTCTTTCAATTCCATATCCCAGGTTCGCCCCTTTTACAAGGGTCGAACCAGGAGTATTGTCCAGGTTCGCCCATTCGATTGGTCGAACCAGGACTCACGTTTTTCTAGTTTTCCAATTTGTCGTGTTTAACGCATTTTAACGCACCCTACCATACGAGCATGCAACCTTAGTCTATGTTTAACATATTTAAGCACGGATGATTATCTACACACCATTTAAACACATCTAAGCATATAATCCACCATACGACGATTAGTCTACACATACACTTAATTAGTTTATGTAATTCACCAACAACGGGACTCGTATCGTGTGTGTGTGTGTGTGTGTGACTAACCCAATGATCTCCCGAATCATTGGACCCTGGACAATACGGACTGTGTTCCGACTCTACTGACCCCATCAAGTATGTTTAATAAACGTTTTTCGCTAAGGTAGACTTATGTGTTTATAAAATGTTGACCCAAACATGCCGGGTGTCACATCATCCCCATGTTGAAAGAATTTTCGTCCCGAAAATTTCCCGAAGTCAAAGAGAACGAAGCGATATAAAGAAAAATTTTCCCAGTCGTCACATCATCCCCCTGTTGAAAGGAATCTCGCCCCGAGATTCACTCTTCGACAGTAATGAGTGTCAACCTAACCCAAGTAACGTTTCCCAGAACACAACGAAATGATAACCACCAACGAAAGATGATATCAATAGATACTCTATGCCGGGGAACTGCTCTCCCCAAAGTGAATACAGAAGAATGAATCCTCCTGATCTAAGGCCTACTAGAGACTACTGTGATCGGTATAAATGACACACCAGTACCGTCCAAGTAGCATCTCTAAAGGACCCACATCAGACCGATGAATGCAAAACGATGACCAAATACCAGACTGAATGCACACAATGAATACGAATCGCCAAACAATGTGAATGGGAATGAATGTAAGCATAACGAGAATCAAGAAAAGAATACTCACGAGTAACAGTGTCAGGATCCTCCTGGTTCTCCCTAGCGCCAATGACGTAGACATGACCACGAGTAGTTCGACCGCCACCTTCGTTTCCAGCACCACCTGCAGTCCCTTGGTTTAGCTTAGGACAATCACGTTTGAAGTGCCCAGTCTCTCCACAGTTGAAACACCCATGGTTTCCCCGAGAAGCAGGAGCGGGGACAACCACTTGAGTCTGTTTTGGCTGAAGATTGGCCCTACAATCCTTAGCCAAGTGACCGACTCGCTGACAATGTTTACATCGAAACTCATCACAACCCCCAACATGATGATACCCACACGTGTTACACTTCGGGTTCTTACCGACATAACCCCCAGTCTTCTGTTCAGATGACGCTCCCACAACGTCCTGCCTCTTAACCTGCTGTTGAGACGACCCAATGTTCTTCTCAGCACTTTCCCACTTCCTCTTGTTGTCCGCAGGAGCTTTCACAGCAGCACCCCTCGGAGGTAGAACACCATCAGCAACCTTCATGTTGGTCAGCTTGTGAGCTGCCCGAACAGTGGCCAACATAGTAGTGTGATCAGCATCGGCAACAAGTCCAGCAATCTCCGGCACTAACCCAGCAACGTAGTGCTCAATCCTCCGGTACTCCGGTGTAGCCAAACCGGGGCACATCACAGCCAACTCGTTGTGCCTAGCAGTAAACTCCTCGATCTCCGACCCAACCATCTTCAGATTCCAGAACTCATGCTCCAACTTCATAATCTCGTCCCTTGGGCAATACTCCGCTCGCAACATCTGAACAAACTCGGACCACGGCATAGCATTGGCCTCACCCAGGCCAAGATTCGCTGTGGTGGAGTTCCACCAGGTCAAAGCGTGTCCCTCTAGAGTAGCAGAAGCATACTTGACACGATCAGCATCAGGACAGTTACACATAGCAAACACCGACTCGATCTTCTCTAACCACCGGAGCAGACCCACTGCCCCTTCAGTCCCATTGAAGAAATGGGGCTTACAGTCCATGAACTTCTTATAGGTGCACCCAAACTGCACCTGATTAGTATTTCCCAGTGTCTGCTGAGCAGCCTGGAAAGCAGCCAACGCAACGTTCAACTGCTGCTGCAACATGTTCTCCAACTCTGCCTGAGTCATGGTGATGTTCCCACCACCTCGTCCACCGCCATTGCGACCCCCGCCGCCACCACGGCGTCCACCAGCGCGACCAGACATGTTCTGCCAAACATGAGACAAGATACTCAAAACCACCAACAGATCGAGCTACAAGTGACCAAACGAATTCAGAACGAGGTTCCAGCATGACCATTAGTCCGAACACAAAGTCCACCAAGATTTTCATGCATTTCGATTTATGATTTTGTGTGCACCCGAAATAACAAATCGCTCTACATGGTCCTCTAGGCGTGCTCCTAGCTAGAACATCAAGTCACCCGATACACACATTCCTAAAAGAAACTGTTATCGCACGAGGATCCCAAAGTGAACAGTCACTCAGGAGTGTACTATGACAAGTACTAGTGCATGATAGTGTGTGTGTGTGTGTGTGTGTGTGTGTGTGTGTGTGTGTGTGTGTGTGTAGGCAAGTATGTACATTAGAGCATAGAGGGGAGATATCCAAATCCCGAAAAAATCTCAAAAGTGTGCCGAAGCCACCCCAATGTACACTTCTGCCAAGTATAAGCGATAAGCTCCTTCACCATTCAAACCCGAAGAAGAAGATAGAACCAAGGTAGGAATAACAAAAGATAGATAATGTGATACTGTGTGATGAGGACACTGACACCCCGACAAGATTAGTATGTTTACCAAATGACACGACTCGTAACTATGTGTGACCGTCTAACGTGTGTGATACTCAGCTATAGACTAGACTCTACATGCAGTCCTAGTTCACTATAACCATTGGCTCTGATACCAATCTGTCACACCCTCAAATTTCCACATGCGGGTTTTTACCGCAAGGCGCGTGACACACCAGGATCCAAGTCAACGGTCACAATAAACGACATCTATATGATAAGAAAACAACGTAAACTACCATTGAGTTTCAAAACCGTTCTAACACAGCGGAAGCCAGATGTATTATTACAACTTAAAAGTAAAACTCAAAGTCTGAAATGTTTAACAAAACATGCATATGATCCCTAGACGCCGTGAGACTCTGTGCGCCTATACTCAATGCTGCTACCTTAGCGACCTGAGAAAACATGCCAAAAAGACGTCAACATATAATGCTGGTGAGTTCATAGGTTTTAAGTTCACAAAGCGTTTCAAGCGTAAAGAGTTTCATCTCAAAAGTACCAAGTATGAAAACCTTAAGTAAATAACAAGCGTTTCCTTACTACTACGACTGTGTTGCCGAAACCATTACTGACAAGCGTTGCGTGTGTTGCCGCCCGTGTTTGAGTTGCCGAAAATAGAGAC
Source organism: Ambrosia trifida (assembly GCA_028751855.1). Lineage (NCBI taxonomy): Eukaryota > Viridiplantae > Streptophyta > Magnoliopsida > Asterales > Asteraceae > Ambrosia > Ambrosia trifida. Next base: position 56,097,495 of record CM054123.1, on the reverse strand, counting down.
AATATGCACCCGCCCGGCTCCCAGCCGTCGAGTGCGGTTCATCAAGCCCAATAGATCTATCCACATTTCCCCCGTTGTGCCCCGCACATTCATGGTTTTTATTAGGGACTTAGCGTTGCGTTTCGTCGTATAGTAATTTAAAACAAGCGTTGCGTTTCATAAGCGTTGCGTTTCAAAAGTGCAGCGTTTCATAAGTGTTGCGTTTCAAAAGTGTAGGGTTTCATAAGCGTTGCGTTTCAAAAGTGTTGCGTTTCATAAACATTGCGTTTTCAAAAAGTGTTGCGTTTCCAATAGCGTTGTGTTTCAAAAGTGTTGCGTTTCATAAACATTGCGTTTTCAAAAAGTGTTGCGTTTCCAATAGCGTTGTGTTTCAAAAGTGTTGCGTTTCATAAGCGTTGTGTTTGTTAAAACGTGTGGCATGCTTCTCCCCCGAGAAAAAGTGTATAAAAGAGGGTCATGAAACTCACCTTAGAGTGCGTCTTCTGATAACTAGAATTCCAACACGTGTATGATAATACCAACTAATGACAACCTATCAATGAGTTTACATAAGTGTGATGACTATTAACCCGAAGGCTAACTAGTCCCCGATTGTCCCGATCGTGTGTTAAAAAGTGTGTTTAAACGTTAACCGGACATCCCAGACCGACCCGACATCCCGTTGGTGACCTATTACATCAATTAGTCATGCACATAAGTTTAACACATAAGTTTCAAGCATAAAACACTTAGTTTGCATCAAAAATCTCATTCCAGACATCAGATGGTCGAATGTGGTTTTTCCCATTTCCACGTTCGCCCGTTTGAGCCAGGTTCGCCCGTTTGAGCCACGTTTTGTTCCACGTTCGCCCGTTTGAGCCACGTTCGCCCGTTTGAGCCACGTTTTGTTCCACGTTCGCCCATTCGAACCAATTTTATTCCACGTTCGCCCGTTTTCATCAGCATTTTATAAAACGCACCAAAACGCATCTAAACGGTCCGAAAACATCACAAAACATCACCAATCACAGCAGTCAACTATCATTAACATATTCCTACAAAACCCTACCAATTTTCTCCCGAAATCCGTCCGTTTTACAAGTTACCGAAATAGCAAATTATGGAGATGTCACATCAAACACATGCAATCTTTACCCAATTAGGAAACTTTCTGAAATGAATCAATAATCAACTTAATATACTCAGATTATCATGAACAATAAACCCCCAATCATATCCTTATCACTATCATCATGAACAAGCCCTAGATCTAACCCAAAATCCCCAAAATAAACAAAACATCATCAATAATCAATTATAACCTATCTCAATCCTAAATCATCATCAATAACAGTCCTAGATCATTGTTATAACATCTATACAGCAATCAATCATCAAACAATACATAACACCACATAAAACACCATTAACACATGTTAATTTGTATGAAAACTCATTGTTTATGAATAGGTTTTGTTTAGAAAGATATTAGGAAGGTTTTTATCCATGAAAACATGTTTGAATCAGATCTGGACTCTTGGGGTTTAATGAAAACGAATTGAAATGCTTTAAAAATGATTTAGAATGAAGAACACACCTTAGATCTTTGTATAGAAGATGTTTGTAGGTTAGATTATAGAAAACAAGGGCAAAAACTCCTTCCCCAATGTTTAAAGTTGCTAGAGAGTGTTTAGAGGCGTTTAGGGTTTGTGAAATGGTGAAAAATGATAAAGTGTGGTATTTATACTATGTCCACATTCACCCCTTTCACCTGGGCGAATGTACCCTCCTTCGACCCTTTCACAGGGTCGAATGTACCCTGACTTGGTCGAATGAAATTCTTTCAATTCCATATCCCAGGTTCGCCCCTTTTACAAGGGTCGAACCAGGAGTATTGTCCAGGTTCGCCCATTCGATTGGTCGAACCAGGACTCACGTTTTTCTAGTTTTCCAATTTGTCGTGTTTAACGCATTTTAAAGCACCCTACCATACGAGCATGCAACCTTAGTCTATGTTTAACATATTTAAGCATGGATGATTATCTACACACCATTTAAACACATCTAAGCATATAATCCACCATACGACGATTAGTCTACACATACACTTAATTAGTTTATGTAATTCACCAACAACGGGACTCGTATCGTGTGTGTGTGTGTGTGACTAACCCAATGATCTCCCGAATCATTGGACCCTGGACAATACGGACTGTGTTCCGACTCTACTGACCCCGTCAAGTATGTTTAATAAACGTTTTTCGCTAAGGTAGACTTATGTGTTTATAAAATGTTGACCCAAACATGTCGGGTGTCACAGTTTTTGATAATAAAGATATATTTAAGATTGCCAAGTTTTCAAGTGGGCCTCCGGTTTATAGAGATACGATTCATGGTATAATAGTTATAGCTTGCTGGTGTCTGTGGAAGACGAGAAACGAGAAAGTGTTTATAGGTAAGAGGCCAATTGTGGCGGAGGTAGTTGCGAGTTTAAAGTCTTTTGGTTTTCTTTGTTATAAGTATCGAAATAAGGCTAAAGCGTGTGATTGGGCGTCATGGTGTAAGTTTCACTTGATGTAATGTGGTTTTTTCGGCAACTCGTTCTCCTTATCGGAGATGGGTTGGCCTGGTTTTAATGAAGTGCATTTTAATAAATAAATAAATAAATAAATCTATGGCTATCTTTTGTGAATATGGTAAATGTATGTGTTGTCCAACATTCCATGTATCTACGAATTGTAATTGTGTACGTGTGTGTGTCTTGGGTCTTTTTTTAGTGTGCCCTGGTCATATGCCTATTGTTGGCTTCAATAGAATTGAGACCCATTTTTTGTACTAACATAATTAAAATAGATATTACAAAATGCATTTGGGTGTAAGGATGTATGATAAATTCTCAAAAGTTTGGTAAGCAAACGAGTTCTGTCGGAACGGTCAATTTACAAATTTTATGTCCAACACCCAAGGGTATTATAATCTATTTACAAAATTTATTTTTCTGAATTGAATCAATTTATAAATTTTATCTCTAACACCTGAACACTATTATAATATCTTTTATAAAAATTTAGTTTTCTGAAATAAAATAGAAACAGAAATTAGAGCAATATTAAATCGACAATGGTTTCAAATAGAAACACAAAATTTGAGTAAAATTAAAAAAAAAAAAAAAAGCACTACTATTTTGAATTTTACAAAGAGCATAAGTACAAAATAAAATAAATGACAACATACTAACAAAGAGAAAATAGACGATAAGGTTGATCTGTTTGGGATTGTAAGCGTCGGTCATTGATGATAAATTACACACTACCGGATTACACTGGCAGGGCGTTACGACCAACCGCATACCAATAAAACACCGTACCTTAGAGAGAAGAAAATCAAACTAAAGAGGAGTAAAAGGGAGATACCAATATGATAGAAGAGGAAATGGTAACGGTGATAATGCAAGGGAACCCTAATTATGAGAAATAATTGACTTGAAATGTAAGGATGTTATTAAAAGAAAACCTAAATGAAATGGAGGAATATAAGAAAGGAAAATACAAAGGGTAAGGAAATTGGGATTTGGGAAAGAATATAAAAGGAAAAGGGGAAACGGTTGGAGAGAAAAACGGTTGACTAAAAAATAGATGGGAATATAACGGAACTTTGATGACCGTTAAGTTGGTATTTGTAGTATAGATATAATTAGGATAAAAGATATGAAAAGAAAGAAAATGATGAATCAAGAATATCGATCATGTTTGGAAGTCGATTGTGTTGAGAGATATAAACAACACATGTCAACACTTTTCTTATGTTCTTATTTTTTTTAAAAGTGATAAAAATGAATTATTAATCTTCTTCTCGCTCTTCTCGCATTAAAACCTCTTCTGAAATGAACTATCCCTGAATATAATTAGGATAAAGATGTGAAAAGAAAGAAAATGATGAATCAGAATATCGATCATGTTTGGAAGTCGATTGTGTTGAGAGATATAATTACTCTACTACGAAAACTTCTTGCAAGTTTAATGAATGCATTAAGGTATCAGTTTGCAATCCAACCTGAGAAATCAAAATCTAAGTTGTACAAAATGGTCATTAATTCGCTTAATCATCAAAGTAAATAATATTCGACCACTGGTTACCTGGGATTTTGCTAACCATAATTCGGGCGTTTTCAACATGTTTGAGATTGAAGTATGCGCCTCTGTTTCCACTGTATCACACATACCTCAACATCATGAAAAAGTAATTCTAGAAAATATATACCAAACTTAACAAAAAGTAATTCTAGAAAATAGTTATAATTCAACATCATCAATTATATATCCCCTAAATGACAAATGAATAACATATATGTTTTGTAATGTACTAGTGGTAGTGCCCGCGCGTTACAGCGGGTTATTCAGTTATGATTTATATTACAAATTATGATGTTAAAACATGATAACTTACCATGAAGATGTTTGTATATTGCGTTATCAGGATGAACATCAATAGCAATATCTCGAAGCATTGTTGCAACTCTAGTAGTAGCCACAATAATTTCTCTACAAGTTTTCTCTAAAGTGTAGGCAAATGACGTTAAAACAACAAACTCCGCCATGTTTTTATACCCAGGAACCTAGTGTCTTATCTTCAATATCATTATAATCAACCTACAAACACACCATTGTCACAACACCGTAATCTAGAGATGCACCAAATATCTGAAGTTGTTTTAGTATTGTTACCATACTCATTTTTCCACTTCCATATTTGTCACAACACCATAATGATGGAAACGCTTTGTAGGTTTTTTCGTGACCACTAAATACTATCCTTCGTAATTTATGTGGCGTTTTCTATTTAGTTGCTTCTATAAATATTATATTTGTTAGCTGGCACAATCTCAATCTAGCAAGACCCTCCTAAGTTTAACTTTTGTTGACAAGGACAATATCACTCAAACAATAAAGTACATCTAGCCATAACTTCATCCATGGCAGTTGAAAACAATTTACAACATTCTTATTATAAGCCATAAATTGAATCAAATTTGCCTAGTCATAACTACCTTCAGTTTAGTTGCTGAATCAGCAGCAGCCTTTTGTTTCTTCAATTCTCTCTTTCACCTGCTCATCAAATAGAAAAAAAAATAAACCTTAAGTGGTACCGATTCAACTCATAAATTCAAATTCAATTAACTACATAATGGACCTTCTTTCTCAAAACGTTAGACCAGTTCACTGATTCAACTTCCACCGACTAAAAAACTGCCCAGTTCAACTGGTACCGATTCAACCCATAATCTAACCATCCAGGGATATCCGAATCAATCCATTTATAGCAAGTGGTGATTCGAGTTAGTGAATTGTAAAACTCTAGATATATGTATATAAATGATATGTTTGTATAAAATAATGAGTGGGGCATATAAATATAAACATAAACATAAAAAAATATTGGAAGTTGGGGTTGGATGTTGTAACGGTTTATTAATAAAAAAAGCCAAATATATGGAATAACACAACAGTTACTATGGCATAGCTGTATTGCTAGTAGAGAAGATAGTAAAATGTGATAGTTATGTTGCAGAAGAAGAAACTACAATAGGCAGATATAAGAATGCTAATTTAAAAAGTTACCCTACCTTTTTTCTTAAATAACTTTTAGGAGCTGCTTTCACGATTTTGTTCAACGCATCTCTTAACCTGTAAGTTAAACTTCACTTGTTTAAAAATAAACTAAATGTTTGAATGGATGGTAAAGAAAATAAAATAGCATGAAAATGGATTAACATGCATCGCTATTCAACTGCCAGGGGAAAAACATGCATTGTGGTTAAAATAAGAATGCAATGTTGGTCTACAATTTCCATTTCATCATACTAATCTACATAAGCAATTGAAGTGTGGATAAACAAAACATAAAATAAATAGAAACTCTATATCGCCCACATGTAAATATGTAATGAATAGGAAAAAGTCATGGACTTGCCTTGACCAAGATGTTCTTGTTTGCCTGCCAAGATGCAGAAACACAAATTCTTGAATGTTGTTTGATGTCTTTCCATCATCAATTCTGTCAAAAGATTTAAGGACTTAGATCCCTTATTTAAACTATTAATAGACTAATTTTCATATCTCACCAAAGTTTACCTTGTATGCAATTCAAACCCAAAGTCCATATAATTTGTAATTCCAACAACTTCATTATCCTCAAGAGGGATTGTTCTCCCAAACAATTGCAATGCACAGCTTATATCAGCTTCAACTTACTAACATGAGGCTAATGCACATACACACACATATTACCCTCCTTTAGACCACCACAAATTGATAATGTGAGGCTTTGAACTACAGAACGGTAGCAAACCTTTGAATTTTCTGAAAGTTCTAGACCAAATTTGAATGACGGGATGCTGGTTCGAAGCCCATAGCCTATGGCGTAATTCCAATTTCTTAAACTTCTCTATCTTGCATTTTCCTTCTTTTCAACTTTCAACCAACAACAATGGGAATATGTCAAGTAATAAAGTTCTCAATGAGCACTTAAAAGAGAGAACCGTTTTTTCTTTAAACAAGAAACTTACATTTGGGTCGAAATCACACTAATAGTTAACCTTCCTGTCTTGCTCACCACATGCAGATTTTTACATTCAACTATTATGAAGCAAGAACAGTCACACCCACTTCATATATAACATAATCCAATATAGAAAATTCCAATTTGCTTGATTAGTTTGCATCCTAACTTAAAAAAATAATAATATAAAATAAAAAACAACCAAGTTAAACCTAATTGATTCATCAAAACCCCACAAAAGATCCGATCTTTTTTAGAAATTAGCTGTAGGATTATTTTGTTATAAAATAGATTATCTAAAATACATAAAACAACTTCAAATATATGTTTGTTAAGGTCAACATTTACTCCATTTCATGAATCATGTGTAACTTCAATTTCCACAAACTATTAACCAAGTATGTTCAGTTTCCCCTATTTCTCTCTTTATCCATCACATGTTTAACACTCGATGCCAGTTTTACTTAAGTAATTGTGTCAAGAAATACAAATTAGGAACATAATTAAGGGAGCTATGATACCTTATGGATAGAGAAAAACAGATAAGTAGGTAGTTTCCATTCAGCCAGTTTTACTTAAGTAATTGTGTCAAGAAATACAAATTAGGAACATAATTAAGGGCTAGAGATGTTGGGGTTTATGCCTTTGTGGCGTCTAGAGCTCAATCTTGGGAACTTCAAGATCATATCCTTCGAAACAGTGAGGTTATCGGGCTAGACCCGGACTATCAACATGCGCTCGAACGCTTAAATTTCTATCTCCCGGACTTTGATATTGGCGGTTTTTCTAATAAGGACACCGCCCCCTCAAAGCCGCAAAAAACTTTGGCGAATGCTCTTTTTAGCAAAACTGCTCAGAGTCTGGGAGAAGTTTTTGAATTGTCCTCCCGCCAGAAGGCGGTGATTGAATACATAAAGGGCCCTCATGCTCAGGATTTTTTGACCGTTATCCCAATTGAGTGTTTAAATCAATGTATGTCTGCAGTGGAGTACAGGGCTATACTCAAGTACCGGTTGATGATCCCTATGTATCCGGAAGATGAAACATGCCCCATCTGCCGTAAAGCTTGCATGGATAAATACGGGGAGCACGCAATTCATTGCAAAGAGCTCCCTGGGTTCAAATACCGGCATGACTGGGTGAGGGATGTTTTGTGGGACATCCTAAGAAGAGCTGGGATTTTAGCTGCCAAAAAGGAGGCCCCTGTAAATTTTCTCACAGACCCTGCGGAAGGGAGATCCACCCTGCGACCAGCAGATCTGCTTGTTTTTGGCTGGGAGATGGGGAAACATGCTTGTGTGGACCTCACAGGGGTTTCTCCTTTGGTTGGGTTAAGGGAAACAGGGTTTGTAGCTGCGCAAGCATCGAGAAAAGCGGAATCGAAGAAAGTAGATAAACATGCTAAAGCTTGTGCAGAGAACCAACATGTATTTGTCCCTTTGGCCTTTGATACCTTTGGCTCCCTAGCGCCAGAAGCTATTCGTTTCTTGACCAGGGTCCAACGGGTCGTCCACAACAATAGTTCATCTCCAAGGGGACAAGGATTTGTCTTTGGTAGGCTAGGGTTCGCAATTCAGAAAGGGGTGGCGGCGCAGCTTGTTGCCCGTCTACCTTCTATTGTGATGTAACTTTCGTATTTTGTTTTATAATCTAACAAATATTAAAAAAAAAAAAATTAAGGGAGCTATGATACCTGATGGATAGAGAAAAACAGATAAGTAGGTAGTTGCCATGAATGGAGAACGACCCAACCAACGGTGTAGCAAACGACTAACATGGTTCAAGAATACGTGGCAGCGACAAATGTCCTGTTTACTGACCGCGGCAATGGTTGAACCTCCTAATTCCAGTACACTTTTAAGGAGAGATAAGAGGCCAACAGTAAATAAAATCCGCAATGGGAAAGCAAATGAAACAAAAGTTACCGTAAGAAGATGGGTCTACAGAACAACCGGTCGTGAGACGATCAGCAATAAGTCGACAAACACTTCCCAAATCAGCAATAAGTCGACAAACACTTATGGTGCACAACAGTTAGCAAACAATATACGAACACCAAAGTAAATTAGCAACAACTAACTCAAATATTTCATTGTTGTGACACATACGCATACCACATTAGGCCAATTAGAAAAGTATAATAATACCAATGGCAAACACTTATTTTTTCTGCTTCATAGAATTCCAACTTTTCATCTTCAAAACAACCACTTAATAAAAAAAATATCAAGAACAGGTACATATACAACTCCAATGGCATTTACAAGAATTCACATTCCTAATTCAGTATATCGAAAAAACTAAAAGACAGAAAGTAATAATATAAATAAAAAAGAATAATAAAAAGAAACTTACGGTTGCTAGCACCGAACATTGTCCCTCCCTATTCCTTCACAATCTCAAAGCATGTTTGGATTCAAACTACAAATTAAACAATCGAAAAACAAACACCGTTAAACCTAGGGCTGACTGAAATCAAACTAAACACGAATAATAATATTATTAAAACGAATAGATAGGAGCTAATAATAATCGGAATAGATAAACGATTATACCTAAATAGATGATGAGGATTAAGGAGGAAGATCGTGATGAATCTATAGGCAACAGAGAATTGCGTCGCCCTACCAGACACAGACACACACACACACACACACAGAGGCGATGGTCTGTCAATAGGTTAGGGTATACAACACCCTGTTTGTCTGCATAAGAAAAAAGGGTAACTAACTCACTGTGGATTATAGATGAATATTATGATTGAAAATGGGGATTTAATGGTTGATTGAAATTCTGTAACTCAAATTGAAAGAATAACCTTCATCAATGAATCATTGATTTGAAAAACCTTTGATTTGTAAAAACTGTTCGTAGGTTTCAAGAGGGGTAACCACCATTGGGGGCAGGGAGGGAAGACAAGCGTAGTTAGGGAAATCACTTTTTATATTGTAAAGAAGGAGGTGAGTGAAATGTCTACATTACCCTTCTAAGTGTCTTAATTGTCACCATTATCCCCATTATACCCTTAAATTTCTTGCTTAAATATAATGTACATAGTGCTTGTTAAATTGTACAGAGGTGAAAATGACCATGTTAGTCATCACTCCCCTTTATAATGTATTATAGATTATAGATTATAGATGTAGATTATAGATATTACCATAGGGCAATATAATATTGGAGTTAATAGCGAATTTCGTCCCTGAGGTTTGGGTCAGTTTGCCACTCCAGTACAAAAGTTTTTTTTTTGCAATTCCTTACCTGAGGTTTGGATTTTTTTTGCCAAATTTGTCCTTTTCACTAACCCAGTTAAAAAATCTCGTTAATGTCAGGGGTAGGGTTGTCTTTTTTACACCTCAGGGACGAATTTGGCATTTAGTTAGTTCATCGTTACGAGCTCATTCATAAAACTCGATTCACAGCCTTAACTACAGTCGCAATTATCGGGTTACTATTAGTTAGTTCATCGTTACGAGCTCATTTAGATGTTTAAATAATAATCTTGTTGTCGTTTTACTTAGTTTACCTATGATGAGCGTATTCAGATTGTATGTTTTAATCTCTATTGTGTCAAACACACATTTAAAGAAAAATGGTTAAAAAAGTAGCATGTCAAATGGTTAACACAAAACACTACATTTAAAAGTGTATAAACACAACCAATAATCGTGTTCTCTGAGCACATTAGCACGTGAACAGAGTGAAACAAATAATATCTCCTGACCGACAACTAATTAAATCTAAAAACAAGAAACGATGATTTCAAGTAAATGATAAGTGATAATAGAAAGCAATGGATCAACACATACTGCTCCTCAGAATCTGAACGGCATGACTGATCTTTGACTGCATATTAGACAATTGTCAAAATTTTGGACTGATGTATCGCACATCCTTGTAACAATTAAAAATGAAAGAAATTATACAATTGACCTCAAGAAAATGATTTGATGTTGAGCGATTAGAGGTGCAGAAAACAAATGGTGTATTCAGTTTATATAATGGATGTTTAAAAGACGTGTTTTGAGTCGTTTTAAAGCTTCCGGTCGGTTACATTCATAAAACTCGATTAATTACACGGTTACAACTGTTTAAATGCACGATTAAGACACAGAATGGATAGGAACAGGTGGAGAGACGTATGGGCGCGATTAAAAGTCAAAATAAAACATTTAAAATCATGTTTATGGTCTCGCCGGAGATAGACCGGAATTTGGCCGGAATAAGTGACCGGAAAAAAAAATGTGGGAGGCATGAGAGGGAAATCAGAAATTTTAAACTTTTATCATTTGGCAAATTCAGTCCCTCAAGGTTAACTGAATTTTAAATGTCAAATTCGTCCCTGAGGTGTAAAAAGACAACCTTACCCCTAACATTAACGAGATTTTTTAACTGGGTTAGTGAAAAGGACGAATTTGGCAAACAAATCCAAACCTCAGGTAAGGAATTGCAAAAAAAAAAAAAAACTTTTGTACTGGAGTGGCAAACTGGCCCAAACCTCAGGGACGAAATTCGCTATTAACTCTATAATATTGAATTTGAAATTTGACATTGCGTTCGCAATATATGGTTACCTGTATCAGGGTACTTGGCTGTCACAAATTATATCATGCTCTATTATGGTATCACATACTACAGGTAAAGAATGCCTAATAATCAAACTTGTTCTAATGTTACTTGAGCCAACCCAAGCATTTTTTTAATACTTGACCCAACCCTACTATTTCAACCCCCAAACCCATTTCGTACATAACCCGTTTTTATCTGAACCTGGTATGATCAGTTAATTGAGCAGATCCAATCATTTTGTAGACTAAAATCAAAACTATTACATTGCTATTAGGTATGTTTGGCAAAACTAACTGATGGCTGGAAGCTGATAGCTGTAGTTTTATAAATATATTTTGTTATTTGGCAGAGTAGCTGGAGCTTTTAATAAAAAATATAAAATGACCAAAATAGGCATAACTAAAAACTTGTATGCATGTTATTTTTTATGGTAAAATGTGTAATTGTGTCATTTTACTCGTTAAAAACTTATAGCTAGTAGGAGCTTTGTCAGTCAAACAACGCTTTTTATTGAGTATGAGTTTTTTTCAAGCTTGAATCTTTTAAAAGCTCGTTGTCAAACATACCCATTATCGGTAAAAACAATAGTATGCTTATATTAATGGTTAAAAATGAAAACATATTGCTATTTGGTAAAAGATTAGAGTATGTTGCTTTTCTTGTAGAAAAACAAGAGTAGTGTTTTTGGTATTGGGTTGGGGATGATGACATTGCTAACATGGCTGCCCTCCTTAAATGTTCACGGGGTCGATTCCTGTTACTCACTTAGGAGTGCCGATACCGGCTAACATGAATTTAATTAAAAGTTGGGACCCGATTGTTAAGAAGTTTAAGAAGAGGTTGTCGACTTGGAAGTCTAAGTGTCCCTCTTACGAGGGCCGGATAACGTTACTTAAGTCCGTATTGAGCGCTCTTCCATTGTATTTTTTTCTCGTTGTTTCGGGCCCCGATCCAAGTTATTAATACCCCGAGAAGTTGCGCATAATTTTTTTTTGGGGAGGGGTGGAAGAGGTTGACAAAATGAGTTGGTTAGCATGGGATAAGTTGGTCGCTCCGACTAAATATAGGGGGTGTTGGTTTGGGTTCTCTACGTGATGTGAACCTTAGTTTATTATCCAAGTGGTGGTGGTGGTGGCGATTTAAATTGAGTCATGAATCCCTATGGCGGAAGGTGGTTTGGTCAATTCATGGAAATGGTCGCGGGTAGACTTATATTCCGGTAAAATTGACTCTAGGTGGAACGGGGAAACAAATAGCGAGCATACCGGGTATCCTAGAAACATTCAGTCCTGGGCCTAATCTGTTTATTAAAGGGAATGTTAAAAGTGGGCAGCGTATTCTTTTCTGGCTGGATTGGTGGGTTTCGGATGATATATTACAAAAGAAATTCCCTTTGTTATTCGACTTAGAAAGGAAACGATGTTGTAAAATTTCTAATCGTATTACTTCATCATCACAGCAGTTGTAGTTTGTTTGGGATTGGAAGCGGGGTTCGTTTTCGACTGCAGAGCAGGGACAATTTGCTGATCTAGTCGCCTTGATTTCTGATTCGGAATTATCAACAGGAAGTGACTCTTGGGCCTGGTCGACGGGCCGAGAAATTGTTTTTTTGGTCCGGAATATGAAGGAGTGGATTTTTGAAGCGACTAATTCTCTCTCCGAGTCAAGTTTTGAATGGTGTAATTGGGTCCCTAAGAAGGTTGGGATCATCGCGTGGTGTGTATTTCATGACAGGCTCCCCACAGCCGACGCTTTGACCTGGAGAAATATTTTAATTCCTTCCCAGGTATGTGGCATTTGCGAGTTGAATCAGGAGTCGGTGGACCATTTGTTTACGGGATGTCCGGAGTTGATGGACGTGTGGCAACTTGTTTTTTTATGGTGTCATGTTCCGGATTGTTTTGCCTTCCATGCTCGAGACCTATTATCATACCACTTGACGGCTAAGAGTGGACCTCGCGTGCGGAAGGCGTTTTATGCGGTTGTGTTGACGACATTTTGGAGTTTATGGAGAGCCAGGAATGATCACGTCTTTAATAATAAACAAGTGTCGATTGGGAAGATATTGGAAGAAATCAAGGTCATGAGCCATTTATGGGTTACAACTCGGTCAAGAATGGCGGATATGTCTTGGGAGTCCTGGCGCAGGTTTGATGAAACAAAAATGGGATAGTTGTGGTATTTGCGGGTATTTTGTACTTTGGTTTGGGCGATTGTCTTTTTCTTTATTGTCGGATTGTAGTCGCGGACAATGTATTCCGGTTTTTTGTTTGCTAGCACCTTGCTAGTTAGTTATTGAAGTTTTTGTTGGTCGTTCAAAAAAAAAAAACCTTAATAATTGGTAATGATCGAAGAGGCAAGAAATGAGTTTGAACCAGTACACCCTTTTTTGGCTAAAAAATTCGTTGCTGGCAAGGTATCCACATGGCAGAAAACGCCCCTAAGAGACTTAAACCACTACACATGGTCTAAGATATTTAATCATTTGAACTTTTTTATATTAATTATTTAAACTTTTTAAAAGGTGAGACCGTCAGTAGTAATGTTTTAAAAACCGGCTTTTAATTTATACCAGATTTGGCTAAAAATGGTTTAACCGGTTGAACCGCGTTGTACCGAACGGTTCAACCGAGTTGATTAGTTAGCTATAGGGCTGTACACGAGCCGAGTCGAGCCGAGCCAGGCCTAGCTCGAGCTCGAGCTCGAACCTAAACCGAGCCAGCTAGGCTCGGCTCGTTTTTCTGATCGAGCTGAAAAGTCGAGCTCGAGCTCGGCTCGTAAATGTTCGAGCCGAGCTCGAGCTGGCTCGAGCCAGCTTGATATATATATATATTTATTTTTTTTTTTACAAATATTTATTAAATAAAAAACAATAAAATTAAATAAAATTACACATAATCATGTATATTTTTTTTTATTTTTCTAAGTTATGGTTTATTTATCATGTATATTTTTTTTATTTTTCTAAATTACAGAAGCCTAAGTCGAGCCATATGTCAAGCTATCGAGCCGAGCCACGAGTCGAGCCATCGAGCCGAGCCACGAGCTGAACACCCATGGCTCGAGCTCGGCTCGATTACAAAACGAGCCAGCTCGGCTCGGCTCGAAAACAAGACGAGCCTCTTCGAGCCGAGCTTTTTTCGACCTTTTTTCAAGCGAGTTTCAAGCGAGCCTCGAGTCGCGAGCTTTTTGTACACCCCTAGTTAGCTATATAATTACACAAATTACAAAATTAACACAAAAAATAATTTAAAAGTACATAATTACATACTAAAATATTATCAAAAAGTTAATCAACAATTAAAAAATAATCCAAAAGATAATCTAAAGCTATTAATTTTTTTAAAGTTATTCCTTAATAAAAAATAATTTAAAACATTGAAAATAACCCAAAAACTAACGTATGCCGGTGCCGGCATAGCGGTTTAAACCGGTATACCGGATTTTGCCGGCGGTACAAAATCGATGTCTTTTCCCATATTTACTGGAGTGTTTCGTACCGGATTTTCATGCAAAAACGGTAATACTGGTATAACCGGCCGGTATTTACCGGTTTTTAAAACATTGGTCAGTAGTGGTTTTTGAAATTGGGTTTGATAACGGCTAATAGTTGATAAGTAGGATTAATTGTATTAATTACATTGTCATTCTTTAGCATCATCAATGAGAGTTAAATGTTGATATCTTTTATCCACTAAATCCGTGTCCATGCTGATCATGCATGCTACCGTAACGGCTAACACAATTTGTCACAAATAATCTACTATTATTATATCGTAGTAAAATCTATTATCTATTAATATATATAAAAGAATTGAGCATTGCTGACGTGGCGTGCAATGGTGCCTTTAACCTTTCCATGAAACTGCCACGTGGCATCATAATTGAAAGATTTTAGTGTTTTTAAATTATTTTCTTTTTTAATTAAATTGAGTTATTTTAGGAAAAAATAATTTAAAAATAAATTTAAAATTTTCTCTCTCATGTTTCCTCCCATAATTTTTAAATGTTTATATCTTTTATATACGAGATTTTTTAAAGAAAAAAATTACACCAAATTAACGAGCGTTTTATTATCTTTCCAACAAGTACCATAGTGCTATATAAAAAACGGAGAAAAAATCAACTATTTTTTTGTGGGGTTCGTTCATACATGAAAAAAACACACAAAGTGTTCATGTTATTCATTAATCATGTTTTTTTCTTTTAAACCAGGTTCTTATCTACGATGTTGAAAATCAACCCAATCGCCATGTTATCATTGGAATTTTACTAGGTATACTTCATCAAGAGAGGCTAGAAGAAAGAATCGCGCAACACTGCAACACATGGTGTCACCTTATAGCAAGGTTATTTTTTTTATTTATTTAATTACAAGAGTAATAATTATTACTATTAGTATTAGTATTATTAGAATGGTTATATTTTTCAACCCCGGGACGCTCCCGGGAAGAATTGATAGTTGCTGACGTGGCGTTCAATGGTGGTCTCAACCATCTCTTGATTATGCCACGTGGCATAATGAGATGCAATGATTACAACTTCCAACTTAAGTGTTTGTTTAGTTGATTAGGTTAGGAATTATAAGAGCCATTAGAATGTGAGAAATTAGAAAGATGTGATGAGTTTTTTAATAGTTGCAGCTTACATAAGTGATTCTTTAGATGATTACTGATTAAGTTTTAGATTAGGGAATATGAGTTATTATTGATTAGAATACTATGAACATGCAATGATTGAGAGATTTTGTGGTTAGTTAACTTGAGCCATTTGCAATAGGTTTTCACGTAAAATTAGATTTTTCAACCCCGGGACCCTTCCGGGGTAATCAGCTAGTTATATATAAAAAAAATAATGGGAGAAATAAACAAATTAATCTAAAAAATCTAGGTGAATAACATGTATCAACACAATGACATATATAATTGTACTCAACAGCGTGACAAATACATTGTTGCTACGTCAAATATAAGCAGGCTCTTTATGATATCATGTTATGTAATAATATTTAATCTGTCAATTTACAAACGCTCTAATCTTTTATGCATTGATAAATCAGTTCTTTAACAAATCAAATACAATCAAATCACAATAACTTAATAATGGAAGCTTTGGATTAACATGAGTGGATGAGCTTTAAGGATCTTGTCAAGGTGATAGAGGAGTAAAAGATGTCGAGACCAGACGACTACGTGGAAATTTCTTTGGTCCTTGAGAAGAAGATCTTACATTACTTGTTCCTAGTTGCGTGCATGCCGAAGCCCTTTTGAACTCGCCAACGTGACTTTGGTCTAGTCGACTACGAGAGCTCGTAGTTGGTCGGGTCAAGATTGCTCTTTCATGATAAACCGCTACTTTACTTTGCATCATTTTCTTTTCCTACATATGGACAAATCATAGATGTTAACTTTTAGGTAATAACTAGTATATTACCCGCCGCGCTATGCGCGGCATATAAACATACAACCGATCGAATTTTCGTGAAAAGAAAATGTATTTTTTACCCCGCGCTTTGCTGCGGGTGCGACGTGTCCACTAAACATTTAATTAAAAACTCTAAAATGAGTTAAAGGCACGAAAAAGTGACTTGTAATATATGTGAGTTCAATAATAATTCATATCACAATTTGACTAAAGCTTAGCACATCCACCCACAAACAACTCTTTCACCTCCTTCATCTGCAACCCTAAACCCCCCACCAACTCCACACCAAGGTTTCCTCACGGCATTTCTATTTTCCTTAAATCTCAAACAACAGATGTGTGTATGAGAGAGAGAGAGAGAGAGGGGGGGGAAGAGAGTGTACGCGATGTATGCAGCGGCGTACGGTAGCGCAAGCCTATACCGGAGGCTGTACAGTTAAATCCCATCAATCTGTGTTTGATTAAACACAAACGTCATGCGGCTGTAGATGGTGGTTTATTCGTCAATCATACCCCACAACAACAACCGATTTCATCTCACCTTCGCTGCGTAAGACAACCCACCACCAAACTTTGCCAACATCACCACCGATTGCGACCAAAATCTACACAAAACACCTACACTCATCACTACAAAACAAAGGCTGTGGCGGTGGTTTCTAAAGAGAGAGATCAGAAAGAGAGCCAGAGAAAATGGAGAGAGAGTGTGTGCAAATGTGTTTTAAGAATTCATATCACAATTTGACTAAAGCTTAGCACATCCACCCACAAACAACTCTTTCACCTCCTTCATCTGCAACCCTAAACCCCCCACCAACTCCACACCAAGGTTTCCTCACGGAATTTCTATTTTCCTTAAATCTCAAACAACAGATGTGTGTATGAGAGAGAGAGAGAGAGGGGGGGAGAGTGTATGCGATGTATGCAGCGGCGTACGGTAGCGCAAGCCTATACCGGAGGCTGTACAGTTAAATCCCATCAATCTGTGTTTGATTAAACACAAACGTCATGCGGCTGTAGATGGTGGTTTATTCGTCAATCATACCCCACAACAACAACCGATTTCATCTCACCTTCGCTGCGTAAGACAACCCACCACCAAACTTTGCCAACATCACCACCGATTGCGACCAAAATCTACACAAAACACCTACACTCATCACAACAAAACAAAGGCTGTGACGGTGGTTTCTAAAGAGAGAGATCAGAAAGAGAGCCAGAGAAAATGGAGAGAGAGTGTGCAAATGTGTTTTATGTCACAACCCGACCCAGGTGGGCCCGGTCGGGATACAGATGGTTACCAAAACATCACGCAATGCAAGCAAACAGCGGAAGCAATGTATATATACTATATTTTATAAATAACTGTTTACATTTCTAAATACCGTACATTCTCTAATACAAATAGTTCGGGTAATATCTAAGGTTCTCGCTTGACTTCTGATTCGTCCGCCAGGGATACTCCGAGTCATAGCTGCTCCATCCTTCTAACTCAGACAGGTACCTGAACACATGCTTAAAATGGTTTTGGGTCAACAATAATGTTGGTGAGTCCGTGCGTTAGTTTAAATGGTTTTCAATAAGGTTTTATTTCAAAAGCAAGTTCGTAAAGTTTACTCAGTTCAACACATGGTGATGTACAAGCGACACCTCAAACCTAACACGGAATCTATCTACTGCCATTATAGATTCTCCTGGCAAAATACATGTCACAACGGCCCGCAGGCCTCAGTGGAGGGTTTTCCGGGCTTCCGGATCCACTGTGTGTGGGGGTTTCCCCAAGTAGCGCTACCCACATATTAAGTGGCCCAATCCCCTGGGTTAATGAGTGTCGGTATGGTTATTCGGCAGCTACTATCTTGTCACATCAACAGTTTATAACAAGGAAGCATGCATTCACCCCATAACGTTTATAAAAGCAAAAAGTGGGGAGGTTCACGGGACTCACCTGGAAGCAATGTATACGCATAGTTTATAGTCACCACAGCGTCTGACATCTCGTACGGCTATACTCCTGGTCGAATCCTAAGTCGACAACATTATTAGTCTTTAGTTCTCTTGGTCGTGGTTACGCGTGGGGACGAGCACGAGCGTATGGTTTGTTATTTATATATGTCTCCTTTTATATCCTTTGTCCAAAGTTTATGTCCGAGACTTAGTTGACGAATCCCTGATCTAACGTCTACTTCTAGTCGAGTCCATATTCTAATTGTCGCATATTCTAGTCTATGTCACTAATCCGGGTATGCATGTTATGTCATCTTATTGTTATTACTTCCAATGCGTCGAGTCTAATGTCTTTAATATTAATGGTTCGCCTTTAGTCCATATGTCTGAATCTTAAGTCTCATTAAGGTGATTGTCCAAGTTAACGATCTAAACGTCCAAGTCTAATTGTCAAGTATATTATCTAAGTGTTATTGATTAATATCGCTACTATGGTTCCTTCCAACATATATGATTGTAAGGTATACTTTGGCGAGTTTATGTAACGGTATTATATAAATAGTAAGGTGTCCAAATGTCGAGTCCAAAGCTTGGGTATACATGTCTAATATTCGAAATCTCAATACTATAAGTTACTATCCGTTCCACTATGTATATATGTTTATACTTTTTAGTTCAAGTCGGTTTATCGCTACGTCTGAACCAATAGTCCAATGTCCAAGCTCTACATGTTGATTCCATAACTATTATTCAAAGTCCCAAGTTACCTAATCCATACTACTAGTCCAAAGGTCCAAGTTATCAAGTACCGAGTCTATAGTTAACATCTATTTCTATCAAGCTAATGCTCCAATCACTCCAATGTTCAAGTCCATGTCTCAAATAATAATGTTCAAAGGGTCCGAAATCGTTATTGTGCTCGTCAAGTCCCACACGCTAAATATATATATAGATAAATATAATAGTCTAACTGTTGAGTTCAGTTATACCTATCGCTCATCTTTGGCTCGGGTTTGACCCGGTTGACTGACTCGTTGACTGAGTTGACTTTCATTGACCGCTCCTGGACTCGCCTTTAACCCGAACCCCTGACCCAATAATAATCCAACAACATCAACCATCTTCCATTTCTGAGATCAACCACCGCCACCACCGCCTGTGACCACCGCTGCTCAGCACCTCGAAACCATCACCACCGCCATAACAGCCACCACTCGACACCACCACAGACCCTCTGTTACAAACCACCTAACAGTAACATCATCAGACATCATCATCATCGTCACAAAACCCACAGATTATTATCGAAACATAGAAAGGGGCGGGTTGGGGTTTTACCTCGGAGATCGGGTCAGGCCTGATCGGAACCCACATCACCATCATCGTCTTCATCTTCTTCCATGACTCTCTTTCTCTCTCTCTTTGGTTTCAGATCTGATGAAGTAGGTGGGATGGTGTAACATCCGGCAAAAATCGATATGTTTCCGTACGTAATTAGTATATGTAATTAACGGTTTAAGTGCATATTTAAATTAATTGGATTAATTTAACTGATGCCTTAGAGAATAGAAAATTCCCCATAAGATGCATAGGAATGCACATGTTTAATGTTGAAGCACGACGAAATCGCGTGCGAATAAACTTGTCCGGAACGGACGTTGGTGATTACCCGGTAAAAATTAAATAAACGAAAAGGATCCCAGACACCCAGGATATAAAATAAAGGGTATTTTCACAAAATATAATGTGTTTTGGAACTCCAAAACCATAAGTGAAAACTTTACATACAAATCTCCCGGTAACGAATAAAGTGCGCGTACCGCACTCGGTACGCGTATAACTTATAAATTCACCCAACAAGAGCCTAATTAACCAACTAACACTTAAACTAGGCTATGTTTAAGGGTTATTGGAGGCTATTATAATGTCCGAATAACACGCGAATAAAGTCCGAAAGATACCCGAATGACACCCGAACGTTAAAGCATGAAGCTTAACATATTATTTGGCAAATATTTCGTGTTGTGGACCCCACTAAACCCACCCAAGAACCGGTCCTAACCCATCCATACTCACAATCTTATTATTTTATTTTTATTTTTTTGTACTAGTAATCTATGAGGATCCATGAAAGATTATGGATGTATGGTATGGATATTATGTAAAGATTGCATGTCCTTTTAAAGATTTCTACAAATCATTTCTTTTGCTCAAGAATCCACGGCCAACACCCCTAAAACAAATCCACACAAGATCATTCAAGTACCTAGCATTATATTATATAAGATTTGAATCTAGTAAAAGATCTTATGAATCCTAAAAGAATCATGAAGATATGGGTGAGATTTTACACAAGATTATGAGGTACTTGGAAGATCTATAGAAATCCTCTAAGATCTTATATAAATCGGCCAAAGCACCCTCTACAATATCTAGCAAGATTGACTTAGTACCATTTTCTATAAATTAAAGGATTTTAAATCAAGCTAGATATGGTGCAATCTTGGCAAAGATTATATATGATTCATGTCCTCCCAAGATCACAAAATCTTCCATTTTCCCTTTACAAAACTCACGGCCAAACACACTAAAACAATCCACACAAGATTCAACTAGTACAAGTAAATCCATGTTTCAAGGGATTTTAAATCCAAACAAGATCATGTGTATCCTTGGAAGATCATGGAAGAGCTTATAAGAGATCCTAGGAGATTATACTTGTGAAAACAAAAACAAAACTCTTCTTCTCCTTGTTGTTGGCCGTAGATAAACAAGAACACACACACATCTTTTTTTTTCAAGTTTAAACACTCCAAAAATCACTCATAAACATCCATCATCCAAACCCCCATTGTGTGTTTCAAGCTTGGAGCTTAACCACTAAGGAAGAACACACTAAACCCATCATAATCAAGCATTGAAAGCTTCCCTAGCCTTGTGCTAGTTGTAAGTATTCTTAATCTTGTTTTTGTCTTTAAAAGTTCATGTTTATTAGCTTGAAGCAAGTTGTACAAGGGGTTAACTTGATTAAGCTTTTCATGATAAAACATATGATTTTAAAGACTAAAATGGTGTTAATATAGTGTGGATGGGCCGAAAATTTGGTGATAGATGTGAAGTATTCTTGTAGTTTTTTTTATTTAGTTCATGAATACTTGAAGAAAAATAGTGATTTGGGTAACACTTGTTAATGAAACTTGGATGAACTTGAAAGTGATTTTAATCATCTAAACTTAAGGATATAAGACTTGTTAAAGTGGTAAATACTAGTGAACATACACATGTATTTTGTATAAAGGTGTATTTTTATAAAATGGAGTTTTATAAAAATATGGACTTTTTCTAACATATGGATTTATATAAAAACAAAGGTTTTTATAAAAATGTTAGACAAACTAAAACTTGAGAGAACTTATATAGAAATGAACACTTTTATATAAATGGGAATATAAAAGTGTTGGAACATTTTTGTATATAAGTTGTCAAGTTTTGTATTAAAAATACAAAAGTATTTTAAAACCTCCAAGTAATATGTGTAGGAAGTTAGAAAATTTAATAATATTTCTAGAAACACATATTGGAAGGCTTGGGAAAAATTAACTATATATACATGCATAAGTTAAGAAATCGGACTTGGACGTGTTAACGAACTATGACGTAAAAGCAGACAAACGAGAAAAATATCATTACGTTAAGATGAGTAAAAATATATTTTAAGGAGTTAAAATATATAACTTGGGTGAAAAATTACATAACACTTTCCTAAGTGTTGGACAAATATTCGTGGGAGAAAACATAACGTAAATAATCTAACGATTAAAAACGTTAAACGAACGTATGGACTTAACGATGAAAGTACATGTATGTATATATATATATATATATATATATGTTCGGCTCGACGAAATTCTAGTATATCTACTTAGTGGGAAAATAGATATACGGGAAGGAAAACCGAGACGAGTAAATAATATACATATATATATGTGTATACCGAACCGACAAAATCCTAGTATATTTACTTAATGGGAAAGTAAATATACGGTATGGTGAGTCGAGTCGGGCGTTAAGAATATACTATCGAACGACAAGACCCTAGTATATTTACTTAATGGGAAAGTAAATATACGGTATGGTGAGTCGAGTCGAGCGTAGAAAACGTATTATCGAACGACAAGACCTTAGTATATTTATCTGAATGGGAAAATAAATATACGGTATAGTGAGTCGTGTCGAGCGTTAAAAATATTATATCGAACGATGCGATCTTAAGTATAATTATTTAATGGGAAAATAATTATACGTTAAGTGAAGTCGAGTCGAGGATAATATTATACAAGTTAAAGAAATATTAACGCGAATATATATAACTTGTAACAAGGGTAATCCATCACCAACGGACCGAGGACATATGTTTAATTAAACGGGGAATTATATGTAAATGGTGGTGTTGGGAGTTGGGTGTACAACTTGCCGGAAAAGCACACGCTATAGACTTAGTGGCTTACATGCACTAGGACGTTCGTAGGTGCTTGACCACGGACTTGCTATTCTCTGCTATTTGAGTGTACGCTGTACATCAGGTGAGTTTCACGGCCCCTTTTTACTGTTTTCGTTTGGGGGAAAGATATGTTTTGTCAAATGTTTTACATGACAAATGTTTTCAAGAGTTAAAAACGTGATAAGTGGTATGATGAGTACTTGAGTTTGTGTTCGCCACTCGGGGTTGAGTCCTCGCTACTGTAACCATTAATTCAGGGGCATGAAACCGAAGGAATATTTGGATAGTACTATTGGTGCCTGACGAGGCCCACCTCTGGTTGATAGCGTCAACCCGGTAAAGACAAGAGGTGCACATATTCTAAACTAAGTTGTTATTTGCCGAGAAACAACTTGTGATTGCGGGGCATATTTATTAGTCTTGGTTTGGTTATGGGCTCAAGGGATTGCTCGTCATCATTGTTTGTAGGAGCTAGCTACTCCTTACAACGGCCACAAGTTGTGCAGGTTTCGCACATGTTGTAAACACGAAATATCGATCGACAAGATCCTAGTATAATTATTTAAATGGGAAAATAATTATACGGTAAAGTGAGTCGAGTCGATGGTTGTGAAAATGTTGTCATGAAACTAAATATCGATCGACAAGATCCTAGTATAATTATTTAATGGGAAAATAATTATACGGTAAAGTGAGTCGAGTCGATGGTTGTGAAAATGTTGTCATGAAACTAAATATCGATCGACAAGATCCTAGTATAATTATTTAATGGGAAAATAATTATACGGTAAAGTGAGTCGAGTCGATGGTTGTGAAAATGTTGTCATGAAACTAAATATCGATCGACAAGATCCTAGTATAATTATTTAATGGGAAAATAATTATACGGTAAAGTGAGTCGAGTCGATGGTTGTGAAAATGTTGTTGTTATGAAACTAAAACCTGTGAACTCACCAATATTTTATATATTGACGTCTTTTTAAACATATCTTTCAGGTAACTAAGTGTTGAATAGATATGGGGCTAGTGCGGTGGAATTCGGGATGTCGGATACTGGTCGGGGTTTCATCTATGGTTACCAATGGGTTGGAACATAAACGGAAATACCCCCACATTGAAACTTAATGTTCATTGTTTTATGTAACGCCTTGTGCAACATTGTAACGAGATACTCGTTTTCGACATCCAAATAAATTAATCTTTTCTAATTAAATATAGTTTGTGTTAATCTTGACTTTGATATGCTTTCGAGCGTTGCGCCACGTGTTTCCGCCATTGGCGTGGTGTGACAGATGGGAATCGTATGGTGTGAGAGGGCGGCTCCACCGTGCTCCGCCGTGGATGCCGGAGCCTCCCCGGAGGTGGAGGAGACCTCTGGCTCCTTTCTCTCTCTAGCTCTTTCCCTCTCTAACTCTCTGTTTCTCTCTCTAAGTAATGATGAAGCAAGGTTTGAAGTGAAGGTGGGGTTGAGGGGTTCGGCTGCCGGATCTTGGCCGGAGATGGAGGAGGAGACCACCCGTCTCTTTCTCTCTCTAGACCTCTCTCTCTCTAACTTGTAATATGTGTGTGTGTTTATGAGATGGAGAACACACAGATGTACATATGTGTGTTGTTTTTATAAAGCAAAAAGGAAATGGGTGGCACCAAGAGTGGAGGACAAGTGTCCTCTCCCTTGGTGACTCACCCGCTCCGTTCGGGTGCGGGTTGGGTTCGTTAATGCGTTTTAACTCGGTCCTGTAAGCGTATTAGAATAATATTGTTTATATTATTCGGTTCGGTTTTCAATTCCGTACGTAATCGTCTTGTTTAATATATTACTTCTAATATTTATTTGGTTACTATTTATTATAAAACGGTACTAAAACGCGAAAATTTTTGGGGGTCGGTGCCGGGTTGTTACATTTTAAGAATTCATATCACAATTTGACTAAAGCTTAGCACATCCACCCACAAACAACTCTTTCACCTCCTTCATCTGCAACCCTAAACCCCCCACCAACTCCACACCAAGGTTTCCTCACGGCATTTCTATTTTCCTTAAATCTCAAACAACAGATGTGTGTATGAGAGAGAGGGGGGGAGAAAGGTCATGCGATGTATGCAGTGGCGTACGATAGCGCAAGCCTATACCGGAGGCTGTATAGTTAAATCCCATCAATCTGTGTTTGATTAAACACAAACGTCATGCGGCTGTAGATGGTGGTTTATTCGTCAATCATACCCCACAACAACAACCGATTTCATCTCACCTTCGCTGCGTAAGACAACCCACCACCAAACTTTGCCAACATCACCACCGATTGTGACCAAAATCTACACAAAACACCTACACTCATCACAACAAAACAAAGGCTGTGGCGGTGGTTTCTAAAGAGAGAGATCAGAAAGAGAGCCAGAGAAAATGGAGAGAGAGTGTGCAAATGTGTTTTAAGAGGAAAAAACAAAACTACCGAAATGACGGTTTTACCCCTACGAAAACGGGAAACTACGGTATTGCACGTGTACTGTAGCGAGAAAGGGACGTTCGCTACGGTGAAAGCGCATCCATCAAATGTTATATATAATAATGTGAACACATTACTAATACTGAATTTATGTCCTACGCTCATTCAACTTTCGCAATATGTTAGTGATTACAATAATCAATAATAAAGTATAGTACATACATATTTCAGTCATTTGAGCCTAATTTTGTAAGAGAACAACAAAGTAGTATGCATAATCTTTTACCTCGTATTAGGCTTCACGCTATTTATAGGCAAATGGTTCAAAACGACCACCTTTATATCCAAGATGTGTAACATACCTTCCCAGAGCATGTTATTCCACTACCATGGGCGGACTTACACCAAGCCCATTGCAGTGGCAAAGCTTGACTCGAAGGTTCGGGGGGTCGGAAGTCACTAGTTTCGGTGGTTCGAAAACCAGTTTTGGGGGTCGAAACCCTATATTTTCAAATTTTTATATACGAATATTATATAATCGGAACTTCTGCGTGAAAATTCAGAGGGGGGGGTCAGCCGGCCCCAACTAAGCTGCGCCACTGGCCCAATGGGTGCGGGCGCCCACCTTGAAAAAAAAAATTAGTGTTATATACGCGCGTTAATCCCGTCCGCACCCCATGAAATTTTTCAGTCGCACCCCTTGGACTTTTGAAACAGACCTCAAGAAAAAAAATATATAATTATATGTTAAAAGTTAACCCATTTTATTAGTTAGTAGCCCAATATCAAGAATGAGCCCAAGCCCAAAGTTTATAATAAGCCGATATGTGTTTTAATATTGATTAAAATGAATAAAAAAACAAAAATAAACCTAAAGCCAGAAGAACGCTAAACAAAGAAACACAAAAAAAAAAAAAAAAAGTTGTTCGTCTCCCTCCCTGCTTCTGATCGGCGATCGCTAAACAAAGAATAGGAACATGTGACGTTGACCCGTCACAATTCACAAATAATTGAACAAATTCCACAAAACTCTAAAAGGTAATTAGGTAAATTGCAGTTTTTGTCCCTGTGGTTTGTCTAAACTAACAGGTTCAGCCCAGGCTTAACACCCTGAGTACCTGAGATTTCATTTTCTAACACTTTACGTCTCTCCTTCTAACGGACATAACGTTTTCTGTTAGTGTGTGGTGAAATGACTATTATACCCTTAATTTTTTTTGGGTGAAATGACTCTATTACCATCTCATCTTCTTCCCCAACACACCACCCACCCACCCACTACCATCACCACCACCTGCAACACCACCACCATCTCCACCGCCACCCTCCCTCTCCTCTCTCCTCCATGGAAAAAAGAAGAATTCAGAAACTGTAACCAAACCCCTTTCTGCAAAAGAGCCAGATCCAGAAAACCCCATCACTGTACCCTCATCGCCTCCGATGTAACCATCACTAACGGTGATCTTGTTGCCAAACTCATTACCCCAAATAATATTAAACAAACCCTAGATGATGAAAATTCAACAGCTTTACCATCAAACCCTTTGATTCTGTCTTTATCCGTTTATAAAAATGGGATCTTGAGGTTCAAGATTGATGAAGATCCATCTTTTAACCCACCCAAGAAACGGTTTCAAGTCCCTGATGTTGTTTTACCTGTGAGTTTGAAACTAATAAACTGTGGTTGCAGAGGTATACTACAGATGTGATTGATGGTGACTCTGTTGAGTCTTTTTTTGTTTATTTGTTTGATGGGTATGAAGTTGTGGTTAGAACTGACCCATATATAAAAGTCATTATAAATTTAATTATCGTACACCACCACCACCATCCTATACTACAACCTAAATTCTTCTTTTTCTTTTTTACAAAATAAAATAATATATCTCAAATTAGAGAATAGTTGTATGTTGATAATTTGTTATCACAAAATAACAAGTTTTCTAAACTTCTATTGTTTTTTTTTTTTTTTGTGAATCTCTTAATTAGAAAAGTATCTGTCCAATGCTAATGTATGGTTATGTTGCAGATTGGGTTAACTGTATCAATGGAAAAATCTGTGGTACGATAAGTAAAAGTTTATGCATGAGGGGTGGAGTATATTTAGTATGAAATAGGTGGTGGTGGTGGTGGTGGTGATGGTGGTGGTGGTGTTGCAGGTGGTGGAGATGGTGGTGGAGATGGTGGTGGTGGTGTTGCAGGAGCTGGTGATGGTGGTGGTGGGTGGGTTGGGGAAGAAGATGGGAGGGTATAAAAGTCATTTCACCCAAAAAATTAAGGGTATAATAGTCATTTCACCACACACTAACAGAAAACGTTACGTCCGTTAGAAGGAGGGACGTAAAGTGTTAGAAAATGAAACCTCAGGTACTCAGGGTGTTAAGCCTGGGTTAAACCTGTTAGTTTAGGCAAACCACAGGTACGAAAACTGCAATTTTCTCGCGTTTTTATTTTGTAATTTTGCTTTTGTTTTGGGTTTTTATATTGTAACTTTGGTTCTGTTTTACATGAGCAATATTATTATGGAACGGTTTTCTTAGAAGGAAAAGTGGGGAATCATCTTCAAAAACTCCTGAATTCGTTGACATAGATACTCTTCCTACGAATCCCGCCGATAGGAAACCAATTTCGTCATATAACTTTAATCAGCGAGACAAAATCAAAAGGGCATACATACTTAGAGGACCATATCAACCACGAGGTATAGAAATTCCACAATCAATGTTTGGTGTTGAGTTAAGACGATTTAAAGAAACTTGGTATGATACGTATAAGGGATGATTAATTTAAAGTATAGTATAAAGTCGGACTGTGTGTTTTGCTTATGTAATGACATTTAAATTACTTTTGGCTTTTGGTTTCCTTTAATTGATTATATAATTTTAGTATTATTATTTTCGATATACGAGTCGACCGAACCTGACCCGAACCGACCCAGATCACCTGATGGATAAACAACCTATATAAGGTCTATGATTCCGCATCCCATGAAAAAATTCCTGAATCCGCCACTGTCCACCACCAGATATGCCACGTCGGTCAGCACCAAGGGTATACATGCTGCCTAAAAAATTAAACTTTAAAACATATAATATATTTGTATAGATATAAACAGATACATGAAACAATTAAAATGGCATTTAAGTCTTTAAGGTGGGAGTTGTAACATAACCAGAATGGGAGTTGGTTCGGGTACGGTTGCAAACGAGCCAAATGAGCACGAATAAGGCCTTGTTTGTGTTCGTTTGTTAAGAAAATAATGTGTTCACGAACTGTTCACAAACATTTACCGAACGAGATTTTATGTTTGTGTCTGTTTGTTAAGGAAATGAACGTGTTTGTGTTTGTTTGTTAATTTTAGGTACCAAACAAAAGTAAGTGCAAACAAACACAAATGGACATTCATCAACACAGACGAACATAAATGAACGTTCATAAACAGAAATGAATACATATTAAATTTCTAATAAAATCAGTATCTTTCATCCCAAACATTACGTAGATCTGCCCATAATATACTAACCAAAATACCAAATTATTCAAATATACTTGACATAGTCTTTATAACGTAAATACCATACAATAAAAACCCAACATAACACAAATTTTTTGTCTTGGAGAGTAGTGTTTCAACGGTAAATCCTGTGTTTTTCCTTTCAAACCCAAGCGGTTATTTTTTCGGTGGAGTGTGAGATTCAAACCTGAGACTAAACCCGGGCAGGAACCCTCCAAGGAGGTAAACCTTCCCACCTCAAACCAGCTGAGCTGGAGATCATAGGCCAACATAACACAAAATTATCATATTAAACTTGAGGTACTCTTTTAATCCAATAAAAAAAAACACTCGAAGTCTTAATTTAATCTTCCCAAATAGTTAATCAAAATAAATTAAATAATACTACTATGTAATACGCTAATATTTATTAAATAATCTATTACTAGTAATTTTGAAGTACATAAATTAATAATAAAAGTTAAATATCATAATGAACTATTGAACATAAACGTACCCGTTACACATAGTTATCAAATGCGTTAGGCGCACTCAAGGCGCATAGGTCTCGCATGGGGCCTTGCCACAAAGCGCAAAAAAAGCGAGGGCCTGAGAAAAAAATGCACTAAAGAAAAAATAAAATAAAATATATTATGTGTTAAAAAATAATAAATACCAAAAAAATGCCTAATTGGCCGGAAACTTGCTGGAAGAGCGCCTTTTTTTATATAGGGGACAAAAGCGGACCAAGGTCGCTTCTAGGTTTTTTCGTCTTGACTTGTTTAATAAAACTGCTTATCTTCTGGTTTGACAAGTTTAACCCTTTCAATTAGGCAATAAGTTGTAGCTCAATTGGCATTGAAGGGTAAACAAAGATTTGGGCGGGAGGTCAGTAGTCTTAAGTTCGAATTTGATTTTTACTTAGTTTTACTAGCAGTGGGTCTTTAGGTTGCAGGTTTTTCCCGGAACCGAAGATTGGCTTCCTGACGTTGTTTGCAATCACGGGCGTATAAGGGTCGCTTTTTACCACTTGGTTATTTCGGGTAACCAGGCTTTTATTCGTTGACCGTTTAAAGAAAAAAAAACATATCTATACTATATTATAAAGCATGAGGGAAGGATACCAACAAAATTTAAGTAAATACTACATCTTATGCTTATGGTACAACAACTTAATGAAGTTAGTAAAAGGGTAAAATTGTCATTCTAAATGAATATTTAAGTTGATTATGTAATAGAGTTAAACTTTAGAGTTTAATGTAAATCTAACTAATTATTAATAAATAAGAAAGAAATTCAAAAGTCTTAAAGTTACAAAAATCATATGAAAGCCAAAGAGTCACCACCTTCTAACTCTCAATTATTTCAATTAAACCACTCATTATTCCTTTTAACTCAAGAAAATATATCATTATATAAACCACCAAGTAAAGCAATAACATTTGGTACTCCATTGATCCTTACTCTTTGTTTTTTTCTTTAATAAAAGTTTGTTCTCTATACAAAGTCTAATCAATCAATCAGGTATGTTTTTTTCTTAATCTTTAATTTATTGTAATTTATATAGTTTTTTACTTATTTTATTTAAATTTCACTCATATAACTTAGTGGTATATATGTTTTCATCAATCAAGGTTTATTGCTTTACTTGGTTCATGGATATTGGAGTTTTGAAGGAGAGGATTTGCACATAATTCTCATGAAGAATGTTCTTCTTGTACATGTTATAATGGGTACCTGGATGACATGTATGGCCGTGTTTGGGATTTTGATCTTGCAAAAAGATGAAACTTTCCGGTGAGAGTGAGAAGTTTAGAAGTTTTATGCACTTGTTATTGATTTATTATACGATAAGGCCTTAATCGTGTTACTTGTAAGTTTTTTTTATGTGGTCACTATACCAAGAACAAGGCAGTTTTATGGGAAGAAAATAGGTTGTACCACTACTATACCTTTTGTAATCATATTTCATGCACTACATGTTTATAAAAAAAGGACACGAATGTGTGACTTAACCCGTTTTCAAATCATTATACAAAAAAGGACACGAATCGTGCAACTAGCTTAAAATGTTGTTAATGATTTAGTGGATCAGGTTCTCTTTGTTGTTTTGGATGGTTGGTTTCATGTAGAACCACTCAAAGGAAAATTTCCAGTTTCATGTATATACTCTTTCGTGTTAATGGGTTTGATAACCGGTTTGTTAGTATTAAAGTATATTTTTGATATACACATCTCTTGATTTAGATTACCAATATAATATAATATACCATGAGAGGGATGTAAACTAGCACAAAATGAGTATCGGGTACTACATTATCGTCACTGCTGCATTGCGTAGGTTTCCGACACTATGTGCTTCAATATATGTCACCCCGCCGCAACGCGCGGGCACCCCACTAGTTCAATTAAATACTTCTAGAGGGTGTATGATTTACTGTTACAAATTAATTCTTTTATATGAAAGAGGTCGAGTCTTTCGTGAAGAACTAAATTTTGAACAAACTGAAATTGGAATCTGTGTTTTATGTTAAAGATTGAAATGCAATTCAGATTTCAATATTTCGTACTAGTTTAAAACCTGAGAGCGTCCCGGGTTGAGAAATCTAGGTAAGTGAATAAAATTAAAGGTATCTAAACTATAAAAATGGCAACTGCCAATATATGATTAATGAATATTATTATTATTATTATTATTATTTTAAATAAATCTCTGCCATAACTTATCATATTCTAATAAAAAAAGGGTAATTGGGTCGGGTATCATCTAATCCCAGGCCCGACCCAAACCCACAATTTTTTTAAACTAATTTCAAACCTGACACAATACTGTCGGGTTACAAAAAATAGTTTTTTTTCTCCGTTTTTTATATAGCACTATGGTACTCGTTGGAAAGATAATAAAACGCTCGTTAATTTGGTGTAAGTTTTTTCTTTAAAAAATCTCGTATATAAAAGATATTAACATTTAAAAGTTATGAGAGGAAACATGAGAGAGAAAATAATAAAGTTTTAATATTTACATTTAGTAGATTAGGTATTTAATAGATTATGTTAAATCATATTTGAACAATATTTATTCCTTTTTTTAATTGGTCTAGAGTTGCCACATCACATCGTATATGGCATCTCTCAAAAGAGAGATTGCATAATATTATGACATGTCATAAAAAATGCTCTGGTTTATTATATAATAGCTTATACCCCGGGAGTGTCCCGGGTTGAGAAATCTAAGCAAAGTGAATATTATTATTATTATTATTATTATTATTATTATTATTATTATTATTATTATTATTATTATTATAAACAAATCTCTGTCATAAGTTATCATATTTTAATATAAAAAAGGGTAATTGGGTCGGGTATCACCTAATCCCAGCCCCGACCCAAACCCACATTTTTTTTAAAACTAATTCCAAACCTGACACAATACTGCCGGGTTACAAAAAATAGTCGTTTTTTTCTCCGTTTTTTATATAGTACTATGATACTCGTTGGAAAGATAATAAAACGCTCGTTAATTTGGTGTAATTTTTTTTCTTTAAAAAATTCCGTATATAAAAGATATTAACGTTTAAAAGTTATAAGAGTAAACATGAGAGAGAAAATAATAAAGTTTTAATATTAAATTTAGTAGATTAGGTATTTAATAGATTATGTTAAATCATATTTAAACCATATTTATTTCATTTTTTTAATTAGTCTAGAGTTACCACATCACATCCTATGTGACATCTCTCAAAAGAGAGATTGCATAATATTATAACTTGGTCATTAAAAATGCTTTGGTTTATTATATACTAGCTTATACCCCGGGAGCGTCCCGGGTTGACAAAATCTAAGTAAAGTGAATAAAATTAGAAGTATGTAAACTATAAAAATGATATCTATATATCAACTTACATTAGATACTTTAAAAAAAATACCAAAAGATCCATTTCACCTTACAACATCAACACCTAAAACAGAATATTAAGATCCCAAGCACTTCAAGGGGACATAGATTGTTTAGCACCAATACATTCAGTCAAAGGTCTTTAACTGCGTACAATAAGATTTGAGCTATTTTAGAATATGATAGAAAAAGAAAACATAGCAATTACCTGTTGGAGAGCGTCCCGGGTTGAAATATCTAATATGACATAATAAAATATCTAATATGACAACATAATTAATGACTTGCTAATATATGATTAATGAATATTATTATTATTATTATTATTATTATTATTATTATTATAAACAAATCTCTGTCATAAGTTATCATATTCTAATATAAAAAAAGGGTAACTGGGTCGGGTATCACCTAATCCCAGGCCCGACCCAAACCCACAATTTCGTTAATTTGGTGTAATTTTTTTATTTAAAAAATCTCGTATATAAAAGAATTTTTTTTTAAACTAATTCCAAATCTGACACAATACCTGTCGGGTTACAAAAAATAGTCGTTTTTTTTCTCCGTTTTTTATATAGCACTATGGTACTCGTTGGAAAGATACTAAAACGCTCGTTAGTTTGGTGTAATTTTTTTCTTTAAAAAATCTCGTATATAAAAGATATTAACGTTTAAAAGTCATGATAGGAAACTTGAGAGAGAAAATAATAAAGTTTTAATATTTACATTTAGTAGATTAAGTATTTAATAGATTATGTTAAATTATATTTAAACAATATTTATTCCTTTTTTTAATTGCTTTAGAGTTGCCACATCACATCCTATGTGACATCTTTTAAAAGAGAGATTGCATAATATTATGACATGTCACGAAAAATGCTTTGGTTTATTATATATATATATATATAGATATATAGATATAGATATAGATAATATTTTTAGTTTGAAATATTTTTGAAGATTAGACTGTATGATAAATTAATAATGCTTCAGACCAGCACATAGATCAGCACACAAGCCTAACTTTAACCAGGTCCAGCTTCCAAGCCCAACTACCAGGTTCACCTTCCAGCTTTGAAGTCATCAGCAGCCCATGTCCTTTTAACCATTATTTTCTACAACCTAAAACTTAAAACATAAAAGAAATAAAATTGGAGAAACTTATATCATATCATGACCTTTTAACAATTTCTATCATAATTTTGTATATAGTAATAGCTTTTATTTAAATTTATATTTTTAACATATTAGACAAAGTTATAAATAAAAAACTCATTTAGGTTTAGCCCGAGCTTGCTTGATATGTGAAGCTCAGTCTCGTTTATTTAAGGAGCCTCAATACAAACTCGAGCTCGGGCTCAAGCCCATTTAAGCCTGGCTCGATTCGAGTATTTAGCCATTTAGCGAGACGATCTCAAGTAGCACATCCTAATTAAGATGAGAGGGTTTAAGAAATTAGAGCTGAAAAGTGGAGAGGATGAAGTGGCATTAAAAGCAGGTCTTAAGGAGTTGTAAAACAAGAAGTTGCGTGCATCAAGAGCAACTATATACAAAATTATGATAGAAAATGTTAGAGGTCATGATTTTTTTTTTCTCTTTTTTTAATTCTTTGATTATAAATGCAAGTTTTGTTTAATTATACATATATAGCTTTGTTTCAATGTACATCATGCATTTTAAAACCAAACGTATCAGTTGAGGCATCTTGGTTAAGCAAGGCTTTAACGAGAGCGGGAGAGCGGTAGGATAGTTGAGCATTTGACCTCAAGTGGAACAATCGAGCATCTTGGTTAAGAGAAGACCTCACATGGAAGAAATGAGTATCTCGATTAGGCGAGACCTCAGGTAGAACAATCAACTGATAAAAATCGAACGGGGCAGTGGATTAATACGGATCAACATTGATGGTGAACAATTTGGTTGGAGTATGCACAAATCTGATGTGCAAGGACTCGCGGAAACAGAAGAGGATGGGGAGAGTTTCTAATAATATGGACACTAATATTATTTCCCACATACAAACTATGATACATATGAAGGGTATTTATATGTCCTTTTATTGACGGTTACATAACCGCTAAGACTAACCGACACAACTAAACATTATCCGACATATCTATTCTAAACAGACAGTTATTGACTTTCTAAAAGTCACAGCTTGACTTTTAGTTTGACCACTAGATTTCTTGATTAAATCTTTCTAACATCAACGATGAGGATCTTGGTTACATAAGACATCACATGGAGCAAATGAGCGCCTATGTGGTGTGCCTTTCACTAACCATTACACATGGCCTTAGGTCTATATCGAAGCAACATATATAGGGAACTTCAATCGTTGTGGAAAAACCAAATACGGTTACATAAACTGGTCGTAAACAAGCAAAAGCGCAATCCTCATCTCAACTTTTATATGCACGATATTATCATACCAAAAGTAAGTTGTTTCTCATTTGATAAAAACCATAACAAGACAACTAAGAATACAATCTGCAACAAACTAGTTCAATTTATTTATTCATAACAATTTAAATCAGTGCGAAAAGTTCCACAGCCAACCAAAAGCCGAACCAACCACTAATCCAATAACCAAAGCCGTCTCCATAGCGATCCCAACCACCTCCGATTCCTCTATTGGAACCGACTTAGGTGCCAGGATCATAAGCACACTGGTGAGGTACCCATTGCTCACACCAAGCATCAACGTCAACACGATCACAGGAACCTCACTATGCATCCATTTGGGTCCGTGTATGCACCCCATAAACAGCGGATAAAACAGCACCCGACCCATACAACTCCACACGGTCCCCTTACTACCTCGCGGCACATAAATCGCAGTCAAACACTTGCCCATAAAATCGCCAACATTAAAAGTTGTAATCAGGATTATGGGATACCAATCCTTAAAGTAATCTGATTTAACGTTTTCACTCAAATAACCTGGGAAGATTGACAGTGAAACCACATAGGTTACAAACACTGCGATTACTAGCCAACGGATCTTCTTCACAACATTCCAGAAATTCGACGAGATTGACATGTGGCCAGCATGATTATTGTTATGTTTTCTGTTCCGGTTGTATCGAATTATCGGTAATTTATGTAAAACATTGGTGCATATGACACATAACAGTATGATGAGTGCACTGAACATGAAGTAGATTTGTGTGCTTGTTCGGAGACCTTTTTGTGTGTGGGGAAGGGACGCCTTTGTTACAATTCTTAATATCGAAACTACCAAACCTGCAAAATTAAACCGAAGCCTAATTAATTTGTCTCAAGCGATTCCCACACCACAATCGCAGTTCAAAAAATCCTCAAACGGCCTTTCAAAAGTAGGGGCTATGACGCAAACTATTAGTTTAAAATGGTTGTTTGATAAATCCTCAAACAGTTGTTTAAAAGTATTTAACTTTCAAACGACTGTTGAACAAATCCTCAAACAGTTGTTTAAAAGTCTTTTAACTTTCAAACGGTTGTTCAATTAATCCTCAAACAACTGTTTAAAGGTAGGTGGCTATGACGCAAGACCTAACTTAGAAACAGCCACTCAACGACTCCTCAAACATTTGTTTAAAGTTAGTTAGTTATGGCACAACCAAAACATTCAACCCACATTTCAATAAATCCTTAAACTGGCCTTTTTATAACCTTAACTTAAATGCCGATCAACGGATCCTCAAACGGTCGTTGACGGTGCTTGGCACTGACGCAAGCACTAAGTGTCAAACGGCCGTTCGATGAAACCTCAAACAGCTGTAAGCTGTTTGAAAGTAGTTTAAGATTAGAAAGCAAAGGATATGAGTATAGCATGCCCCACCACTTTAACCTTCTAATTATTTTTATTTATTTTTATATACATACCGGCGGTGGCGTTACCGGCGAAAACCGCCTGCATGTACCGGCCAGGGAGTTCTCCTGTAGCACCTACCAAGCTTCCACCAACAAGCCCATCAGCTAACCCACTGATCATAACCATAGAAACAAGCACCACAAAAGCAACATCCGATACCATCCCAGTCTGCTTCCCATGCACAATCCAATCGGTCACAGGCGCAACCATCAGAGCCAAAATAAACAACCCCTGACCAATATTCATCCTGGTCCGAACAGATGGAAGCTTAATTCTGCTCGATGTGGACCAACCCATGAGCGTTAAAAGCACAGCTACAGCAGCCGACATGTAACCAACCGAAAACACCTTGTTAATGTGTTTGTTCGGGTACAAGTACTGGAAATAATCGACGGCTGTGATGAATGCGTTCCATGGGATAAGATATCCTGCACCGAGTAGGAAATGGATCATGTACGCGAGATGGTATGTGTCTGTTGGCTCGTCCTCGTAGTTGTCGTCGTCGTCAAATGGTTTGGGCTTGTTGGTTGGCTTGATGGATGGTTCCATTTGTGCCGGAGATAAGCACCGTCTGGATAAAGTTGTCGGAAGGTGAGGGTGGTGTGATATCCATGAATGGGTTATGTTCTGAACTTATACTGTGATTTTTGCATGTTTTCAGTGTTGAGCAAAGGTGGCAAGGGGGAATGTGACAAAAATGGTCTTGTTTTTTTGCACAAATGGCGTGTTTTACATGTGAATCTGAAAGGATTAATTAAGGATTTATCATGTCATATATATTTTTTATTTTTTTTATTATCTTTTATGAGGATTATTAGATTATACATAGAAATGATACAAACCAAATCAGTTTATTTGTTTTTGAAGAAATAATATTTATTTAGCTTTGTTTGAGGTTAGTTTATCTTGATCCAGTAATGTGGTATATTCCTTATTAAATAAAACAGTCATATGCATACTCACATGTCAAACCAATCATTTTAAATTAAGACTAACTTTTCACCTTTTCAAGATTTGCGTTCATATTCGAAACCATATCCCAAACTTTATAAATTAAGAAAAAGTTAAAAGTTTTTTTTTATCATTTTTTTTTTTGAAAAAATGGAATTTATTAATCCCACCTTTTTTTTAGTTGGCCGATAATAATCTCACCTGAGTTTATTCTTCCCATCAGTCTCACATTTCAGACATTTCACTCTCAATGCACCCATCGTTAACTCACAGTAACGCCGTTAGCTGAATCTCACAATTCTAGGCGATTATTTACCGGATTTGAAAAAGGGAATCAAAACGAAGATATTAGTATGTTCAATCATAAAAATAAGCATGGTTCGTCGGTTGTAGGTTGATGTTTTCCTCGGATGGGATGACCAAAACCGAAGATTAAACCATCGAACTGTGCTTATTTTTGCAATTAAACATACCAATATCTTCGTCTCGATTCCCTCTTTCAAGTCCGGTGAATAATCGTCTAGAATTGTGGATTTCAGCTAACAGCGTTAGTGTGAGTTAACAGGGGGTGCATTGAGAGCAAAATGTCTGAAAGGTGAGACTAATAAGAAGAATAAATTCAGGTGGGATAATTATCGACCAACTGCAAAAAGGTGGAATTAATAAATTTTATTTTGTCCAACACTTGTAGCTTAGTTGGTTGAGGGCCTAAAGTTTCTCATGGGAGGCTTGGGTTCAATTCCCACTAGCTACATTTGGAGGACATTGGTGGATGAGAAATGAGGGATGACCCGGCCATTGGCTTGGGTTCGAGTCCTGATCCCGACCGGTTTTACCGACTATTTCACCGTCGTGCCTTCGGGCGGGTGAGTGGTCGGGTTTTCCCGGGAATTGGTGGCAATTAGTGGCCCGGGTACTCTCGGGTACCTGATTTGCCAAAAGGGTGCCCGAGAGTGCTCGGAATTGATTCGTTGGCCGTTCAAAAAAAAAAAAATTATTTTACCATTTTTTTACTTTGTATCCGATTTCCTAATAGATATATGGATTGAATAACTATATCAATATATATATGGAATTACTATACAGTACTTCCCATATAATAAGAGCATCCACAATGATAATCTTACAAACTATTTCACACCATTACGTTACCATGCTACATTTTTTCAAACCACAACCCTATAAACTCATATTTTTTCTCTAACCATAAACCATTCAAAACCTCGGACTCATATTCACCTTATCACCTACTTTTCCTTGTTTATTTTACCTTTATCTAGATTTATATACTCTATTTTTAATTTTACTTATAAGAATATTATTAATTTAATAAAATAGAAAAATAAAGCTAAAAATATTAAATAAATAATAGTATGATAAAACTAAAGTATTAAATTAATTACTTTTTAAGTTATATTTGTATAATATTTACTTTTTTAATTTAATTAATCCACGGCTAATTTTCCAGCAGGTAGTTTTAGTGACTATAAATTGAACCTAAATTTCAACTTCTCAGCCCACAATTCATCACAAGCACTCATTAAAAAATGGCAAGAACACATTAGACCGAGGATGAAGATGTAGCTTTGATTAACTCCTGGTTCACCTCTGTGAGAACGGGTTACGACGAGATATACCCTTTAAAGAAGCCAATTGCAATTAGGTCCAAGGTCTTTTGAGGTTGCTGCTTTTGAAAGAGAAGGTTACTTGGTTTCATGATCTCTTCAACTATG
The DNA here is from genome assembly GCA_028751855.1 of Ambrosia trifida. Taxonomy (NCBI): domain Eukaryota; kingdom Viridiplantae; phylum Streptophyta; class Magnoliopsida; order Asterales; family Asteraceae; genus Ambrosia; species Ambrosia trifida. The sequence continues at coordinate 56,058,142 of CM054123.1, read as the reverse complement.
TGATGGATTGCGGTGCCGGCGGAATGGAGGATGAAGCAATTGTCGAGGCCTTTCGCCTATATCAGAGGCAACACGGTAGCAAATTTACTTATATCGCTTCGTGGCAAGTATTAAAAGCAATAGTGGCGCATTCGGATTTCGATGTTGACGGTTCAGGGGTTTATGATTAGTTTAGCTATGTAGTTTGTTAAACTTTAAGTATCTTTGTAATTTTTTTAACTTTTAATTTTAGGTTATTTTCAATTTATATTTTTAATAAAAAAATGTTTATATTAAATATAAAACCTACAATACACAACTCAATACCAATTAAATATAAAACCCACAATATTTAACCCAATACATAATTAAAGGGGGGGGAGGGCACAAATTACTGTCCGGACCAACACCCAACCGAACTGATCCTCCAATGGGGGTGGGGTGCTTGGTTGGTCTGTCCGTTTGAAGTGGACCGTCCGTTCCGTGCCATTAAAGATGCTCTAGTAATGGTAATGGTAATGGTAATGGTAATGGTAATGGTAATGGTAATGGTAATAAATTTATCAAATAGAGATAGATATAGAAATGGTAGGGTTTTTAAAAGGTGAACAAATTTTATGGGTAAATGTTGTTTTTTTAGTTAATTTACATACGTGAACTAAAATAAGGATTCCAGTGTAGATGTTATTACTAATTAATTATTTGTTCAATATTTCTTTTTTATCTATATTTTATAAGTGGAATTTAAAAAAAGAAAATTTATAAAAAATTTGGTGTGTAAGCGAACAACTCAATCGTTCTTGCTCGTTTGCAAGAATATACTATGTTCACGAACTGTTCATGAATACTTACCAAACCAGGTTTTTTTTGTTCCTGTTTGTTCGTTAAGGAAATATGTTAGTACATGTTGTATAGATGTCCCTAGACAAGTATAAGTGTTTGTACGTTGTTTTGTATGTATGTACGCTATTTTATGTGACTAAGGGCATTTTTGTCATTATTACACACGACTGGGTCCTAGGACACGAATGGCTTAGCCAGTCGTGTGGGACTCAAGACGACTGGCTAGCTATTTACCTCACCCGGTTATGTGAAAATTAGCCAGTCGCCCCAAGGGCCTTAGGCGACTGGTAGGGGCTATAAGTAGACCCAATGATTGCCCTAGTCATTAGTTGTCACATTAGAACATTTCATTCAGGTTGTGTAAGGTTTTATGGTCTTATTCGTTTTGTAAGCACACACGCTTTGTTTTATCAATCGAATAACCATTTTAGCATATCCGACAACACGTTTTTGTGTGTGTTTATTGTTCTTGTTGCGTAAACCACGACCCGAGGATTCCGCACTCGTTTCATGTCCAAACCCGTGATATCCGAATCATCTGTAATGGTACTACAAAATAACGTGTCCACAAACTGTTCATGGACAGTTACCAAACAAGGTTTTTATTCGTGTTTGTTTTTTAAGGAAATGAATGTGTTAGTGTTCATTTGTCTTTATTTATTAAATTTAGGTGTCGGACAAAAGCGAAACAAACAAACACAACTGAGCGTAAACGAACAAACACATGCATTAATGAACAAAACCGAGCACAAACTAACACATATTAAATTCGGAAAGTTTCATCACGAACTTTTCCCGCCCAAAATATACTAATCCAATTACCCAAATATACTTGACATAATCTTGATCAGATAATGTCTCATAAAAACATAAAGGTATCATATTAAACTTGAAATCCTTGTTTAATCCACCCAAAATAACAGTTAATCAAAATAGTTAAAGTAATATTAATATGTGATACATTAATATATACTAGTAGGATATCCCGCGTGATGCTGCGTGGACGACCATTTGCAACGTGATACTCATTTCCAAAGCTATCTCAAAGGACTTAAAACTAAGAACTTTCTCAAGTGTGCTGATGATGCATGAGCATAGTAACCAAATAAATACCGCATACAACATGAATGAAAAACCAGCCAATTTCCTTTTTCTTTATCTTTGCTAGGCTTCTTCTTTGGTTAGATAACCGTATGGGTTCTTATCGACCCAGTTTCACTCATCTCTACACGTCTCATCTGTTTCAAACTTTGCCATGCAATTAACAATAAGCCATCTTCACAATCATAATGCAAGCAACAACAAACAAACCCATGATGAGAACTTTAATATGCCAAGATCCTCAAATTTGATCCTACATCACCAATGTTATGTCAAATATACATAATGAACAACAACAAAAAAAAAAGATTTTAATGGGAGTTATATAATATGCACAATTCCTTTTGATCGTTTCAAACTCTCGATTCTAAGAACTTTCTTTATCTAAGTCTTTTTCACATAGCCAACTACAAGACCACCCCATATAGAAAAAAAGCAACATAACCCTCCCATCCCTTCGTCTTCTTATCATTCGAGTGTTTTTTTATTTTGAGACTCATTCCGTACATATAAACTTAAAACTTGTTTGTAGCCTTATTCAGCATTTTGCCTCCTAAACAAACCACTATCTTAACTACTCAATATTCGAATTGGGGGAAAAACACAAAGATAAATAACTTGAAGTAGGAACAAAGAATTACCTTTGTCAAACTTCTGGCCACATAGATCAAGCAGATCAACCGTAAATATGTCTTCAAATAGGGCTTCAACCATCCTTCAGCTTGTAATTAAACTCACCTACAAAACAGAATTGTACTAAATTAAACTAATCAAAACAGAAAATTATTCACACACCAACGAGGGAGGGAGAGAGGGATAGACATAAAGAGAGACGGGTAATTTATTCATAAGTGAGGGTTTTATCTCCATCACCAATGCTTCAATTGTAGCATTCATTCGCATTCACTGATTGCAATAGATTAGGGCATTCATCCGCATTTACTATTGCGGCTCATGAATAAAGGTAAGGGAGGGAAAATAGAAGAGACATGTAACTGATATAACTTGATATAACATTGAATTGGTGTTTGAATGGGTATCGTAATTATATGAAACATTGAAGGGGGATTTGTAACTCATGTATTTAATTGGGTATTTATAAGTGATGGTTATATATTGAAAGCTATATAAAGTGTGCATTAGATGATTATATAGTGCACATCATAGGTTGTACATGAGGGGCATAAAGGAAAAAAATAACAAAAAATTAGAGACTTGTGAAGGAACCATTCAACTCTCATCTTAAAAAAAAATGTTTGAAATTACCTTATTGGACATCTTTGGTCCTTAATAAGGTTTTTTTTTGGAAGGTGTACTTCAGCGGTGAAACCAATCGACAGACAACCCCTCAACCCGAGTTCGAATCACTACCCACGCACCGGTGTCCACTTTGAAGTTATCTTAAACCGTTACAGGGAATTTTTTCGTGGTGTGCAAGATTCGAACTCAAGACCAAGCCCGGGCGGGAACCCTCCGAAGAAGTAAACCCTCCCACCTCTCCCCAGCTGAGCTGGAGGTCATTGGCTGGTCCTTAATAAGGTAATAGAAATTAAATAATATACCACAGATAAATTTAAAGTACTTAAATTGAAAATAAAAAGATAAAAATGAAGTAACAAACACAAATAAACATAAACGAACACATTACCGAACGTTCATAAACATAAATGAACGAACGCGGCCTCTGTTGGTGTTCATTTGTGTAACTAAACGGGCATAATTTCTTGTTTGTGTTCATTCAATTATTAAACGAACGAACACAAATAAACTTCTCGTCGAACATTTACGAACTGTTTGCTGAACGTATGGTTTGTTACAGCCTTATCCAAAACATATTAATTAAGTGAATAAAGATATAAATTAGAGTAGGTATTGCTAAACGCACTCCCTTTTTCTAACTTTTACGGGTTACGATCCATTTTGAAGTTTTAAAATAAATACAATTAAACCTTTCATTTTGTACTTTCTTTAAATTGAATGAATTTTAAGTTTTCAAACAATTAAAGAAAGGATAATTGAATTATATAACCAAAATTTATTCAAAATTTTATATAGAAAGAATTTGCATCAATTATTTATGTATGCAACTATTTTTAAAATTTTGAATTTCTTTGTTATAGTAGAAAATCTCAAAATTTTGATATAATTATAATATTTATTAAAATTTAATATCAGATGATTAAAATTTCTGTTTTATTAGAATAATATAAAGAAGTTTTACAAAATTTGCAAGTACACGGTTTTAGTTTGTTCATCATATCATAATATATATAAAGTATATTATATCTATTTAGATCATAATTAAGTTTTCCTATTTGATATTTATATATAATAATAGAAAAAGATATTGACAAACAAATAGGTAAGTACATTAAATGTAGTGTAACTATATTTAGTAAATATTATAAATTTATTTGGATAATCTAAATAATTCAAAATACTGGTTGATAAAGTTTAAAACAAAAATATATAACAAAGGAAAAAGTGTAATATTTTTAAAATTAAATATAAGAATTTTTATAAGAAAGAATTTGACAAATTTAAAACTAATATTTTAAGAATGAGGGTGTATAAGTAAAAGATGGGATGCATTTAGCCATCCCATTAGAAATGGGCAACCAAATAAGACTTATATATATATATATATATATATATATATATATATATATATATAAAGGAGGGTTATTTTGAGAACGCTAAATAGTGTGAGAACTGTGAGAACAAGTAAAAAAATCAATCAAATTCAATTTTTTTAATACAAATCTCATTATAATCAAAATACAACATTAATAAATGAATTTTTTTCCAAATAATTCATCTTTTCTTGCAAAAACACTTTCAAATTAACTTTTTACCCATGTGTAAATGAAACAGTTTACACATGTATAAACAGTAAATTTACAAATGTGTAAAAACAATTTATTTTTGTATACGTTTGAATTTTTACGCGTAAATTGTGTTTTTGGGATTGTATTTTAGTAATAAATTTAAATGTAAAAAGAAAATTTGAATTTAAATGGTTTTAGATGTCGTTCTCGCGGTTCGCACGAAATATAGGTGTTCTCAAATTAACTTTTCCCTATATATATATATATATATATATATATATATATATATATATATATATATATATAGGGGAAAGTTATTTTGAGAACACCTATATTTCGTGCGAACTGTGAGAACGACATCTAAAACCATTCAAATTCAAAATTTCTTTTTACACTTGTCTTTATTACTAAAATACAATCCCCAAAACACAATTTACGCGTAAAAATTCAAACGTATACGAAAATAATTTGTTTTTACACATGTGTAAATTTGCTGTTTATACATGTGTAAAAAGTTAATTTGAAAGTGTTTTTGGAAGAAAAGATGGATTATTTGAAAAGAAAATTCATTTATTAATGTTGTATTTTGATTATAATGGGATTTGTATTAAAAAAATTTGATTTTGATTGATTTTTGTACTTGTTCTCACGGTTCTCACAATATTTAGCGTTCTCAAGATAACCCTCCCATATATATATATATATATATATATATATATATATATATATATGGAAAGTATAAATTGAAAACCCACTCGAGTTAAGAAAACTCTGAAAAACCGTCAAAAAACCATCTAAAAAAGTTTTTTTTTTTTTTTTGAAAAAAATACACAAGGTAACATACATGTTTTTAAGCGTTTTGGGCCAAAAAAAATAAAAAAAGCGCCGAACGAATATTTTTAAAAAAAATAAACAACGCAAACTTTGTAACATCGATGTTAACATATGTTAAAAGGCAGAAAACATATGTTAACAGCGCTGTAACATATGTTAAAAAGCAGAAAACATATGTTAACAGCGCTGTTACAAAGTTTGCGTTGTTTATTTTTTTTTAAAATATTCGTTCGGCGCTTTTTTAATTTTTTTGGCCCAAAACGCTTAAAAACATGTATGTTACCTTGTGTATTTTTTTCAAAAAAAAAAAAGAAAACTTTTTTAGATGGTTTTTTGACGGGTTTTCGGAGTTTTCTTAACTCGAGTGGGTTTTCAAAATATCCACCCCTATATATATATATATATATATATATATATATATATATATATATATATATATATATATATATATATATATATATATATGTCTAAAAATAGGGAGTTACTTTAAATAATAATTGTCTAAAAAATGAAATTAGGTATTATTAGCTATAAAAGGAAATAAGGGTAACTATAAAATGGAAATTAGTTGGTATGGCCATATGACTACACGGTGTGGGGGCGTGGAAGATGATGTGGAGCCCCTCCACGCCACCTACATTATGCATAATATTTTTTAAAACTAAAGATAATTATTATATCATTAACTATTATTTTAAAATTTCAAATATGTTAATTAATATTTTTATCTTTATATTTATGTACTATATAATAAATAATGCATGTTTACTTTTGTTTTTTTTTTCTCTTTTCTATTAAATAATATTGTTAAATCATAATTTCACATTTCTCTCTTCAACTAAATAACATTCATCTTTTTTTTATTTTCATCTTCTATTATTCTATTATATGTGTTTGTGTATATATATATATATATAGGGTAAGGATCCTGTAGGAAAATAGTTTTTTGTAGGAAGTGTTTTCAACCGTTTGATCTAGAAATCGATGGTTTAGATTAAAAGTTTTGGTTACTTAAGATTATACTAATTATAATTTAATAATCAAGGGTAGGATGGTCTAAAAATGTTTTAAAAGAGGGCATGAAAGTCAATTTTTGTATTTGATCTTTAAACACTTCCTTAATTCACGTTTGTTTCTCTCTCATAATAACTCACCTTCTTTATCTTTCTACATTCTTAAAATCGCACGCTTCCTCCTACCATCTTCATCAATATACAACTAGGTCTTTAGTCGGTGCTTCTTTCTTCTTACTAATCGGTGGCTTCCTCCTGTAAACCTCATTATTCTTGTCTTGTTTTACAGATCCGAGCTGTTAAAAACACTACACAAGGAAAAAAAAAACCCGCTAGTAGATATGTAAAATGTATGACACTACAGTTTTCGCTTTCTTATTTTCATATATTTTATGCTTGTCTGTTTTAAAACACTACTGTTTTCGTTTGTTGAAAATACGTGTTATAAAACACTGTCCATATATTCTTAAAACACTAATGTTTCCGTTTGTTGAAAATACGTGTTATAAAACACTATTGATAGGTAGTCTTAAAACACTGTCCATATATATAAATTGTTATAAAACACTGCCCATATAGTCTTAAAACACTACTGTTTTCGTTTGTTGAAAATACGTGTTATAAAACACTGTTGACATGTAGTCTTAAGAATCGAACAAGTTTTTGGGTATTTGATCGAATTATTCGATGTGAATATCTTATGATTGTTTGTGTAGGAAAGAGTTATAGCCCTTGGATCAAATTAGTAGATTTGGGGCATTATAGACTTTCGATACCTTTTCAAATATTCCAATCCCATAATTTTAGCAAAAGTTATCTGACTCATTAATAAGATATTCAAACTCAAATAACTCAATATCCATTCCATACAATCATCAATAACCTACTAAAGATCCACGCATCCTTTTTTTCCTGTTATTCAATAATATTATTTTCAGAAAATCACGATAACATCATGGGGAACATCGATTGATTATTGTTATGGCAGAAGCTACACAAGATGGTTTGATTGGTAAGTATTATGTCGCTTATATTTTAGCCGATTTGGTGTTTTTCTTTATCACGATCAAGATACAAATTCTTATGTAATTTCTGAAACAATTGTTTAATTCATTGTGTATTTTCATTGATTTGGTGGTTATTTTATTATTTTGAGTTTGTTGGATGTGTAATCATAGATTCGTTGTGTGTTTTTGTTTGTTTCATTATGTTGATGAGGACACCCGACATGAATCTGTATCTATGTTATAAATTTATCCGAACCAGTAGTGTTTTTTAATATATATGAACCAGTAGTGTTTTTTAACATATATAATCAATCGATTTAATTCATTGTGTATTTCATTTGATTTGGTGGTTTTTAACTTGTTGTGTTTGTTGGATGTATTTTCAAGGATTCATTGTGTGGTTGTTTTATTTTCACCAATAGTATTTTAAATTAACGAATGTTTATAGTTGTTGTTTAAACGTAAATGTAGTAACATGTGAATTGTCTACATATTTATCTATGTTATAAAATTAACCAATAGTGTTTTTTAAACATTTACGAATCAGTAGTGTTTTTAACGGATACGAACCAGTAGTGTTTTCTTTAAAACTGTATATGTATAGTGTGACACCCCAGGAAAATCCCATATCGGCCGTGGCCAGGAGAGATCCTTGGTTCATAAGTAATGTCTTGCCTCTTAAATCACCAACACGTTTTGGGGCTTAATATTAGTGGATGAGAGGAGAACTCCACAGTTAAGCATGCTCAGGTGGGAGCAGTATCAGGATGGGTGACCTCCTGGGAAGTCTCTACCGGGGCACCCAAAAACAAATCCGTGAGCTCTGGATGGGCAACTCATCGGGGCAAAGCGGACAATATTGGTGATGAGAGGGGCGGGGTGTTACAGATGGTATCAGAGCCACTCCTGTGCCGTTCGGGATGGTGGGTGCATACCTCATCAGGGACGATGAGACTCTAACAGGGGTGATTAGGGGCTAAATGCTAGTTGTTACTAGTGATTAGGGGCTAAATGCTAGTTGTTACTAGTGAGTAGGGCTAAATGCTAGTTGTTACTAGTGACTAGGGGCTAAATGCTAGTTGTTACTAGTGAGTAGGGCTAAATGCTAGTTGTTACTAGTGAGTAGGGCTAAATGCTAGTTGTTACTAGTGAATAGGGCCTAAATGCTAGTATTACTAGCGAGTAGGGTCTAAATGCTAGTTGTTACTAGCGAATAGGATCCTACTCGCCAATAACATCTGCGTACTCGCCTATACTGCAGGTCACGACTAAAAACGCCTATAAATACCACCCTTATGTTTCAAAACATCATTTGTGAAACCCTAATACACCCCAAAGCCACCCCACACCTTATCCAACCTCTGCAACTCGTTTTTGAGCAAGAAATCATATTTTCAAGTCTTACAACCCATAATCTCACCATTTCAAGGTGTGTTCTTCATCCCAAACCTTTATAATAGTTGTTTTGATCCCTAAAGGTCCAGACCTGATTTATAAACGTTTGTGTCTTTGAAAACTTATTAAAATCGGTTTCAAAACAAACCCACACATCTATACTTGTTTTATGTGATGTAGTCATGCAAGATAGGATCTTTATCGTCTAAACATGATTGTTCTTGTGTTATTGATATGTTTCTGATCTAGATAAGCTAATATGATGATAATCTAGGGATTTGAAGGTTCATAGATGCGTGATATTGATATTAGGCGTTTTGACCCGTTTGGGCGATTATGGTGGATTGATGATGATATGTTGTGTTTGGTTGATTGTTTGAGGATAGGGTTTGCTCTAGGATGATGCTAGAACAGTAGGGTAATGTCGGGTAACGCCGTTATGTGATGAAACCTGAGTATTTGCTATTTAGGGTAAGTTTTACATGTTGATGTGATGCTTACATGCAAGATATGCTATTTTGGGAAACCGCGTGCACTCAGGACGGCTAGAGTGATGATAAATTAGGGGTTTTTGCTTGAAATAGTTGGGTTAATGTTTTGGGTTGGGTATTGGGTGTTTTTACATGTTTCAGATCTGATTTGGAGTGTTTGACGCGCGAAAACGCACTACAGAGGTGCAGAGGCGAGTAGGATCCTACTCGCATGAAGCTTCATGCGAATAGGCTCCTAATCTCCTGAAGTTCATGCTATTACAAATCCTAATCGCCTATATATAGGCGAATAGAGCCCTATTCACCTCAACAACTAGCAAATACAATCCTAAATGCCACTTTTACTAGCAAATACAATCCTAAATGCCACTTTTACTAGCAAATACAATCCTAAATGCTAGTCTGATTCCTAATCGCGTGTAATGCTGCTGTATGTATATTTTAACATCCCAAAACACGGATTGACACCTAGGAACATGTTAGGAACCCCAGGACATGTCTAATGACTTGGTAACACGTGTTCGGACTTTGTTATGCGTTAATTGGGCGTTATGCTAGATAGGGTGAATGTTTGCGCATGCTAAGTGTTTAATTGCATAAGTTTCATGATATCTTGCTTTCAGCTAACACGTGGGATGTCGGGTCACCAATGGGATGCCGGGTATTGTCTGGGTTGGTCGGTTTAACGTTTAAACATGTTTTCAACATACACGGTCACGGTCTGGACAACTTGGGGAATGATTAGCCTTCGGGTTAGTAGTCATCACACTTATGTAAACTCATTGATAGGTCGTCACTAAGTTGGGTCATCATACACGTGTTGGGATTCTAAATATCCGAAGGCGCACTCTAAGGTGAGTTTCACGGCCTCACTCTTTTACTGGTTTTACATTTTCGGGGGAGAAAACATGCTGTGTTCTTTAAACGTGTTTCAACTATGTTTTCATAAAAGGCGATTCAACTAAGTTTTCATAAAAGGTGTGTCAACTACGTTTGAGTATTCATGAATTCATTGGGTTTGGAGTATTCATTATGTTTTCACGTATTCATTATGTTTTAGAGTGTTCATTATATTACTATGCGATCTTTGGAAGTCCCGGGGAGAACCATGAATGTGCGGGGATGCACAACGGGGGAAATGTGGATAGCGCTATTTGGGCTTGACCCACCCCACTCGTCGACTGGAGGTCGGACGGGTGCATGTTGTCTCTTAGGTATTCAGTATTCAGTATTCAGTATGCAGTATTCGGTATTCAGTATTCATTCGGGCACGTATTCAGTATTCACAGTATTCAAGTCCAGTAATGGTTTTCCAATCGCAGTAGTAACAGGTATTCATATGTTTTGCATGCACGTGGTCTGGATTGACCATGGTTATTCAGTTGGAGTTGATTCATGCTTGGATTTTCACTTGGAGTCGGTATACATTTGGAGTCGGTATTCATTAAAAACCTGTGAACTCACCGGCATTATTTGCTGACGTTTTTAGCATGTTTGTCTCAGGTCGCTAAGGTAGCAGCTGTCGATAGGCGCACGGAGTCTCACGGCGTCTAGGATTCATGTGCATCTCATTTAGTATTTTCAGACTTTCGTACTTTTGATTTAGTGTTGTAATAAAATTTTACGCTTCCGCAGCGATGGATCATTTATGAAAACTCAATGGTTTGTTTATGTCATTTTTACGCTTCATATAGTGTCGTTTATTGTGACCGTTGACTTGGATCCTGGTATGTCACGCGCCTCGCGGTAAAACCCCGCACGTGGAAATTTGAGGGTGTGACATATAGGCATATGGTGCATTTATGGTTTTAAGGTCTTTTAACTTTAACAAAAAATGGAGGATGTGTTATATATCCTTTTTGTATTGTTTTAAAACAAGGATTCACAATGACTGTTTTGTTTTTATTTAGTTTTAAGTGTGTTTTATAAATTAAAAAGGGAGTGTTTAATATAGTTTATTTATGAAACAATTTTTTTTTTTTATTACAGGTGTTTCATCTTACATTCCAGTGGGGATAGAACATGTATCACCTATTTCGCAAAATAAGACATATTTACCTGTAGTAGACAAATCAATTATTACTCAGCTTGGAATAACGTTTGCTACATTTGAGGAGTCGTATAATTTTTATAAGAAGTATGCTGATGCAGGTGGTTTTACAATTAGAAGTGCAACCGACTATAAAAAGGATGGTATCATTCATACTAAGTACTATATATGCTCTAAGGAGGGTTATAAAAGACCGAAGGCGTTTGATTCATCTAACGAAGAGTCTTCCTCTAAAGTTGAGGAGATTTAGCGTTTTTGTTATTTCAATAAGTGTGTTCAGAAATAACCTGATTCTATGTTTTGTTTGTATTTAAGTTCAATAATGTGATTTGTATTTTTTTTAAATAACTAGCATCGTATCAGGTGTGTTATATGACAGCAACAGTGTTTTTCCAATATCAAGAGTGTTTTATAACAAGCTAGTATTGAATAACAACATGTCATCAACAACATCATATAAAAGGAGTTACAGGTTTTGGTTGGTTTTTTTTAACATATACGAATCAGTAGTGTTTTATAGAGGGGGTTTACAGATGTGAATTCGATTGGTTTTTAACATATACGAATCAGTAGTGTTTTATAGAATGTTTTTTTTTACCTTAATAGGTTGATACAAAACAAGATTTAAACGTGCTATAATAGCCGTTTGTAAAATCTTACCAACATCTTAAGTAGGCGAAGTAAGCATTTTGGCGAATAATCGCCTTTTTGTACATTTTATTGTAATAAAAATAACAACCCTTTAACACCATTATGAGAATAAGTAATGTTTTATAGGCTGTTTGGTTAACATGTTATGTAGGCGAAGTAAGCATTTGGAAGAATCAGTGGTGTTACAATAGCTGTGTGAAATAAAAAAAAAAGTACCATCATAATAGTGACGTCTTCTTAAGATCAAATATCCAAAAACAAAATGTACCATCATCCAAAACATATTCTAGACATAATCCAAAACATATTGTGTTATAAAGATAAACACGTATTTTTCCAAATCACAAAATTAAAGTCATTTTTCCCATTGACGACCCCAATCGTTCACTAATTCGATCAAACGCGATCTTCTCAAATCCTCTCCTAGTAGCATCTGGTAATCGGGAATATTGGTCCACACCTAACTCAACATCTGGTCTATACAAATTGACATCACTTAGTAAGATCTTTGCATGTACCGAAGAACGTCGCTCATTCCGTTTTGATTCAGATACCGCCAAATCCCTCAATTCCATTTCTTTAAAAAAAACAAAAACAAAATTAAGTGATTAAACCCACATAAAAAAACACATAATGTATTCATAATGTAAAACATTATAAAAAAACTTTCAACTTATATATATTTGTATTAACATTTAAACTTTATAGTATCATGTCCACAAACAAAACACTATCATATCCGCAAACTTAACACTTTCATATCCACAAACACTATCAAAACAATATTGTACCAGCAAACAAAACACCATTACACCATCATCATATCCGTAAACACTACCAAAATAGTTTTTTTTTTCGAATATGAATTATTAGCTTCTTTCAATATTGCAAAGCCTAACCCAAAAAGCAATCAGATCTGAAAAAATATAAAACCCACTGTTATCAAACAAACACAACAATTCCCCCAAAAACCCGACTACCAAAACACTATAATATCCGCAAACAAAACACTATCATATCGTCAAGATTTGAGCATTAAAACACTATTATATAAGGAAAAAAACTATTATTCGTATAGATCAACAAAAAAAAACACTATTATTGAGCATTAAAACACTATTAGATCAGAAAGCAAAGAAAAAAAAACACTATGTTTCCACCCGAAAACAGTATCAGCAACCCATAATCAACCATATCCGAAAAAACCCAATATCATGATTCTTAAAAAACCAACAGAAATCTAATTAATAACACAAAATAATAAAAAAAAATGAGCTTTATTTTAACCGCAATATTTGTCAATGTAGCTGTAGGGTGCGGTGGTTTCTGATCGCCATGCATGTTTAGTCGTTGGTTGTCGGCGGCGTGTGGATTAAACCACCGTATGGGTTTGCTTGGCTTGTATTTTGTTCGGTGTATGGAGTTTAAAGAGGTTTAAAACACTGATAACCGAATGTTTAAAACACGAGTATAAGATTTTTATTAAGATGATTATAGAAGTATGAAAAAGAAAGAAGGTTGTGGTTCAGTGGGTTTTGTTTTTTGGAAGATGAAGAAGGTTTGAATGTAGGAGAGGAGAGAGATTATAATAGTATATAATAATATTAATATTAAGATAAAAAGTGACGCTTGAATTAAGGCGAGAGTTAAACAATTTCTATATCAAAATACAAGAAAAAGACATAACTACCCTAATTTAAAACACTTATTGGGTCATCCTACCCTTAATCATTAAAATGTAATAAGTAGAATCTTAACAAACCCAAACTTTTAATCTCAACCATCCATTTCTATATCCAATGGTTGAAAACACTTCCTACACAAATCAATTTCCTACAAGAACCTTGCCCTATATATATATACACACACACACACACACATATATATATATATGTGTGTGTGTGTGTATATATATGTATGTGTGTATTTGGGAATAGTTGCATTTTAACTGAACGCGTCTATAGAAACATTATCTAAATGTAATATATTTTGCCATTTATAAAGTTAAAAAACAAAGTTTAATGAAATATTATTTTAGTTAATGAAAGTTGATAAAGTTCAAAACTATGAACTTTTGTTTAGAATTGGTATGGAAATTTCATGTTTTAAGCATAATATATAAAGACTGAAACCTTAGGGGCCATATGTGTCATTTTATAAAAGATTCAAACTACCCTCCCTTCTTTTTCACGTATTTTTTTGACCAACGACGACCATTCTGGCAACTCAAAAACCGGTTATTTAACGCGCATTACATCGTTTTTATTATTGAAAAAATTTTTCTTCGTCATTTATAACCGATTTCGGTCATTTGGGTTTTAATCGTGTTTTAAACAAGAGTTAATTTGGATTTGGTGAGAGTAACCGACCGGAGTTTATAACCGAACTCTAACGTCCACTTTTCTTGATACATCTATAAATTGGTCATTGTTCTACGTTCCCCAGACTTTGGACATCACAAACCCACATTTATATCAAACAAATCATGATCAGAAGCCTCCGATTTTCGGATCAAACGTTCGGCTCTCCTTCTCCATTTTCGGTCCGACTTTGTGACTATAAGTCTTTTGTCTTGGTGTCGTTTTGTTCCTTATCCAATTCTGATCAATAGCCCCATCGTTTCAAGCATCATTCTTACTGTATTCGGATTATTGATATTTGGGTTAGGGTTTTGGTCGAAAAAAGAACATTAATACAAATAAGTTTGTATTTTAAATATTTCATCATATTAGGCTAGCGCTCTAGTGGTTTGTGTGTAAGTGCGGGAGTGAGGCAAACTGGGTTTGACCCAGACGCCCCACACCATTTTTTTTTAATTTTTTTATTAATTTATTTAAATCATATATAATCATTAATAAATATATTAAACTTAAAATATGTATAATAAATTCATTTCTCTCCAAATATTATAAAAATTTATGTGTAGATTCTTGACACTATAAATAAAGTTCCTACACTTTTATTTTTATGAAAATATTTTATTTTCATATTTTATTGATTTAAATTGTTTTAATCATTTTTAATTGATTAAAAATTCATTTTAAATGATTTGAATACAAATATTTTTGTAGAATTATTATTGTACATCAGAAACTCAATCTTAATTTATCGGACAAGAAATATTTAGTATTTATAGATTTTCCTATTTTTAATCATTTAAATACATTTTAAATTCAATAAATCAGTTTTAAATACAAATAAAATGAGAAAAAAATATGGAAAATTTATTGTGATCATCTCTCATCAGAAAGTATCTATTTTTTCACAAAAAAATATCATTTTTGAAACATATCTTGTATTTTGGTTATATATATGCTTATTTAAATACAATAAATCATTTATTAATTAATAATACTTATATTCTGTTTTATAAATTTAATTTTTTATAAAATAGAAATATTTTTATATTCCATAGTCATAATAATCAATATTAGACTCATTTATGAAACTTATGTTTATTTGTTTAATCATTTCTAATTATTTACAATTATAGTTAAAAGTAATTAACTAATTTCTTTTGTATAAATTATTTTGGAATATTTTTAATTAAATATTCAATTGGTAATATTTATATTACCTAATCATGTTCACAGACCTTAATCATATTTAAACATATTATTTTGGATATTCGAGCTTAATATTAATACCATTTATTATAGAAACTCTAATTTCCCAAATCGACTTAGCAAACCCTAATACCTTATAACCCTAGATACCTTAGAGTTTTTAGACATTTCCCTTATTAGTATTCTTAAACGTTATAGGTAGAATTCCTCGGGAATTCCCAGTTATTTAACTCACGACAGCTTAAGTTGATTTTGGATCGCTTTCGCAAACTCTGAGTATACTTATCTCCCTTTTCATTTTTACACTTTTGGGGTAGAACATGTATATATATACAAATGTGCACATTCATTTACACATAATCTTTTATACATTTATAATTCATATACGTGTCTGGTTATCTTCGTGCCTTATGTCAGACTTAAACATAGTTTACTTACATTGGTTGCTTGAAATTGTTATCTAGACTTAACTACAGTTAAGATGCTCAAATGCTCAAATTGACGTAACTTAGGTTACGGTGCTCAAATACTCAAACTGGCGTAACTTAGGCTACGGTCACTACTACAGATTTGGTTTGAAGATGCTATGTATTTGATTTGTAAATGTTGTGGAACAACACCATCAAAAGATAGGGCATCATCAAATCCTAAATTGGATGATGCGGCTACATTTGACTACCCCCATTTAATTCTACAACAGCACCAACAAAGGATTTCCTACTACTACAATATGGTGACAGGTGTCACTTTGACAGCCGCATCACTAAAGCATTTGTTTTATAATTAAAAATTTCAAGCAACATCACATATGGCCTTTCCCAGATTTACTACTTGTACAATTTAATCAATAAACAAATATATAATATATGGCAAAAGTTGGAATTAACATACCAAAAAACAAAGCTAATGTTAAACTTGTTTTACAAAAAACGTACGCGTTTCCGAACAAAACACAAACAAACAATGCACACATTTTCCGAATGAAACATAGACGTATACAATACATGTTTTCCAAATGAAACCCAAAAAGTTTGCAGCCCAAAAGTTGTTGACCCGTCCACTTCATACACTTAACAGCCAAAACAAACTCTTCAAACCTTGTAACCCGATCCATTGAAACCGCCTGACAAAACAAATAATGTCACATTAACAAAACTAGAGTATTTCAGCGACGCGCACATTGCACGTTTTAAGAACACGAATTTGCAAAACATACAATCTAAAACCAATAAAAAACTTAAAACACTACACAGAAGTAACAAAACAGGAAAAACATGGTTCAGGTTGGCCTAATGTGTCCTGTTTTGCCCTGTACCAAAATACCCCTTTTGACCCATCCAATTCACTTATTCGTTATCTATACCAGAAAATGAAAATCATATCCAACTCTTAACGTTTGGCTAGCTCACCAACTTTTGTACCCCATTATGTTTATTCCAATCTTTCTTTTTTCATGAAAGATACAATTTAAAGCTTTCTCATGGACATTGACGGTTTACAAGTTGTCGTCTATGTTTATGAACTCATCGATGGAGAAGTAAAAGTCGACAAGATCGATTTCAAGAAAACAACCACGACCACTTTATAATGCCACTCGCTGATTTATAATCCTTTTGCTATTTCTGTATAGTGTAACACACTATGAGCAAATCATTAGCAGTCAAACCTGATGAATACAGTTTGGCCGACTTCAAAACACATGTGACCTTTTTCGCCTCTTTAGCTAGTCTATTTTAAACATGACCCATTCAAAGAAAAACAACCTGGAGCACACATTTGATAAAAATTCTACCAACTTTACATAAAAGCACATGAGTTTGCACATGAAGAAGAAAGTTCCATACATCTAAGTGGAGCACTAGAGTATTTCAGCAAATTGCGCGTTTTAAGAACACTAATTCAAGAAACATACAATCTAATAACCAATAAAAAACGGAAAATACAACTAACACTATCAGCAAATCATAACCAGAAAAATGGTAACCATTAGCAAATCATAACCAGTCAAATCTGATGTGTAAACTATTAGAGGGTTAATTTTGGGCTAACCTTGAGACGTTTTTGAGGATTTCATTTTGGACCATTAAACGCCTTTTGAATCAATTCTGGCATCAACCTTATAAAAACCAATAAATTTACCTTGTGTACCTCTTACATCCCTTGTTAACTTGTGAAAGAGCTGCATTAACACAAAAGATAACAACTTGATAAATACTATACATACTAAAACAATAATTCACCCCTTGTTATTTGTTAACTTGTGAAAAAAGTTGCATTAACACAATAGTGTAAGTAAATACATTATATTCTTTTTTTTCTTTATTGACAAACTAAAAGAAAGCATTGACGGGTCAGCCTGACCCATTCCAACAGGTGCACACTAGCTAAAGACATTTTTGAGACTATATACGTAAAACTGAAGTCTAAGAGAACAAAACATTAAAAGACAAGTGAATGGGATACCAGAGAAAATAACAACCCATTGTAAGCAGCTTCCATTGTATTCTAAAAGTGAAAAGGCTGAATTACTTATAATTTTTAGGCGGCAACATGTAATCATACCAGCTAGATTATAAGCTTTAACCTTTAAAAGCAAATTCATCAAATTGGTTATATCTATTCTATCTATATAATAATTGAGGTCACTTTGGTTGAATCAAGGCCTTAGAGAGGGCCTTTATGATCCAACAACTAATATGGAGCTCCAAATTATGACTATATAAAAACCTTTTTCTTTTATTTTTTTTTCATTCTCCATATCAAAACTCTCCTATTCTTCCTAATTCCTAACAAATCTTTCAATCTTTCTTCTTCATCTTGCATCATTTTTTGATTATCCACAACTGATTAAAGGTAAACATCCATACTACTCTTCTAATGTTGATTCCTATTATTATTTTGACTTTTTTTTATTGTTAACATTATTAAGAACAAATCAAACCGAATGAAAATTCTTATTCTTTTACGTGGAAATCATTCTTCTTAAACACATGTTCTAATGAAACGGATTTGTGATAAATGGATTTGTGATAAACGGATTTGTGATAAACACATATTCAATCGGATTTATTATAAAGTGATAACAAAGATACTGTCAATTCCTATTGTTATTTTTTTTATTCTTTTTAAGATTTCCTAATCTAATAACCATTTGAAATCATTCTGGTGTTTATCACATGTTCTAATGAAACGGATTTGTGATAAACATATATTCAATCGGATTTGGGATAAAGGGATAACAAAGATACTATAGATTCCTATTGTTACTTTTTTTTATTCTTTTTAATATTTCATAATCTAATTACCATTTGAAATCATTCTTGTGTTTATCACATGTTCTAATGAAATGGATTTGTGATGAACGTATTTGTGATAAACACATATTCAATCGGATTTGTGATAAAGGGATAATAAGGATTGCGTTCAATCAGATTTATGTTAATTTTATTATTGTCATCACGGTTTTTTTAGACATATATTGAATCGGATTTACTATTCGATCGGATTTAGTAATGCTATATTTTAACATTTGAAAAACAAGATTTGATCCGAAGACACAAACGCTATTATGTCTTATCATAATGGTTATCAATTCTTCAAGGTATTGCATGACCCTTCGGCAATAGTTTTGGTATATTTGTTATTTTCATGTACATATGCCTATTTAATTTTCAAAAATGATTCTTTATTTTTTAATGTTATTTTTAACGTGTCAATCCAGACTGTGCTGAAGGCCATGAACAAATTTCTGTTGTCTAAAAACATACATAACAGGGACGTTACAGTTACCACATACGAAGGACAATCTTGGTTGGTATGATTTTTAATGTTTTTAATGTAATTTATTTGAATTACTATTTTTTGAATTTATGTTTAATATTATTGTAATAATTGACTGTTTTTCAAAAAAAAATTAATCACATTTATTTATATTACTGTTTTTCGAAATTATTTTAATATTATTGTAATATTAGACCGAATTTAATGTCATCAATTCTGAATTATTGTTATTTATTTACATCAATAATAATTAACTGAATTTAATGTCATTTAATCTGAAATTTGAATGTGAATTATTATTATTTATTTACATTAATAAAAATTGACCGAATTTAATGTTATTTATTACTATCTTTTAATAATTGACCGAATTTATATTAATATTAATATGAATTTCAATTTACCATAAGAAGCCTCATTTATTTTTATTATGAATGATTGATTATTAATCAATTTAACCTTCATTTATGAACGAAATAACTCTCATTTATTTTTAATATTACGATTTTAGTTTTACTATTTGTAATAATAGTATTATTGACCGAATATATTATTAATACTAATTGACATTAATAATAATTGACCGAATTGAATGTTATTTATTACGAATTTTTAATCTCATTTATTTATATTAATATTACTACGAAATTATGTTTAAACTATCTTTATGAATTATTATTGGTCTTGCCTGCAATTAATAGGATTTATTTTGTTTTTTAATGTTATTTAGTATGAGTTTTAATGACATTAATTATAATTGACCGAATTTAGGGTTATATATTATGATTTTTAAGCTCATTTATTTATTATTGACCGAATTAAGTTACAAATATATTACTAATACTAAAACTAATATTACGAATTAGTATTGGTCTTGTCTGCAATTAATAGAATTTATTCATTTTTTAATGTTATTCAGTATGAGTTTTAATGACATTAATAATAATTGACCGAATTTAGTGATATATATTACGATTTTTAAGCTCATTTGTTTATTATTGACCGAATTGACCGAACTAATTACGAATATATTAGTAATACTAAAACTAATATTACGATTTTTAATTTTAATCCCATTTATCTCTTATTGACCGAATTAAAATTTTCTCTTACTATTTTTACGAATATATTACTAATACTAACTAATACTAATACTAATATTACGATTTTAGTTTGCTTCAATTAGAAGTTATTTCCATTAGCGAATATTGTGTCTTTAAATGGTGTTCAATCCAACACAGGCTGTTTGTTACAAAGGTTCCAACACAAGAAGTCATTGATTTTCAAATTAAAATTACGATTTTTTATGTTTGTAATGTAATTTATTTGAATTATTGATTACGATTTTGTGGTTATTTATTAAGATTTATAATCTCATTTATTTATATTATATGTTTACAAATTATGATTAGTCTTGATTGCAATCAATAAGATTTATTCAATTTTACTGTTATTTATTTAGATGTTTAATATTATTTATTGACATTAATAATAATTGACCGAATTTAATGTTATTTATTAAAATTATTAATCTCATTTATTTATATTACTTTTTTCGAATTTATGTTTAATAAGATTTAATTATTTTTTATGTATTTTTAGTATGTTAGAATTAATGTTATTTATTGACATTAATAATAATTGACCGAGTTGAATGTTATTTATTATGATTTTTTAATCTCATTTATTTATATTAATATTACTACGAAATTATGTTTAATCTATTTTTATGAAATTATGTTTAATCTGTTTTTATTAAATTATGTTTAATATTATTTATATTACTATTCATTCGAATTATTATTGGTCTTGCCTTCAATTAAAAGGATTTATTTATTTTTAATTGATATTTATTATGAGTTTTAATAACATTAATAATATTTGACCGAATTTAATGTTATATATTACGATTTTTAAGCTCACTTATTTATTATTGACCGAATTAATTTACGAATATATTACTATTACTAATACTAATACTAATACTAATATTACGATTTTTAATTTTAATCTGATTTTTTTATTATTGATCGAATTAAATTATGAATATATTACTAATACTAAAATTAATATTACGATTTTTAATTTTAATCTCATCTATATCTTATTAACCGAATTAAAATTTTCTATTACTATTTTTACGAATATATTACTAATTACTAATACTAACTAATACTAATACTAATATTACAAATTTAGTTTGCTTCAATTAGAAGATATTTCTTTTGGCGAATATTGTGTCTTTAAATGGTGTTCAATCCAGCACAGGCTGTTTGTTACAAAGGTTCCACCACAAGAAGTCATTGATTTTCAAATTAAAATTACGATTTCTTATGTTTGTAATGTAATTTATTTGAATTATTGATTACGATTTTGAGGTTATTTATTAAGATTTTTAATCTCATTTATTTATATTAGTATGTTTACGAATTATGATTAGTCTTGATTGCAATTAATAAGATTTATTCATTTTTAATGTTATTTATTAAGATGTTTAATATTATTTATTGACATTAATAATAATTGACCGAATTTAATGTTATTTATTAAAATTATTAATCTCATTTATTTATATTACTTTTTTCGAGCTTATGTTTAATAAGATTTAATTATTTTTAATGTATTTTTAGTATGTTAGAATTAATGTTATTGACATTAATAATAATTGACCAAGTTAAATGTTATTTATTATGATTTTTTAATCTCATTTATTTATATTAATATTACTATGAAATTATGTTTAATATGTCTTTATGAAATTATGTTTAATATTATTTATATTACTGTTCGTTCGAATTATTATTGGTATTGCCTGCAATTAATAGGATTTATTTATTTTTTAATGATATTTATTATGAGTTTTAATGACATTAATAATAGTTGACCGAATTTAATGTTATATATTGCGATTTTTAAGCTCATTTATTTATTATTGACCGAATTAATTTACGAATATATTACTAATACTAATATTGCAATTTTTAATTTTAATCTGATTTATTTATTATTGACCGAATTAAATTATGAATATATTACTAATACTAAAACTAATATTACGATATTTAATTTTATTCCCATTTATATCTTATTAACCGAATTAAAATTTTCTATTACTATTTTGACGAATATATTAGTAATTACTAATATTAGCTAAAACTAATATTACGATTTTGGTTTTACTATTCGTAAAAATAGTATTGTTGACCGAATATATTACTAATTATAATTGACAATAATAATTGACCGAATTGGATGTTATTTATTACGATTTTTAATCTCATTTATTTATATTAATGTTACTATGAAATTATGTTTAATATATTTTTATGAATTATTATTGGTCTTGCCTGCAATTAATAGGATTTATTCATTTTTTAATGTTATTTATTATGAGTTTTAATGACATTAATAATAATTGATCGAATTTAATGTTATATATTACGATTTTTAAGCTCATTTATTTATTATTGACCGAATTGACCCAATTAAATTACGAATATATTACTAATACTAAAACTAATATTACGATTTTTAATTTTAATCCCATTTATATCTTATTGACCGAATTAAAATTTTCTATTACTGTTTTTACGAATATATTACTAATTACTAATAATTACTAATACTAATACTAATATTACGTGCAGAAATTGTTTCACAAGTCGCTAGGTTTGTTATTTGCATATTCAACATTTATGTTTACAATATTCTTATTTTATAATTAGTTACACATTTTAATTTTTCTATACATAATTCTTTTGTAAAGGTTTACTGTGATTGGATGACCTGATTTACTTCAATCAAAAGATACTTCCATTGGCGAATACTGTGTCTTCAAATGGTGTTCAATCGAGCACAAAATGTTTGTTACTAAGGTTGCACCACAAGATGTCATTGATTTTGAAATTTAAATTATGATTTTGTTGTTATTTATGAAGAGTTTTAATGTTATTTATGATAATTTTAATGTCATTGATTTGAATGATTGATTATGATTTGGTTGTTATTTATTAATATTTTTAATCTTATTTATTGATATTACTAATATTACGAAATTCATTTTAATATTGTTGACCGACTTTAATTTTGATATTACAACTTTCCTTTAATCAATTGTGATGAAACGATATTTTTTTTAAACATATACGACTTTCTTTCAAACATTTATTTAAATCTATTTTACAGTTTATAATTTAAATATAATCCGAAGATAACACTGTACATTTATTTTCCTACACTTTTATTATTCTTTTAATAATAAATATAATTTAAATATAATTAACAGTTTCCTAAAATATATATAATGTATTCAAAATAATTTTCAATGCTATTATTAATATTACGACCTTAATGTTAATATTGTTGACCGAATCTGTATAAAAACTTTTTACGTTTTTGTTAAATTGATGGAGGTCAATTCTTTGACTATATGTCTTTGAATTTGATTGTGCTAATTTTAACCGTTGTTGACCAATTCACGTCAATTACCAATCCTTCCCATTTTTATAATTCAAAGACTTTCCTTTAATCATTTGAAATGAAACGATATTCTTTTAAACATATACGACTTTCCTTTAAACATTTATTTAAATCTATTTAACAATGATAAATCTATTTAACAGTTTATAATTTATATATCATCCAAAGATAGGAGTGTACATTCATTTTCCTACACTTTTATTATTCTTTTAATAATAAATATAATTTAAATCTATTTAATAGTTTCCTAAAATATATAATGTATTCAAGATAATTTTCAATGTTGTTACTAATATTACGACCTTAATTTTAATATTGTTGATCAAATATTAGTAAAAACTTTTTACGTTTTTGTTAATTTGATGGAGGTCAATTTTTTGACTTTATGTCTTTGAGTTTGATTGTGTTAATTTTAAGCGTTGTTGACCAATTCACGTCAATTACCAATCCTTCTATTTTTATAATTCAAATATATAAATAAATATTCCTACTCGATCACGTCAATCGAGGCACATTATTTCCGATTTTGCAGAATTGTTCGAGACACAACAATACTATATAAACCTTAACAAATAATAAAATCATTTAATCGTCATACCAAATTTAACAACAAAATTAAATGATAATATAAATTTTCAAAATGTTACTTTTGATACAACTAATAATGATAACTAATGATGTCAATAATAAATTGTATATAATGGGTAAGGCAATTTGAGACGCTGATGATTTTAATGTCATTTATTTGAATGATTGATTACGATTTTGATGTTATTTATTAAGATTTTTAATCTTATTTACTGATGTTACTAATATTACGAATTTCATTTTAACATTGTTGACCGACTTTCATTTTGATATTACGACTTTCCTTTAATCATTTGTAACTAAACGATAATCATCATCTTGATTTCAATAAGTGTGCTAATTTTAAGTGTGCTAATTTTAAGATGTTAATAATAATTTGTATATAACGGGTAAGTTAATTTCAGACGTGGATTATTTTAATGTCATTGATTTGAATGATTGATTATGATTTTGATGTTATTTATTAAGATTTTTAATTGTTAAGTACTATATTTACACAGTTTAAATAATGACGTTTTTTGACGGCTTTTTGTAACATGTCAAAAGTTGCCTAAAGTGTGTGTACAATGGGTCCTTTTGGCTACATGTTGAAATGGGTCTGGGGTTGATCCTTTTGGTGTCTATTTTTTAATAAAATATAGGAAATTTATATTACAGCATGTGACATTGGACCCATTTTCTTATTAGTTGTTTTTTTAGCTATGTAATCGGTTTGAACCATTGGAGAGATAACATGAAAATTTAAGCTACCCATTCAAGTAAGTGGGTTAAGGATTGTTTCTTGATTTACTTATCACCGTATCCATATCTTTACAACAACTATATTTTATGTAGAACACAAATATGGAATACAATGGTGGAGGTTTTCATAAATTATTGAAAATGAGCTGCACTCCGAGGATCGTGATGACAATGATAACAACTTCGAAGGTGAAAAATCAGCTATCAATGAGCAAGAGTTGGAAGATTTTGATTGAAGTAATGAAAATGGACCATTGGTTGAAGTTCGTTAAGCCCCAACTAAATGATAAGTGTTCTATGCTTAAGCTTAGTTATGATTATAATATAGATATTACCCTTACCCAAATGATGTAATGTGTGATATTGGTTGAAGTTCGTTAAGCCCCAACTAAATGATAAGTGTTCTATGCTTAAGCTTAGTTTTGATTAGAATATAGATATTACCCAAATGATGTAATGTGTGATATTGTGATAGTATGCTATGTAGTTTGCAGTTGTCAAATTAAACTTTACTTACTCGATATATCCATCATTTCGTTACATTAAACTGTTAGATGACATTTTGCATTTAACATCAAAAATCATACATATTGCATTATCAAACATTTAGTAACCAAAACAAATCGTATAATACACTTCTTATTTTCCTGCTTTTTTTTTTCATTTTACTTTCGGGTGAACCGTGGGTCCCCACGGGACTCTAACCTAGTATTGTTAATAACAGGAATGTTAAAAACTAGCTAAAAATAAACAAGCAAAGAAAATATAGAGGATTGACTATAAAGCATAATTCAGTGAGTTTTGAAAGATCTTAGTTTTATCAGGTGTTCACAGTCTACAAATCACAGCATTCCTGAATAATTAAATATTAGAGATTCACTTATCTTAAAAAAGGCATATGAAATAAATTGTCAGTTTGGACGAAGCATTTCATCGAGCAGTTGGTGTGCAACTTCAAACCTTTCACCTATAAACAACAAAACATAAAACATTAACCCTCAAATAAGAGAACTAAAAGAAAACGTACTGTATGCGAAGAAAATTGACCAACAGAAATTACAAATAGGATAAAAACAAATGCAACAAATGGTAAAGTATACAAACTTACAATGGGGTCTACTGGATCGTGGTAAGTTGTTGTAATGGAAGCAATTAAATTTGATTGACCATGTAGGAAATATATGGGTAAATATGAATTAATTTAGGAGAAGAGATCGACGAGGCATTTTGGTGGAGATTTCACATGGGAACAATTAACTATAGGTATTTGGAAAAGCGGGAGTTTTGGGAGGGATGGAGAAATTGAAAAAAACTTGGGAGGGAATTTAAAATTTCATGAAAATTTGGGAGGGACGGAGAAATTGAAAAAAAAAACTTAGAGATTTTTTTTAATGGCAAGGAATAACGTGCTAACGATCGTGACGCTGGACGTTGTTGTAACACCCCAACCGATGGCGGAAACATCGAGGTGTCACGTAGTGACGATTGTTCAATAGCTCATGGACTAAAGTGTAAATTTAAATACATTGATTAAATAATTTATTACATTGAAATAAAATTACAGGATACAATAATTCTAAAGTGACAAGTCTAGCTAAGATACAATGTAGACAAGACTGAAATATAAAATCCAAAAGCCTAAAAGAAGCGTCTCAAAACAACCTGAAACATGTACAAAATAATTTGGTCAATACAAAAATTGTATTGGTGAGCATACCCTGTTTAAGTAAATATAGTGGAAAAGTGTTTAGCAATTCATGTGCGGTACCATTTGCAATTATGTAATAAGTAATATCCGTTCAAAACCAAACCTGAGAATAATGACTAACACATGACTAACCAACTGAATAATGAATTAACAAGACAATGACCAAGATTCTCTCAACAGAGTCTCAAGGGGGTATACCATAGTACTATTCATTGAAAAGCTAGGCCGCCCAGCGGTTAATGATTTTGACAAGTCATAGACACACCAATTATCATAAAGCAAACACACATGAGAATTGCATTAAGTATAAGAAATTGAAACTTGATTAATATATAAGTACATGAGTCACCCCAAAGTAGTAAAACGGTAAAAAGGGGAAAGATATACTCACCGCTTGCGAAAGCGAGCAAAATCCAACTTAAGCGGTCGAGAGCCAAGTAATGGGAATTCCGAGGAATTCAACCTATAATGTGTAAGCATACTAATAAGGAAATGTCTAAAAAGTCTAAGGTATCTAGGGTCTAAGGCATTAGGGTTTGCTAAGTCGATTTGGGGAATTAGAGTTTTTATTATGAATTGCATTAGTGTGAAAGTTTCATGTCAAAATAATATATCAAAGTGTGTAATGTGTTTTAGATAATAATAATTATTACCAATTGAATCTTTAGATAAAAATATGTTTTGGAATATTTAAAGCAAAATGATTTAGTTAATTACCTTAACTAAATTAGAATAAATATAATAATCATAACTGTATAAATATTAATTTTGAGTTACACAATGATTCAACAAAAGATAATAAAGATATTAACCCATATGAGTATTTCTATTTTATAAGAAAAAAAATATTTATAAAATAGATGTTTGAATTGTATAAATAAATAAATGTTTTATTATGTCTAATTAAACATAAATAATGCTAATAATACAAGACATGATCCAAAAATACTATTTTTATGGAAAATGGATACTTTTTGATGTAAATTAGTGAAAGTAATTTTCTCATAATTTTTATAAACTTATTTATAAATAAAACTGATTTAATGATATTAAATCATGTTTAAATGATTAAAATTAGGAAAATCAATAAAAATAAATGTTTTCTGTCCCAAATATTTTTAGTTCAGCTCATAATGATTAGAAATAATTTCTCATAAAGTTTGAGATTAAAATCATTAAAAATGAATTTTTTTATCAATTAAATATGATTAAATGAATTTAAATCATTAAAAATATAAAAATAAGACATTTTCCAGAAAATAAAAATGTAATAATTTTCTATGAGGTGTCAAGATGATACTCCTAAATTTTTACAATTTTTGAATCAAAAATGAATTTATTATGAATATTCTAAGTTTAACATGATTATAACAATTATATAGTATCTAGAATAAAAATAAACTATGCAAAACTAAATCTGTAAAAAAAATTAATGGCTGCTGCTGGGTTTCGAACCCTGGTAGCCTTTGTGTCAATATGAGTTACAAACCACTACACCAAATGACATGTATGTTGATATTTCTGATTTATAATTGCATTTAAACAATATTTAAGTGGTCATCATCTTCTTCCCCAAACTAACAACTAAGAACCCTAACCCTCAAAATTTCAATAATCAGATTTAAACAATATTAACCCACAAATTCATGGGGCTTTCGAAGGGGGATACACAAGAATCAAAACGGCATAAGAAAAGAGAACTCACATGGTGTTTTGCGGTTCGAATTTAAAGGTTGCAGGTCCAAACACATGTCCGCAGATTTAAGGGTTCTGGCACGATCTAGAACAAGTTTTAAAGTGGGTTTCGAAAGAGTATAAACGCAGAAACAAAATGGCGAGCACAATTTGTAAGGGACGAGTAGAAAAATCAGGTTTTAATGTGCTTTACGTCTCCGGTAATAAGGTCGCCGGTTACAAGTCTTAAATTCGATTAAATCATGTTTAAACACATTAATACTACCTAATAATGGTCCGTAACTGTTGAATACATATGAGGAAATGAAAAGCCCTCATAAAAACAAATTATTACTCAATGAAACAGCTTTCGGGGGATAGCCGGACGAATTCCGGTGACCGGAATGTGTTCCACCGAAAAAAAACGCACGGGAACAGAGGAAGAAACTGTTTGTTATATATTTTTTTTTAAAACTTTCACTAAATGGCAGTATTAGTCCCTGTAGTTAACTTAGTTAGATTAATTATATTAAGGTTAAGTTTTTTTCTTTATAAAACACTAACCAAGTTAATATAACCTAACCAAAACACTTTGAAAACTTTATAAAACTTAATTTTTTTTTTATAAAATCTTTTACGAATACGTTTTAACATACGCGTTTAATTAAAACTTATACCCAATTCATAACAAGTATAATTAATAACATTTTATTTCGCTTTAAAATTAAATTTTGAAAACGACGAACTTATAGGGACTATAACGAAAATATTTGAAGGGTACTATTGTCAGTTTGACGAAAGGCGAAGGTGACGGATGTCACAGTCTCCCCTACTTTAGAAAATTTCGTCTCGAAATTTATTTCATGTGGAGGTTACTATGAAACAAAAGGCGTTGTAAAAGTCAACTATGTTTTTAAAAGAAAATTTAATCTTTTATGATTTAAAATAGTTGTCTACTACCCAAAGTAAAAGTTCAAAAATCTTTGACAGTTAACCCAAGGTTAGAAAATTGAGAGTTTAAATGAGAAAAGTTTTGGGAATGTGTAACGGATGAGGAGTAGAGGTACAAATGAAGCAGTCTCCCCTACTTTAGAAAGGTTTCTGACCAAACTTTATTAAGGACAGGCAACAGGATTTTGACTAACAGGGGGTGTAAGTGTATACAAAGTTTAAGGTTTTCTGTAGGGGTGGTCAAAAGAAAGACTCTAGGAAGACGAATTGAAGCTCGTGTAAGAACGTTCTTATTGAAAATGCCAGCTATTAGTCAACTATCTAATGAAGAGGTAGTAATGGGTAATGGGTAACGGGTTGGTTCTTGGTTAGACTCCTAGTCCATTCCCGCAGTATCGTTTATGCTTATATATAGGGTGTACCGCAGCTGACCCACCACACTCCCGATACTTTGGATTCGTACTGATTGTCTACCAACAGCCTGATTAGAATTACACACCACCCTCATGTACCTGTAAGCCCATGATTGCGTTCCGGACCGTAATCATCGATTTACCTTACACTTAGGTGTTATGCTTTTCCATAACCCTATCCTAAGTAATACTGGAAATAAATGCGTGCAACTCATATGTAATAGCCACTGTAATGAAATAATGTTCAATCATGACATGGTTAGAGGTCCTTCCCTTCCGGGTTTTCCCTTTAACCGTAATGTGAATAACATGTAAGTATAAGACATGGTTAGTGGTTCTTCCCTTTCGGGTTTACCATTAACCGGTAACTCCTGTCCTCATCGTTGGCTTTAAACACTCATATTGATAACCCTGAGATTTACACCGTTCCCCTCGGATTAAAGAAATACTCTAACCCGAGTCGTACGTGGGCACCGGCTTAGATCTCATACGAGTTATCAACTAGTATGTTCGTTGGCCATGATGAAGAACAAAATAATGTGAAGTATAACAGGGTTTTGCTCAAAACAGGAAAGAAAACATGCATACTAAGTACGCGTTCAAGTAAGTATATAAGTATAGCATAAAATTCCGACGGAAAGAATAGTATAACATAAATCGAGTAAATCGCACAATTGCACAAAATGAAAGTAAACGAGTTGAATTAATGCAAATAGTCAAAAATAATTACAAATAACGTGTTAGAAATAACTATGAATAAAAATGGTGCAAGAATAAAATAGTGAAATTTACGGCAAATGAATGTGCACGGAACGGGTGTATAGCCTACTGGCGTGTGAGTTAAAATCTAGTAATTTTACATATATGCGTTATACTATAAAAGGCATTTAACAACATTCTGATAAAAAAAACTATATCCATTGTTTTGTTAAACCAAAGGTTTTGCAACTGAAAGAGTATAAGTGTAAAGGTAAATTTTCGCAGTTTACTCGACTTTGTGATATTGTTGAAAGAATAGTAGTGATGCATGAGAATAATTTTTTTGGAAATCGAAGTGTTTTCATGTGTTTACGAGAAGTCGAGTTTGAAAAACGTTATAAGGCTTATTATTAGTTGCAAATTTCTCCCGAAGACATATATTGAATACGTCAAAAGGTTTACATTTGACTTTTAAAATATGCAACACAAGTTTGTAAAATGCAAAATGAAACCATTTCATGAAGTATGTGTAATTCTAATGTGCTTTAAAAGACCATGATTTAAAATGACGTGAATGATAATATTAACGTATATAATAGATTACCAATATTTAAGAAAATTCATAATCAACGAGATGTAGAAATAGATCCTTGAGATGTGGATTTCACTCCTAACTCAAAGATGTATTTCAAGATTGAAAACGATTGTGGAATGAAACCAATCACTAAGTTAAGGATATCACTCCCAGCTTAGTGGTTAAGTTTCTTTTTGAAGGAAACACTCTTTGAGGTATGGATGTCACTCCTATCTCAAAGATATATTCCAAAGATAAATAACATATAGAGGAGTGAAACTAATCACCAAGGTATGGATGTCACTCCTAACTTGATGATATCGTTTCGTTTGTGAAATACGAGCGTCTTCTTCGCCAAGCAAAATATCGAAAGAATAACGGGAAATAATCATAACGAAAATATCTTAAAAGAAAATATAAGAAATAAGAGAAATACAAACGAGAGGACTCGTGAAAGTAAGCTTAGTTATAGACTAGGCTAAAAGGCATTCTAATAACCTAATTCCCTATAACCATGGCTCTGATACCAATCTGTAACACCCCAACCGATGGCGGAAACATCGAGGTGTCACGTAGTGACGATTGTTCAATAGCTCATGGACTAAAGTGTAAATTTAAATACATTGATTAAATAATTTATTACATTGAAATAAAATTACAGGATACAATAATTCTAAAGTGACAAGTCTAGCTAAGATACAATGTAGACAAGACTGAAATATAAAATCCAAAAGCCTAAAAGAAGCGTCTCAAAACAACCTGAAACATGTACAAAATAATTTGGTCAATACAAAAATTGTATTGGTGAGCATACCCTGTTTAAGTAAATATAGTGGAAAAGTGTTTAGCAATTCATGTGCGGTACCATTTGCAATTATGTAATAAGTAATATCCGCTCAAAACCAAACCTGAGAATAATGACTAACACATGACTAACCAACTGAATAATGAATTAACAAGACAATGACCAAGATTCTCTCAACAGAGTCTCAAGGGGGTATACCATAGTACTATTCATTGAAAAGCTAGGCCGCCCAGCGGTTAATGATTTTGACAAGTCATAGACACACCAATTATCATAAAGCAAACACACATGAGAATTGCATTAAGTATAAGAAATTGAAACTTGATTAATATATAAGTACATGAGTCACCCCAAAGTAGTAAAACGGTAAAAAGGGGAAAGATATACTCACCGCTTGCGAAAGCGAGCAAAATCCAACTTAAGCGGTCGAGAGCCAAGTAATGGGAATTCCGAGGAATTCAACCTATAATGTGTAAGCATACTAATAAGGAAATGTCTAAAAAGTCTAAGGTATCTAGGGTCTAAGGCATTAGGGTTTGCTAAGTCGATTTGGGGAATTAGAGTTTTTATTATGAATTGCATTAGTGTGAAAGTTTCATGTCAAAATAATATATCAAAGTGTGTAATGTGTTTTAGATAATAATAATTATTACCAATTGAATCTTTAGATAAAAATATGTTTTGGAATATTTAAAGCAAAATGATTTAGTTAATTACCTTAACTAAATTAGAATAAATATAATAATCATAACTGTATAAATATTAATTTTGAGTTACACAATGATTCAACAAAAGATAATAAAGATATTAACCCATATGAGTATTTCTATTTTATAAGAAAAAAAAATATTTATAAAATAGATGTTTGAATTGTATAAATAAATAAATGTTTTATTATGTCTAATTAAACATAAATAATGCTAATAATACAAGACATGATCCAAAAATACTATTTTTATGGAAAATGGATACTTTTTGATGTAAATTAGTGAAAGTAATTTTCTCATAATTTTTATAAACTTATTTATATTTAAAACTGATTTAATGATATTAAATCATGTTTAAATGATTAAAATTAGGAAAATCAATAAAAATAAATGTTTTCTATCCCAAATATTTTTAGTTCAGCTCATAATGATTAGAAATAATTTCTCATAAAGTTTGAGATTAAAATCATTAAAAATGAATTTTTTATCAATTAAATATGATTAAATGAATTTAAATCATTAAAAATATAAAAATAAGACATTTTCCAGAAAATAAAAATGTAATAATTTTCTATGAGGTATCAAGATGATACTCCTAAATTTTTACAATTTTTGAATCAAAAATGAATTTATTATGAATATTCTAAGTTTAACATGATTATAACAATTATATAGTATCTAGAATAAAAATAAACTATGCAAAACTAAATCTGTAAAAAAAATTAATGGCTGCTGCTGGGTTTCGAACCCTGGTAGCCTTTGTGTCAATATGAGTTACAAACCACTACACCAAATGACATGTATGTTGATATTTCTGATTTATAATTGCATTTAAACAATATTTATGTGATACCCCGAAAATTCAGGTTCTCACTTTAACTAAACTCTAGTTACATTTCCTTGCATTATACTTAACTAGGGTTAGTTAGATAAGACATACGTGCATGGTTGTGAGTCAATGTGTGATTGCATGATTAGTGAACCTCGGACGTTGGTGAAAAATAAACTTATGTGAAAACCATACGTAATTATGTGAACCTAAACCGAACACGTTAATAGAAATCATTAAAAGTGGAGCATGAGGTTGATTAGGGTCTTAATGCATGGGGTTACACTTGTTACGGTCCGAAATAACGAAAACGTCGAAGGATAACGCGTCGGGAGACGAAACGAGAAAAGAGCGCGCCACCCGGACCTGTGAGCGGCCGCTCACAGGCACCGAGCGGCCGCTCGAAACGAACTGACGGGTCTAAACCGCCTTAAACTTATATTTAAGCAACCTAAACTCCCATGCAACCCCCATACTCAACCCTAATCGCCCCCTTACTACCCCACACGAATATTTCACTCAAACAACCTCTGCTAAGGCTCAAGATCATCAATTGGGAGGCTCCAAGGCGCGCGATTGATCGATTGAGAGAGCTAAGGGTATATCTTACGATTTCTTATGCTTTTATCTTGTGTTTTCATTAATAAAAATCATATAATAAGTTTGTCCAGGTCTGAATGAGTTTATAAAACATTAAAGCATGAATCTTTTTGAAGATTAAATGGATTAAACATACTCATAAACGCTTAGTAACATCGTAGGATACTTGTTGCGCAAGTAATTGGTGTTTTGATTCTTAAAGCTTTGATCTTGACATGTTTAATCATAGAATCTGATAAAATAGGTATTAGGAATGTTTTGTGTTGATGATTGGTGAATGTTAATAGTTTTTGTGCACACGGTAGGCGATTAAAGTATGATTTAGGCGAAACTAAAATCTGGACAGAATGGTTAGTCAAACTTGTAGGAGCTGTAACACGGCTCTAACATAATAATTTTAGGGTTTTCTTGGCATGGTTAGGTCACACCTGGTCTTAGCTTTTCATAATGGGTAAAATCATGTGTTTTGGACGTAGGATGAGTCGTTTTTGGAATTTTAATTGATTAGGGGTCATATCAGATTTCCGGATTTGTAAATTGGGTTAACTTTAAATGGCCATAACTTGAGATTTACAAGGAGTTAGGTTATGAAATTTTTACAGTAGGTCAATACTGGAAAAATAGAGCTTTTCCAAGTGGATTCATCTCGTTTGGATGAATACACAATTTTTAAGAATTTTCCTACTAAACTGACCTGTTGTGGAAATTTTCTGAACACTGCTGTGTTGTACGAATTTTTATAATTTTTGTGTTTGGAATTAAGACAAAACAAAAATAGGTATTGCCAAGTGAATCCCAAAGAAAATTCAGTAAAAATTTGGGAGGATAACTCACTGGTTTACTATTTTAAATAAATTCGTTTTGATGGCGCACAATCTGTCCTGAAAACACAGATTGTGTATTATGTGACTATGTGATTACTTGAGGTCTTAGGTGATCTAAAATTGACATATAACGGAAGTACACATGTTTACGACACATATGGGCTATAGAAACTAATTATAACCAACTCATTCACCAACGAGTCCGTAGGGTTTACTATTGCATGTAGAATCACTAGGCGTCGCATACACACTTTTGAATATTTAAAACGCCTTGGACAAACGAGTTATATGGTGTAATGATGTTACGCCTATACTCACGTAGTGACACTGTTACTAGGGTGTCGGTAGCATATAATACTTGCTGTTTGGATTCTTTGCTTACGCGATAAGGTGAGTATCACTACTTTTTCTCAAAGCATGCGTCTCGGGTTGAGACCACATTGGTAACGTTTTCTAGTCTATCTTGAGATAACTTACTTTTACACATCCCGGGTTTGGGGTGCATGGTTCACGTGGTGAATCTATTTTTACTAATTCATATATATGTCCTTGATGAACTAAACCAAACACATCGTTTAAGTCCTTCAAAATACCGAATCAATTGCCGGTTGGGCAAGCGGGTTAATTAGTTGATAGCGCTATTAGGTCTAACAAACCTCACATCGTGCTGGGAGCACGGATGTGAACTATTAGCTTCAAACATAATCATTGTCGATGGACAATGATGCAAGGCATCTTTATCCCGGTTATGGGAAGTTGTTCATTAGTAGTTCGGTATTCGCCGGTTTTAGTTATCATGAGTGGGCTAGCTACCCCTGACATTTGAATTAGCTATTGTTTACAGGGTCTGAGGGACCAACGTTGTACACTTGACTTTTGGGGTTTTGAGAACCTACGTTATTATTTACATCGCTTACATTTATAGTGAACTCACCGACTTTATGTTGACACATTTTAGCATGCTTTGCAGGTCCTTAGGTACGGAGCACGTTTTAGGGCATGCATCATTCGTGTCTTGGGTTATGGATATTTATTATTTCGTACTTTTAAACTTTGGTTTTGGGCGCGTTGTCTTGCGCAGACTTTTGCAAATGTTTTACTTTGTTTACGCTTCCGCATTACTTTAAATTGCTTGGTTGAACTTTGAAACTTTTTCTCAAAAACGAACTAAATGGTTTGGGCATTTAGAGTCGTTCATGATACTTATGGCTATGGGTCCTGGTTTGTCATGCACCTCGCGGTAAAACTCCGCAGTGGAAATTTGAGGGTGTGACAATTTAAGTGGTCATCATCTTCTTCCCCAAACTAACAACTAAGAACCCCTAACCCTCAAAATTTCAATAATCAGATTTAAACAATATTAACCCACGAATTCATGGGGCTTTCGAAGGGGGATACACAAGAATCAAAACGGCATAAGAAAAGAGAACTCACATGGTGTTTTGCGGTTCGAATTTAAAGGTTGCAGGTCCGAACACATGTCCGCAGATTTAAGGGTTCTGGCACGATCTAGAACAAGTTTTAAAGTGGGTTTCGAAAGAGTATTGTGACATCCGTCACTTTTATCCTATTATACATATATACATATATACATTTTTTTTTTACCGCATCTCCTATCTTATACGTCACATTTTATCCAAATAATAATAATAATAATAATAATAATAATAATAATAATAATAATAATAATAATAATAATAATAATAAATATAGTAATAATAATAATGTTAGTCTAAGTCTTGAACCCAAAGAACAAACCACCACCCAACCATAGCCCAAACCCCTCCTTTCTTTCTTAACCTGAGCCCACCATCACACATGAGCCCAACAACAAGAGCCGGCCCACCTTGGTCCAGCCCAATCCCCCTTTCCCCTCCATTCTGTTTAAAAAAAAAAAATTATATACCCTGCCGGGACTCGAACCCGGGCAGGAGGTGTAACACCAACACGCGACAACCATCTGAGCTACAAGCTCCATCTTGTTCAAACCCAACCTGTTATGTATATGACCCGTCTTCGCGTCTGTTTCTTTCTTCTTCCTCCCTGATGCACGCGAGCAGCAGCAACATATTTCCTTTTTCTTTTGTTTGACCAATTAATTGGTTTAATCACGCCTATAGACCCCGAGTATTACGCACCCTAATCATCTCCTCTTTCCTAATACGAATCCATGCGTATTTTGCGAGTCAAACACCATTGATAAGCTTTCCAAATAAGATTCGTTGAAACCTGTATAAATACCAATAATAATTCGATTGAACTTGCACACACACACAACTACATGCGATTAAGAGAACCCCATCCTCAATTTCTGTTATTAACCTCTCATTCGAAGTATTCAATCGCGTTGACTTTTCTGTTTGACTCGTGTTCTTGCTTCAAATCTGCTTGGTATGAACTAATTCGTTTTACGTTTTTAATCATTGATACATTCCGACCAATAACCCTTTGAATCCAGGGGTTATTGGTTGATGAATTCGTGTGATTGAAATTCTAGGGTTCTTAGTATAGATTTGGGGAAGATGACTAATTCGTGTATGTGTTAAATATTTTCAAAAACCAAAACGTTTACAAATATGAGGTACAGCTCAGTTGGTTGGGCCCTCCTCACAAAAGCTCTAAACCGGCCAAGGGCCAAGGTTCGAGCCCCACAACCCACAACATTTTTTTTTCCTTTTCTTATATATATATTTAGCATAATTATTTTTTTTTAAAATAGTTTTTAAATACTAAAAGTGCTTATTAAATTCTACAAAAATTACTGTATGATTTTCCAATGATAAAGTTCATTACCCAATTTTTAGTTTTTCAAAAATAATTTATTTAAGATATATTATTAATAATACAAGTTTATTCATTTATATTTATTAAATTCTATAAAAATATCTAAACGATTTTATAAAATCTCACAAAAATTATCCTAAACTTGTATGGCAATATACATTTCAGAAATAATTTTTATTTCTGAAAAACCGTTTGTTTAATATTTTTAATCAATTTTTGTTAGTTTTAATCATAAATAATTCATAATAAATTCATTTTTCAATATTTTTGCACCAAAATTTTATATAAATTATTTCTAACTATCTAGAACTGAAATACAATTTTTAATTCAGAAATTCTTTGATTTTAATATTTTTAGATATTAAAGTCGTATTTTGACAATTTGAAATAATTAGATTAAATATTCTATTTTCAAGAAAATAATTTTATAAAAATTATTTTCATACTCAAAACCTTATGCTATGATTATATTCAACTTAAAATTTTACAAAGAGACTTTTATTTATTTATTCATTAAATTTCTCATAATTAATAAACAATTTTTTAATAAACAAATAAACGTTTATCCCCAATTCGAAGCCCTAGAAATACATCTATCCTAGAGTTATTTCCCTTACACGTTATCAAATTCTTTAGGTTGATTCTTTGGAATATTTCCAACGCATATTTCGTTGTCCAGTTCAATTACAAGCTATTACGTATACAGTGAGTATTCCTACCCCTTTTTGCTTTTATACATTTTTGGGGTGTTACATGTACACTATTACAATTTCAAATACAAGTTTACAATTTTTACAATACAATTCTAGTACTATGTGCATTGCTTACAACGTGCTTTATGCTTAGACAATACATGTGGATTACATTTGTACTTAGTGAAATCATTAACATGGTACAAGCCGACCTTAACATTGGATAGCGCTATTTGGATTGACAACCCGCCTAGATTGATTCTCCCCCTTTTTCATCGGAGAATCCGTGGCCATTGTTAAGTTATCATCCATTTATTGGTTGAGTACACTACAGTTCATACAGTACATTATACAGTCACAGGGTTGATTTCGCTCATTTGTATGATACATAGTTTACATAATTGCATTGTAGCTTGCACTTGAATTGTATAACTTTTTAACCTACTATATATATCAAATCTAGGAATGCTCACCAACATTTCATATGTTGACCAAATCTATTTTGTACATGTTTCAGGTGCAGTTTGATCTAGTGCTTTAGCAAGAGACATTTAGTGCTTTATTTCAATTCAGTTATTTCATTATTTACATTTAAGTTAAGACTTTGTATTTTCCATTTCCATGTAAGACAATTTTGATTATTCAATAATATTTACATTTTAGTACCATGAGCTTTTGAACAATCGTCACTACGTGGCACCTCGATGATTCCGCCATCGGTTGGGGTGTTACAGATTGGTATCAGAGCCATGGTTATAGGGAACTAGGTTACTAGATGAAATAGGCCTAGACTATAACCGAACTTCAACTTTCATGCATAATATTTTCTGAATTGCCTTACCCTCATTTCCCTCTACTTTCCTTCTTCTATCTTTCCCTTTTTCTCTCTCTCCATTCTTTTCATCCTTCATCATGGTGCATAGAGATGGTGTTTTCAGGGAGTGGAAAGTTTACATCATCATGGAATGGGAACAGTACCTTTTATGAAGACACTCTTAGACATAATGCCTACTCTTACTTTACTCCTTCGAAGTTGTTGAACTTTAATGAGTGTGATAAGGACACGTGCAATCTGGAAGGGTGGACGCCTGTACACTGGGTTTTCTGGCATAGGCAAGCATAGCGCATAAATCCATTTACGGACCTGTTATGCTTACCTGGGGATTCCTGGAGTGAGTGTCCACTTATAGGCTAAAGCATGTCTTCTTTGATCACCATTGGGTTCAATTCCTTTGAAAAGTCAACGTTCTTGTTGGGCTTTACAGCTAGACAAGGGCACTCCAAGCATTTTATGCAAGTATTTCCAATAATACTCTCTCGGTTCATATACAATATTTTGTATTTCACGATTTTCATATATTGTTTACAAATTCATACTTTCATAACCATCTATGGATTTCACAATCACACTTCACCTTACCCTCTTAGCCACTTTTTAAATATTCAACACCCTACCCAAATCATATTATTTCTTTTCTCCACATGTTATTTATTTTAAAAACTATAACCTCATACTTTAGCACAAACTAAAGATTTCTAAAACTTGTTGTATTACTTAGTACCTTTACAAAGTACATAATATTTTTTTTTTAAAGGATGTCCTCGAACTTAAATTCAATTGATTATTTATGGACGTAACAAACGATTTTCTATATAATGTTTTAAACTATTACAAAGCCTACTTAGCTTGTACTATTTAACAACTTTTGCCTTATGTACAAAACCAATTTTGAAATTTTTTTTAGAATAATATCTAGTCTCTAGATACTCCATCAACACTCACTCATTTTCAACTTGTTCAAATTTTTACAATATTTGGCATATACCACAATCATGTTTTCTTATACATTTGATTATAACCTT
The DNA here is from genome assembly GCA_028751855.1 of Ambrosia trifida. Classification (NCBI taxonomy): domain Eukaryota; kingdom Viridiplantae; phylum Streptophyta; class Magnoliopsida; order Asterales; family Asteraceae; genus Ambrosia; species Ambrosia trifida. Next base: position 56,017,673 of record CM054123.1, on the reverse strand, counting down.
TGATCCAAACCCCAAAATTTACACTGCTATATAACCTCCTTACTATAAAATAAACTCTTTATCAACTATCTTCACATTCACCATCTCTCACAACCTTGATTCTGCTTCAAAAATTTTCAACATCCTCTCAAGAACTAAATTCATATCCTTCACCTTCTCACACGTGAGCTAGTTACCCATGATAATCAAACTACTAAAAAACCTGATACTTGATTCTACATGATTTTTTTTCTTTCTTTCCCCAAAACATCATTGTTTATGAAACTTGATTTGACTATTCACTGGACATTTAATTATTCTTGATACTTGTGTTTTCATTTTCATAATTCTATTTTCATTTTTGTCGCACTCATTAGCATACAACATCTAGAAATTTCCTTACGTATTATTGTGTATTAACACAGATTGGAAATTTATTATATTTATCATACAAGACTCTATCTTGCATTTATTTGAAACGTTTAGACTTGATACTTGATCTTACAGAGCTTTTCTAAGAAAACATCATTGCTTATTATATGAAACTTGATTTTTCCTTTAACTTGACTATTCATTAATTATTCATGATACTCGTAAACATTTAATTATTCATGATAACACTTACACTTAATGGTTGTAGTACTTACAAACTTGCTTGCATAAACATACTATCAATTTGCAATCTATGTGAATAATAATTGCTGCACTTAATAGAGGTCATCATGCCTTTTTCAACAGTCGGGAGAGGCCCTACAACCTACTCCACGACTGGTGGGGGCTATCGAACATACTCAACGATTGGTAGAGGTCGCTATGCCTTTTCAAACAGTCGGGAGAGGCCCTACAACCTACTCCACGGCTGGTGGAGGCTATCGAACCTGCTCAACAATCGGTGGGGGTCATAGAAGGACGCAAAACTTTAATGTAAGGTAAATTGATGATTCCGGTCCGGAACGTAATCATGAATTTACAGGTACGTTAGGGTAGTGTGAAATTCTATTGGAGTTTTTTTTTTTTTTTGTAGGCATCCGGTACGTTTTCGAGGTATCAAAGGTGTGGTGGGTTAGCTGCGGTACGCCCTGTATACAAACACTAATGATGCATTGAAAGTGAGACTGGAAGTCGAACCAGGAACAAGCTATGCTTACTTGGTGGTTCATTTAGTGTTACTGTAGTCAATCAACCCGTACATTATCATAGGATTCCTAAAACTTGAAATTTAGTGATATACTAGATTCTTATTTTTCCTTACTATTCGAGACGAACCAAATCCGTAACCCACATCTATCAAACCTCTCATCCAAATCATTCGAAACAATTCACCCTGTTACTTATAAATTTACGTCGTGCCTAAATTTTCCAAACCACAGTGATCATAATTTTCACCTAAACATCCATAACCCTATGTTTCTAATAACTTCGGGACGAAGTTTCTAAAAGTAGGGGATGCTGTGACATCCGTCACTTTTATCCTATTATACATATATACATATATACATTTTTTTTTACCGCATCTCCTATCTTATACGTCACATTTTATCCTAATAATAATAATAATAATAATAATAATAATAATAATAATAATAATAATAAATATAGTAATAATAATAATGTTAGTCTAAGTCTTGAACCCAAAGAACAAACCACCACCCAACCATAGCCCAAACCCCTCCTTTCTTTCTTAACCTGAGCCCACCATCACACATGAGCCCAACAACAAGAGCCGGCCCACCTTGGTCCAGCCCAATCCCCCTTTCCCCTCCATTCTGTTTAAAAAAAAAAAAAATTATATACCCTGCCGGGACTCGAACCCGGGCAGGAGGTGTAACACCAACACGCGACAACCATCTGAGCTACAAGCTCCATCTTGTTCAAACCCAACCTGTTATGTATATGAACCCGTCTTCGCGTCTGTTTCTTTCTTCTTCCTCCCTGATGCACGCGAGCAGCAGCAACATATTTCCTTTTTCTTTTGTTTGACCAATTAATTGGTTTAATCACGCCTATAGACCCCGAGTATTACGCACCCTAATCATCTCCTCTTTCCTAATACGAATCCATGCGTATTTTGCGAGTCAAACACCATTGATAAGCTTTCCAAATAAGATTCGTTGAAACCTGTATAAATACCAATAATAATTCGATTGAACTTGCACACACACACAACTACATGCGATTAAGAGAACCCCATCCTCAATTTCTGTTATTAACCTCTCATTCGAAGTATTCAATCGCGTTGACTTTTCTGTTTGACTCGTGTTCTTGCTTCAAATCTGCTTGGTATGAACTAATTCGTTTTACGTTTTTAATCATTGATACATTCCAACCAATAACCCTTTGAATCCAGGGGTTATTGGTTGATGAATTCGTGTGATTGAAATTCTAGGGTTCTTAGTATAGATTTGGGGAAGATGACTAATTCGTGTATGTGTTAAATATTTTCAAAAACCAAAACGTTTACAAATATGAGGTACAGCTCAGTTGGTTGGGCCCTCCTCACAAAAGCTCTAAACCGGCCAAGGGCCAAGGTTCGAGCCCCACAACCCACAACAATTTTTTTTCCTTTTCTTATATATATATTTAGCATAATTATTTTTTTTAAAATAGTTTTTAAATACTAAAAGTGCTTATTAAATTCTACAAAAATTACTGTATGATTTTCCAATGATAAAGTTCATTACCCAATTTTTAGTTTTTCAAAAATAATTTATTTAAGATATATTATTAATAATACAAGTTTATTCATTTATATTTATTAAATTCTATAAAAATATCTAAACGATTTTATAAAATCTCACAAAAATTATCCTAAACTTGTATGGCAATATACATTTCAGAAATAATTTTTATTTCTGAAAAACCGTTTGTTTAATATTTTTAATCAATTTTTGTTAGTTTTAATCATAAATAATTCATAATAAATTCATTTTTCAATATTTTTGCACCAAAATTTTATATAAATTATTTCTAACTATCTAGAACTGAAATACAATTTTTAATTCAGAAATTCTTTGATTTTAATATTTTTAGATATTAAAGTCGTATTTTGACAATTTGAAATAATTAGATTAAATATTCTATTTTCAAGAAAATAATTTTATAAAAATTATTTTCATACTCAAAACCTTATGCTATGATTATATTCAACTTAAAATTTTACAAAGAGACTTTTATTTATTTATTCATTAAATTTCTCATAATTAATAAACAATTTTTTAATAAACAAATAAACGTTTATCCCCAATTCGAAGCCCTAGAAATACATCTATCCTAGAGTTATTTCCCTTACACGTTATCAAATTCTTTAGGTTGATTCTTTGGAATATTTCCAACGCATATTTCGTTGTCCAGTTCAATTACAAGCTATTACGTATACAGTGAGTATTCCTACCCCTTTTTGCTTTTATACATTTTTGGGGTGTTACATGTACACTATTACAATTTCAAATACAAGTTTACAATTTTTACAATACAATTCTAGTACTATGTGCATTGCTTACAACGTGCTTTATGCTTAGACAATACATGTGGATTACATTTGTACTTAGTGAAATCATTAACATGGTACAAGCCGATCTTAACATTGGATAGCGCTATTTGGATTGACAACCTGCCTAGATTGATTCTCCCCCTTTTTCATCGGAGAATCCGTGGCCATTGTTAAGTTATCATCCATTTATTGGTTGAGTACACTACAGTTCATACAGTACATTATACAGTCACAGGGTTGATTTCGCTCATTTGTATGATACATAGTTTACATAATTGCATTGTAGCTTGCACTTGAATTGTATAACTTTTTAACCTACTATATATATCAAATCTAGGAATGCTCACCAACATTTCATATGTTGACCAAATCTATTTTGTACATGTTTCAGGTGCAGTTTGATCTAGTGCTTTAGCAAGAGACATTTAGTGCTTTATTTCAATTCAGTTATTTCATTATTTACATTTAAGTTAAGACTTTGTATTTTCCATTTCCATGTAAGACAATTTTGATTATTCAATAATATTTACATTTTAGTACCATGAGCTTTTGAACAATCGTCACTACGTGGCACCTCGATGATTCCGCCATCGGTTGGGGTGTTACAAGTATAAACGCAGAAACAAAATGGCGAGCACAATTTGTAAGGGACGAGTAGAAAAATCAGGTTTTAATGTGCTTTACGTCTCCGGTAATAAGGTCGCCGGTTACAAGTCTTAAATTCGATTAAATCATGTTTAAACACATTAATACTACCTAATAATGGTCCGTAACTGTTGAATACATATGAGGAAATGAAAAGCCCTCATAAAAACAAATTATTACTCAATGAAACAGCTTTCGGGGGATAGCCGGACGAATTCCGGTGACCGGAATGTGTTCCACCGGAAAAAACGCACGGGAACAGAGGAAGAAACTGTTTGTTATATATATTTTTTTTAAAAACTTTCACTAAATGGCAGTATTAGTCCCTGTAGTTAACTTAGTTAGATTAATTATATTAAGGTTAAGTTTTTTTCTTTATAAAACACTAACCAAGTTAATATAACCTAACCAAAACACTTTGAAAACTTTATAAAACTTAATTTTTTTTTATAAAATCTTTTACGAATACGTTTTAACATACGCGTTTAATTAAACTTATACCCAATTCATAACAAGTATAATTAATAACATTTTATTTCGCTTTAAAATTAAATTTTGAAAACGACGAACTTATAGGGACTATAACGAAAATATTTGAAGGGTACTATTGTCAGTTTGACGAAAGGCGAAGGTGACGGATGTCACAGTTGTGGTCAGGGTTGACTACTCGATCATCGCCAGCCCCTTAGCTCTCCTAGATGCGCGGAAACCCGATATCCACCCACTTGAACATCCCAGTCTAACCGACGCCACCCGTTTCGCACTTCACCTCGATGTCGTATAAGATAATAGGGAGAGCAGGAATCGAACCCGAGTCACAATTAACGCCAAGTGTTTCCCCAACCACTTCATCACTAGATCATTGACCACTTCATCACTAGATTATTGACGAGAATTAGAGAACCTGATATAAATAAATAGAAAATTTAATAATAATTTAGTCTCTGATGAACACTTTTTTGTAGTGTAAGGCCTCGTATGATCTATTAAGACATGTGTGATCTATTATTGCCCTTTTGTGATCCATTAATGTCTAATAGGGTAAGACATATATGATCTACTATTGTTGATATTGATCCATTAAAACCCAATATAACAATTAAGACATTTATGATCTACTATTGTCGATTGTGATCTATTAGGCCTAATATGATCGATTAAGACATGTATGATCTACCATTGCCCATTCCGATCCACTGAGGCCTAATAAGATCCATTAAGATACATATGATCTATTATTGCCCATTGTGATCTATTAAGACCCAATGTGGTACTTTAAGACACATATGATATAGTATTGCCCATTGTGGTCTATTAAGACCCAATATGGTACTTTAAGACATATATGATCTACTATTGTTGATTTTGATCCATTAAGGCATAGATGATCTACTATTATCGATTGTGATCCATTATGACTAATATGATCCATTAAGACATGTATGATATACCGTTACCCATTGTGAACCAATAAGGCCAAATATGATCCATTAGACATGTATGATCTATTATTGCCCAGTATGATCCATTAAGGACCAATGTGGTACATTAAGACATATATGATATACTATTTTCGAATGTGATCTATTAAGGCCCAATATGATCGATTAAGACAAGTATGATCTGTTATAATGTCGATTGTGATGATCCATTAAGGCCCAATATGATCGATTAACACATATATGATCAACTATTGTTGATTTTGATCCATTAAGGCACAATACGATCCATTAAGGCATAGATGATCTACTATTGTTGATTGTGATCCATTATGACTAATATGGCCCATTAAGACATGTATGATCTACCATTACCCATTGTGAACCAATAAGGCCCAATATGATCCATTAGACATGTATGATCTATTATTGTCCAGTATGATTAGTACTTTGCTAAAATGTTATTTTTTTGGATATTCAACGTTAAAAGGTGTTGTCTTTTTTTTTATTTGTTAAACCATTTATAAGAGTGTGTAATGGGGCGTGAAAGAGGGCGCCAAATAGGGATGACAATCAAACCCGAATCCGATGGGTAAACCCGAAACCCGACACATTTGTCATCTTGTGCTAAAATTACCAAAAAGTTAGTGTATACTATTTGTTATCTATATCTTTAATTGTTTTTATATGATTTAAGTATTTAATATTTATATATTGTAATCATTTACATATATATTTAATAAACCCAACGGGTTTTGGGCCGGGTTTGGGACAAGCATACCTAATCGAGTATGGGGTTGGGATTACCAAAACCCGTCCTAAACCCAACCCATTGCCATCCCTAGCGCCAAATCGAATTTAAGGCCCCCAACACCGTTACAGGGGGGCCTTAAAATTGGAAAAGAGTATAAATACTATACAAATACCTAATTGGTAAAACTGATACGAGTACCAATATGATACGGGTATCTAATCATTACGATTTACCTAATTGCTAAAACTCGTAACGATTTACTAGTATCATACCTTTACTTGATGATTGGAATGAAATATTAAAAAATTAAAGAAATTGTATATCTATAAATATGGTAAAAACTTAAATTTTATGATAGTGAGAATCAAATTTGAAATTGAATTAAATTGATTTGTAGGTCGAACAATATGAAGTATAATAGGTATGGCTATTTGTATTTTAAATATGTTGTTGAATATATATTATCGTTTAAAATTTAAATTATTATTTTACTAGTTTTTATCTTGGGAGCGTCCCGGGTTGAAATATCTAACATAACATAATAAAATATATTATTATTATTATTATTATTATTATTATTATTATTTTAAACAAATCTCTGTCATAAGTTATCATATTCAAATATAAAAAAATGAATCTCTGCGCCGGGGTATAAATCTAGTGTCATTACAAATGAATTCGGAAGTTTGTAATCGATCATTCTAAAAAGAACTAACATGAAATAAGAAAAAAAAAGTTAATTGTTGAAATATCGAACGCATTAGTCTAAGGGTTATGTGATGCGTTAAAAAATTCATGGGTATATGATCGGGTATGTAGTTCGGGTATTTGGGTATGTTGTTTCGGGTAATCGGGTCGGGTATCACCTAATCCCAGACCCGACCCAAACCCACAAATTTTTTTAAACTAATCCAAACCCGACACAATACCTGTCGAGATACAAAAAAATAGTCATTTTTTTCTCCGATTTTTATATAACACTATGGTACTCGTTGGAAAGATAATAAAACGCTCGTTAATTTGGTGTAATTTTTTTCTTTAAAAAATCTCGTATATAAAAGATATTAACGTTTAAAAGTTACGGGAGGAAACACGAGAGATAAAATAATAAAGGTTTAATATTTAGATTTAGTAGATTAGGTTAAAGATTATAATAAATTTGGTTAAATCATATTTATTTCTTTTTTTTTAATTGGTTTAGAGTTGCCACATCATATCCTATGTGGCATCTCTCAAATGAGAGATTGCATAAGAGCATGACATGTAGGATTAATCCCTTAGCAATATATATATACTAGCTAGCTGATTACCCCGGGAAGATCCCGGGGTTGAAAAATCTAATTTGACGTGATAACCTATTGCAAATGGCTCAAGTTAACTAACCACAAAATCTCTCAATCATTGCATGTCTATAGTATTCTAATCAGTAATAACTCGTATTCCCTAACCTAAAACCTAATCAGTAATCATCTAAAGAATCACTTATGTAAGCTGCAACTATTCAAAAACTCATCACATCTCTCTACTATCTCATTAGAGTAAAAAACTCATTACATCTCTCTAATCTCTCACATTTTAATGACTTCTATAATTCCTAACCTAATCAACTAAACAATCACTTAAGTTGAAAGTTGAAACCATTAAAATACTTATCACAACTATGTACCAAGTCTCACAATACTAATATTGATATCTAACATAAAAAAATGTATAACTCTAATATTAACACCTATCACAAATGCTAAAAAATGAATAACTCTAATGTCAATATTCAATACATAACCTAAAACAATGTATAACTTTAATATTAATACATGTCATAAAGGTTAAAAAAATACATAACTCTAAAATCTCTCTACTATCTCATTAGAGTAAAAAACTCATTACATCTCTCTAATCTCTCACATTCTAATGACTTCTATAATTCCTAACCTAATCAACCAAACAATCACTTAAGTTGAAAGTTGAAACCATTAAAATACTTATCACAACTATGTACCAAGTCTCACAATACTAATATTGATATCTAACATAAAAAAATGTATAACTCTAATATTAACACATATCACAAATGCTAAAAAATGAATAACTCTAATGTCAATATTCAATACATAACCTAAAACAATGTATAACTCTAATATTAATACATGTCATAAAGGTTAAAAAAATACATAACTCTAATATTAATATTCAATACCTAACCTAAAATAATCTATAAATCTAATTCTAACATCATAATCCTAATATTGTTTTACTTAATATTAACACCTATCATAAAGGATTACAAATGCATAACTCTAATATCAATATTCAATACTTAACTTAAAATAATGTATAATAATAATAATAATAATAATAATAATAATAATAATAATAATAATAATAATGCACATAATTATTCTAAATTAGAATAGAGTTGCTTATTAGATAATAATCTTACATACGTACACAGATGGATTTAAAGTAATAAATACACATAAAAATACATCAATTAATATATATATATATATATATATATATATATATATATAAACCCTACCAATAACAATAATAATATGCAAAGTACAATTATCACCAGATGGAACCTTCTGATTCGGGACGATGATCACAATATCTTGAGCCGAACTCTTTGACAATTAGGATAAAACCACCGAGAGAGAGAGAGAGATAGAGTGAGAGGGAAAGGTTGTTGGTGATAAAGGGTTTAGAAGAAAACAATTAGGATTTGAATTTGGGGAGAGGATGTAGGATATAGGGTTTTATATATAATATTTTTAATTTATTAAAAAAACTCAAAAAATTAAAAAAATCTCATATAATGCCACATGGCACATTAAAAAAGTGGGGGATTACTCCATTGAATGCCATGTCATCAAAGGGCTTTTCTTTTATATATATTAATAGATAATATATATATATATATATATATATATATATAGGGGGAAGATAAATTAAAAACCCACTCGAGTTAAGAAAACTAAGAAAACCCTTGTAAAAACCATCTAAAATTTTGTAATTTTTTTTGAAAAAAATACACAAGGTAACATACATGTTTTTAAGCGTTTTGGGCCAAAAAAATAAAAAAAGCGCCGAACGAATATTTTTAAAAAAAATAAACAACGCAAACTTTGTAACAGCGCTGTTAACATATGTTTTCTGCTTTTTAACATATGTTACAGCGCTGTTAACATATGTTTTCTGCCTTTTAACATATGTTAACATCGCTGTTACAAAGTTTGCGTTGTTTATTTTTTTTAAAAACATTCGTTCGGCGCTTTTTTTATTTTTTTGGCCCAAAACACTTAAAAACATGTATGTTACCTTGTGTATTTTTTTCAAAAAAAATTACAAAATTTTAGATGGTTTTTACAAGGGTTTTCTTAGTTTTCTTAACTCAAGGGGGTTTTCAGTTTATAATTTCCCTATATATATATATATATATATATATATATATAGAAGAGTGAACTGCACCATCAAAAAGTCAATATAGAACCATTAAATTGCACAATTAATTTATGTATAACTATTGCACTTCTGGCATCAACAAATAAAACCCGTAGAATTAATAAATCACCATGAATTGATTTTTGTTATAAAGATGCGGTTGTATATAATGACCGCACCACTAAAAATAACCTATAGCAACAACTAATCCCTTGTGTACTAGTGGGTGCTCAAATGCTTAAATAGACATTACACATATTACGGTGCTCAAATCATTTTGAAACGTGTTAGGATGCTTTGTGTGAATCATATTCGTTTGACCTTATCATGTTTGTTTACTACGTGTTTACATAATGCGTTGATAGATCTTAACACATGAGTTGTAAAACATATTCTTTAAACTTATATATACGTATACGTACAAACTACGTATGCTCACCAACATTATTTGTGTTGACAAAGTATTTTCGTACATGTTTAATCCTTTAGAGCATTCACATTAGGTTCTCTATAATTTTGTGATTGAAATAAATCTTTATATATTGATAAGTGGTACTGAGTAGTTGTGAATGGATGTGGGAGAAAAAAAAATACTCTTTATCCTTATATTTGGTACAATGCTATTTATCCTTTATGATGTTTTAATACTTTTTGAAAGTGATTATAAGTGAAGGAATAGAAAAAATAATGATAAAGTAATTTTTTGTTCTCTTATTTTGTTCTCTTATTTTATACCTATGTTTTATTATTACTTTAAATATTTAAGGAACTATACGAAATATCAATCAAATGTTGTGCTAACAATATCACACGACAAACTTCAAGGCAGTAGCAACCTAACCATAGCATAAGGATGTTTAGCCTTAAAAAACATGTCAACGTAAAATGCTGTTACTGTTTGCTTTGAAATGTTGTTGAAGCCACACGTTTAATTAAACAAAATTATAAAGAACACACAGTGATTACTATACCACAAAGACCAAAGAGGAAACCCTTTCCTACAAGGCACGGTGGTTCTGGTAACTCTCCGGCAAAGCAACGCCGTATAGTAGCTCCTCCATATGCCAAACTTAAATATATTTATTCAGGAAAGGTATAAAATCATACAAAAACTAGTAAACTTTAGACATGGGAAAAGCATTCAAAAAGTCAGAATCTTTAATTTCATTACATTTACACATGAAACTAACGTGTTAATAGATTAATGACTAGACAGTTAATGACGGTTAACTAAATTATAATAGTTAAAAACATATTATAGTTCATTAATTATTATCCCCTTAATTCTTTTTTTTTACCGGCCAACAAACATTTATGCCCGACTACCCAGGGAAGTCCCTACACTATGGACAGACCACCACGACCAACCCAATGGAGGGCCCATACGTACCTCAGGCGGCTGGCGTAGTCAGGCTCGCCCATGCAGTTCCCAAAACCGGGGAAAACCCAACCCCTCACCCGCCCGTAGGCACGAAGGTGAAGGATTGGTAAAACCCAGGCGAGATCAGGGCTCAAACTCGTGACCATAGGCCAGGAGTCATCCATCATTTCTCATTATGTCCCTCGTGAGAATCAAACCTGAGACCCCCAAGAAGAATCCCTGATCCATTCATCAACTGAGATACCCGAATTACTATTATCCCCTTAATTCATCTCAAGAATCTTTTATTAACGTATAACTATAAGTCTATAATGGCATGCCTAAAGAGCAAGCATCCCAAATCACAAGCCATATATTGTGGTTTATATTTCTCTACATATTTACATATCCACATAACCTTCATCTTTCACATTTTTTTTTATCTTACCTTTACAAACATGGGTTTCCCTATATCTTATCATGGGTTCATTATTCTTGTATTCATTATTTTTAGTAACGGTATACTCTAATTACTAGCTTTTCAACTAACTTATGTTTAATGATATTTTTTCGACTTTTCATGACGTTTTTTTTTTTTTTTTTTTTAATTTTTTGATAGTTTTGATCACAAGTGCTTTCACGGGCACATATGGAGTCAACTATGGAAGAATAGCCGATAACATCCCATCTCCCGAAAGCGTTGTGACGCTTATGAAGGCGGCGAAGATCAAAAACACAAGAATCTATGATGCGGACCATGAAGTTCTCAAGGCGTTTAAAGGGTCAGGAATCGAGATCATAATAGGGCTCGGGAACGAGTTCTTGAGGGACATAAGTGCAAGTCAAGACCGAGCCGTGGATTGGGTGAAACAAAATGTGGAACCATTTGTGCCCGGGACCCGCATTCGTGGGATCGCGGTTGGAAATGAGGTGTTAGGTGGTGGTGATCAACAACTCTGGGAGGTCTTATTACCCGCGTGTAAAAATGTCTATGCTGCCCTTGACTCGCTTCACCTAGCCGACGATGTTGAGGTTTCAAGCCCGCATTCGGCTGGTGTGTTTGCTAGCTCGTACCCTCCATCAGCCGGGGCGTTCAAGGAAACGCTTATGCCATATATGAAACCCCTTCTCGAGTTCTTTACAAAAATAAATTCGCCGTTTTATATAAACACTTACCCGTTCCTTGCATACATTAGCGACCCGGAACACATTGATCTCAACTATGCAATATTTAAAAAGAATAAAGGGATATATGATGAGAAAACCAAGCTGCACTATGATAATATGTTTGAGGCGCAGATAGACGCGGCCTATGCAGCTTTAGAGAAAGCCGGGTTCAGGAAAATGGATGTTATAGTGTCCGAAACCGGATGGGCTTCACGCGGGGACCCGAATGAAGTCGGGGCAACGGTTAGTAATGCAAGAACTTATAACAATAATCTACGTAAAAGACTCCTTAAAAAGAAGGGTACGCCTTACAGACCAAAAAAGGTCGTGAAAGCGTATGTGTTCGCTATGTTTAACGAGAACTTAAAGCCCGGCCCGACATCGGAGAGAAACTTCGGGCTCTTTAAAGCCGATGGTAGCATTGCTTATAATATTGGATTCACTGGACTTAAGCCCTCTTCAGCAACATCTCTTTTCTCTTCAAAGGTATGTAATGAACTTGTAATATTTTTGTTTGGGTTGCTAAATGGGCCGTGTTTGTCGGTTTCTGGGTTGAATCTGATCCGAACCTAAAACACATGAAGCTTGACATGACACACATATTCGCAGGTTGATATGAACACCACGGTTTAACACGAAAAAAAAAAAATATTTTATATGTTCTCACATATTTATATTCTAAAGTTTCAAATTTACCAAAAAAGAAAAATACAAAAAATTATAAAACTATGTTTAAATTAAAAAATTTCACATATTTATATTCTAAAATTTCACATATTTATAAAACAACACAGTTGCGTATCTTTTAATATACGCAACTGTGGGATACAACTTTCCTTTTAACAAACTCGTATGATAAACCAGTTAAACGGGTCAACCCACAAATCCATCAGATTGACCTGAAATTGACATGTTAAACTAAACTTATTTGAAGGTTTGACCCAAACTAACCCGCGAATTTCATGCTATAACGTGTTGTGTCAAAAATTCACACCCCAATATATCATTATATTCGTTATGTTTTATCAACTAACCGTTTCAACTAACTTTCTTTGTAGGGCATTGGATCGATATATCTAGTATGCGTTGCAGCTTTGATTCTGATTATAACTTCATGAGAACTCAAAAATGGTTTCTGATGCCTCAATCCACTCTCCTAAGTAATTCTATAACCTAATTATGGAACAAGCATTTTTATCATGGTGTTAAATTTGTTGTGTATATACACAGAGTCACATTTGTATATTTGTATTGGATTCAGCAATTTAATCTTTGAGATTCAGAATTACTTGTATACAACATTTCAGCTTTCTTTAAACACAGGTCCTATGTTTTTAATCTCATATCTTCCTACTTCTGTGTAATTCAAATACGTTGGGGCGGTCGGTAATACAGGCCGCGATTGAAAAAAAACTCTCTACGGAAATGCATAAATAGAGGCGGCAATTCAACCCGTAATCCTTATAAATTGGTCGATTCGGGCTCTGCTTTATCTCTAACGGGTCAAATATGTCAAAACATATTTAAAATAAAAACATGTCAAACACATTCAAAAGTGCATTAAGATGCATACAATATCCTAAAGACTACATTACAAGAAAACTTGTTGTTTTGGGATTCTAGCTCCTTGCTAGCCCCTTTTGTGCTTGAAATAAAGCTTTCATTTCTCAAAAAAAAAAAATAAAAAAAAAATAAAAATAAAAAAAAAATCCTAAACTGTTTTATTAAATTAAAAAAAGGTTAATTATAGGTCTTGAACAGTTAGTCAGCTATGTTACTTCTTAATCCACCTTTGATGAGGAAAATAAAATTGTTATTAATACCTATATTAATAACAAAAGGTCAAATTGATAGCAACAGCTTACTTTATACACTATCTTCAACAGATAAAGTGATATCAAATTAACTACTAATAATAATAATAGTTAAAAGCAAAAGTAAATCATGATCATATTCAAGGTTGAAAAAGTTTGTCACCACATTTGCACTTCCATGAAAGAAGATAATAACAATCATCTTCACCATGAGAAGATTGCTCTCTGTACCCAATCATTTTATGGTGTGGAGGAATAACTAGAGTTGCTTGACATGGTGAACACTTCATGCACTTGTTCACACACCCTGGTGGCCTTGATCCCAATATCTTCTTCTTTTGTTGCACATCAGATACCTTTTCATTAACTGCTAATTCAAACAAATTGAGTTGTTTGAGATAAATATATTTACAATATGTATATGTATATGTATATGTATATGTATATGTATATGTATATGTATATGTATATGTATATGTATATGTATATGTATATGTATATGTATATGTATATATAGAGAATTGGTTTAAAAAATTTGAAGGTGGTTTGCAAATGTTACCTGAAATGGAAGGTGAGAATGTGAGAGAAAAGAGAAGAATGACAGTAATAAGTAACCTCAGGCAAGATGAGCAGGTTGTTGCAGGTGCCATAGTTAAATAATATTATGATATGATAACACTATAAATAGAAGATGTGGAAGATGGTGATGATGCAAGGGGGGAGATGTTTAAGGGGATTGGAATATTTTTGGAAGATGAAGAGCACAAGACAAAAGGGGTCAAAACATGTTTGGAGAATAAGGGACAGGTTTGGTGATGTGATGGACTTTTATGCCAACAGAATTTAATTAACCAAAGTGAATTTTAATCCACTGTTGTTTCTTCCTACTTTTGGGAAAATGTTGCACTGATTTTCATCTGACTAACATTTCCTTTTTGAATTTTGAGCTATTAGTTCTTGAATTTGGAGCATGCTGACTTAATCCACTATTCATTAGAGAGTTAATCTAGTTTCAAGTTAATCCAACATTGGACCTGACCCATTTGACTGATAAGGCGACCAGGTAAAAATAAATCATTAAATTTAACATAGTAAAGATTTTACTTATATAAAAAGCGTTAATAAGGTTACATCCCAAATCTTAAATTGACACGCCTATATAGCCTTATAATCTTATACGGCTCGTATAGAATCAAATCACATGACACAGGTTGCAGAGCATCGTTTGTAGTGTGATGTGATTTTATATGGGCCGGCAGTATAAGTCCATACAACCCATATAGATCTATACGAGTCGTATATATAATTAAACGACCAATATACGTCTATACGAACAAAAAACACAACATAACATCTATACGACCCGTATAAAACCAGACAAAAAGACATTTTCTGACATTCTCTTGTGCTTCTAAAGGTCTATACGGCTTGTATAACTTTATATGAGCCGTATAAATGAAAGGTTGTGAGAATAAGTCAATAAGATTAGGGGGTGTTTAATAGAATAATCCTTATATAAATGCATATAAGACTATCTGTTGTAGCTAGAGGTGAGCAATGGCTCTATCTTCTCATATTTAGCCACGTAAGCGCCCAGTTGGCAGGGTGATAAAGCTCTAGTTCACCAGCCTGATGGTGTTGTGGCTAGAGGTGATCAACAGCTTTATCCAGTTTTTATTTATTTTTTATTTTTTTTTAAACTTTGTTATTTTAAATTTATAATAATTAAATTTGTAACACAAATTAAATAATAAACGTAAATTTTTCATTAATAAAAAAATTAAAAACACATACAATAAAAAAAAACTACTTAAAAGAAATAAACTACTCTTCCTCGTCGATGGGGTGTTCTTATTCCATCCCGTATTCCTTCACGAGACGCGCTTGTTCTAGTTCAAGTATCTTTCGACGAGGCATTGGTATATTGCTAAAGTCTCTCGCTAAAAAGTCCATGTCCCTCATTGACCTCGCTAACACACGCGAGCCCACTAACGGCTAGTAGCTCGCGCCAGCTCTCGCTCAAGCATGTTATGGATCCAGCTAGCTACGTGGAATGTTTTGTGGCTCGCAGCTAAGCGCTCGCGGGCCACAGCGAATAGTCTAACCTAAATTAAGTTTCTGAGACTGATCAGGGGTCATAATATTAATACAGATGAAAATTCAAAGAGTCATGCCATCAAACAGTTGATGTGCACAATCTTGTCATGTCTTTTGGTCGTGACTTTTGTTTTGTTATCACCCTTATTTCTTCTTAATAATTTCCCAGATTAATATTATTACTATTAACCAATTAATAGTAAAAAAAAACTATTACCTACCAATTAATCAGTTATCAGTTATCACAAACAGTGATGATTGTACAACAAAAGCAAAAAAACAAGCATCATCACCATCACAAGCCAACAACTTGTCTCTTACTGCACCTAACTAGAACAAATCTTTCAGAGCACAAGAAAAATCCAACAGCACCCATCCATTATTATTATTAATATTATCTTTATACACAGTAAAGCTTTAAACAAGAAACAAAACCAACGGTTGATAATTGATGGTGGGTGTGGGGTCTCTTTTGCAACAAACACGTCTTCTTCCATTGATTAGACGTTCCATGTACAAAAGTAGGCAATGCTGCTGTTCATATCATGCGGACAACGTCAGCATTTCCTAAACAAGGTACAAATGATCGGAAAATTAGCATACGGTATCAGTCTTTTCCGGGGAGTTCGTGTTAAGTGTTTAATGAGGGTGGAGGACCACTGTTAGTACACCTGCTGCTTTTCTTTTCTGTGATCTGCTTTTTATGCTTTATGTGATTTCGATGGGACCACTGTAATAATATTATTAATTGGGTGTGTGTTCTATCTTCTTGCATTATCAGAGAGGAGGGAGATGAAGTGGTTTGTGAGTAATTGAAGGTTGTACCAATTAGAACTTGACACGTGTGATCTTTGGGCACTAAGACCATGTGTAGTAGGGATGAGCTCGGGACGGGATCGGTACCGAACCGATACCGATCCCGACAATACCGATACCGAAAAGTCCAAAAACCCAATACCGATCCCGATACCGAACACGTACGGTACGGTACGGTATCGGTTCGGTATCGGTACGGTACCGGTATGGTATCGGTATCGGTATTTTGCCTTAAAATACCGATACGGTACCGATCCCGTACCGATACCGATAATACCGAAACCGAAAATCCATAAATATGGATACCGATACCGATCCCGAAACCCCTCGGTTCGGTATCGGTTCGGTACGGTATCGGGATCAGGACGGGACGGGATCGGTATTCGGGCTTGAATGCTCTTCCCTAATATGTAGTGTGGTTCACCCTCTTTGAGACACTTTTCGTCAAGTGTCGTCCACGTTAGCGTAGCGTTGCCACTCTTAATCATTTAAGGGTGTAGTGGTTCATCACGCCTCTTTCATGCCACTTTTAATTAAAAAAAAAAAGGTGTAATGTTACGGGATTTTCACGGAATTCACCCGTGAGTCAAATCATGTTGACCGCATTTTTTGGCCATTTCACGAGGGAGTGGGTGATGTGGGTGGTGTGGTTGGGGCGTGAAATGCCCACACCATGCCCCATTACACAAGGTCCAAGTGCACAATACTCTCAAAATGTATACCACTAAAAACGTGCAATGTAGGCATTTTAGGATGCGTCTTAGGGTGGGTTGTTATAGTAACTATCCTCCGTTTCATAACCATCCTTCGTATCAGCTCTGTGTCATCATCCCCTTTTACCCTTTCCCTCCATCACAAACCTAAGACATAGTGTTTCCTCTTTCCCTTCCTTTTTTTATTTTCAAATATGGGGGGGGGGGGGGGGGTTGTAGACCGGGCCACGCCAATCACGCACCAGCCCTGTGGGGTGTATTGACGACCCTCCACTTTCCGCGTGGCACCTCCACTAGCCTCTTCACACCCCATGCCCATACCCAACCACCTTACACTATATGTCGCCTTTGACTTATAATCTGTGGGAGATTCACCGGCAACATATTAATTAATACATAATAGTTAATGAAAATATGTTAACATGTGTTTTGTCGATGTCTTGTCATTTTTGGGCGAATTACGCTTGCGGCTTCTTGATGCGTGTTTTGCCGGCAAATTTTAATCTTTGGGCAAACCCCGTCAGCCGCTAGGATTTTAAGCCAAACCATTGTCAAAATATGCACTAGAACACCGATGGTGAATTTCGCCCAAAAATGTCAACCTACTTTTGTAATTGCTTACGTGGCAAGGTTTTATTGGTCCATTATTAGAAAACTATTGTCAGCTAAGACCATGCGTAGTGGGGGGCTTTATATATAAAGCCCCCCTTTCTGATTGGTCCACGTGGCAGCTGAGTCAGCATGGAGAGAGAAACTGAAAAAGGAGTGTAGTGGTAGGGGCTTTATATATAAAGCCCCTATTAATATTTTATTATATCTTTTAAATTAAAAAAATAATAAAATAATAATAATAAAGAGAGAATATGAGGTGTCAAATTCTGATTTGAGGGGGGGACAAGAACATTGGCGCTATATTTATAAAGCCCATCATTGATTTTGAAAAATGGAGCCCCCCCGTAATGGTGTTTGGGGCGCCATTTTAGTCCACATCAGACGGGGCTTTATATTTCAAGCTCCACTACGGGGTCTAATTTCACACTTGGTGGCTAGTGCCCACTACTGTCAACTGTCAAGGTATCTGCGGTTTATTTAGTCTATGTTTATAAGTGAAAAACTATAACTTTATTTTTATCATCAATTCGTAACATTCGTCACTCTCCACTAAGTATGCTCATGATACAGGAGAATGTAACAAATTTAGGTTTTTGTTACAAAAACCAGGTTCCAAATTTTATCATTGCCTAGAATATTTTGATGTGATATATTAGCAACCATCTATAATCTATATAAATACTTACATAAAAAATCACTGAATGATATTGTGTTCATATTTTTCTTTTCTCAAGGCAAATAGATCATTATAATATAATGCCCTTTTCTTCTTCAATTGGTTTATAGGAAATTAATCAATTAATTAATTAATCGGGGTTAGAATTTCCTTTCACGCCTCTGCGTGTAATTCAATCATCTTTTTTATTTATATACCAATTCATACTTATATCTATATATAAATATCATTAATTACATAACCTTTTTTCTGATTGCGACCATCAGGTCCAGCATTCAGCTCCAGCACCGTTAACGACCAGGCACCTCCTTTTTTCTTCAACTCATGTCGTCTTCTTTTTCATCCCCTCTCCCTCTTTTCACATTTTTTAGGGTTTTGTAACCTTTTATATTCCTCAATTCGATTTTGATAATAGAATTCGATTTGGGTTTTCAGGTTATCACATTTGTTTAGGGTTTTGTTTATTGTCTTCTCCGATGTCATATTACTGCTACTTTTAAACTTGCTTTACAGGTTTAGCTATTCATTAAATAAATAGTTAGTGCACATAGATTAATAATGCAATAATTGACAAGGATATTTTGTATTGTATGAATTCACGTTGCAAATTAGAAAAAAAGGGATTTGTCAATTAGAGTCATTATAATAGTGTAATTTAATTCGATAACAGTTAGAATGTCATAAATATGCAGTGATTAAATGTGAAGGATTAGAGAGATGTAATAAGTGTTTGAACTATTGCAACTTGGTTTAGTGATTGTTTAGTTGATTAGGTTATAGGTGAGTGAATATGGGAGTTGTTAGAATGCTATAAACATGCAATTATTGAATGCGAGAGATTAGAGATATATGAATCATGTGATAAGTTTTTGAACTGTTGCCAACTTAGTTAATTAAGTGATTGCTTAGTCGATTAGGTTTTAGGTTAGGAATTATAGGAGTGATTAGGAGTCTATAAACATGCAGTGATTGAATGTGAGAGATTAGAGAGGTGTGATAAGTTTTTGAGTGGTTGCAACTTGCAACTTAAATGATTGTTTAGTTGATTAGGTTAGGAATTATAGGAGTCATTAGAATGTGAGAGATCGGAGAGATGTGATGAGTTTTCGAATTGTTACAACTTACTTAAGTGATTGTTTAGCTTATTAGTGATTAGGTTTTAGGTTAGGGAATATAGGAGTTATCACTGATTAGAATACTATAGACATGCAGTGATTGGGTGTGAGGGAATGGAGAGATGTGAATATGTGATTATGTTTATGTAGTTTGAGACTTTGAGTAGATCTTTGTCAATATAAGTTTGAATTCAAATGTATTGATGTTAAATAACTATAAGTAAATGACTATTGGTAACTGGTAAGTTGAATTTTGGTTCTTGATGTTTGAACTATAAGTTTTTATAGTTTGTTGGTTGTTGAGGATTAACAGTATGCGTAGAAAAGTATTGCCAGCTATGAATGATTATGAGTTTTAAAGTTTTTGTTAGATTTATTGAGATGGAAATAAAAATGAATACATTGGACGTCCAAAATTCTAATATTTGCTATATTTGAATTAAAATCTGTCTATTCGTTTGAATGGAGAGAGGTACCAAGTGAAATTTTAATTTAACTAAGATTGATTATGTTTAAGTTATTTACTCTTTTCATCTGTTTACTAATATTATGTGAAGGTAAAAAATTGAGTGAATTGGATAGGTTGAGTAACAGGTTAAAATGATAATTTTATTATATGGGTCGGGTTGACTTAAGAATTTCAGTGAAGTTATTTATTAGGTTTTATGCATTAAACAAAAGGATACTTTAGAATTTTGCTTATTATTTATCAGTCAATGGAATACTTAATGGTGTGATAGCTCAGAACTTACATTCAAATGTATCCAAATAAGATTGTGTAGAGGTCGACATGAAGTAAATGAACTCTTATTTTTTTTTCATATCTATACCTTCTTTATTCTGTAAGTTCTGTTGGCAAATGACAAAGAGTGTTGCATTGCATGAATATCCTGTGGTTGAATGCTGATCCGTATGACTGAGTTTACGTTTGGTATGTTTTCTTCTTTTATCATTTTTTATTAAGTCATATTAGATTTTTCAACCCCGGGACCTTCCCGGGATAATCAGCTAGTATAATAGTGAAAGCAAATCAATTTACAGATTGTAACCCAATGCAAGAAAGGATTAATTTGAAAACTCAACCAGCATGGTCAAGTTCTTATTGACAAGTCCATCATTGCATGATATTGTTTGTGCTTCATAAGAATCATGTTTGTGCATCATCACCTCCCTCTCAGCTTCCATGTACTCATCAGTTTTCTCACTCGACGTCTTCACGTCACACAAAAACCGCACTATCTTTATTTTCCGCCCATCCTTCTTCCCTGTCGACAAACAAGAACGCAGCACGTTCTCTGGATTACTGCCACCCATTGTGTTTTCAATAATAGTAGTCTGCTCCCAGCACAACAAAAGCAAGATCATTGTAACGGGAACTAGTGCGGCGGTTGCCAAGATGACCCCTTGTGAACTCCAAACAGATGACATTTGTTAAAGCTGACATGAAGAAATATAAGGCTTTGAAGAGGGGGAGGGTGTGGTGGTTGAATAGGTGTAAAAGTAGTTGATCCACTCCAACTAGAGTTTGGGTTTTTATATGTGAACCCACTAAGATTAGGAGGATTTAGACCATATAACGTGGGTCTATCAAAAATAAAAGTCCAATGGGTATTGTGGTGGGGTTGGGTGTTTCAAATCATGCAACTTTGGAGAGTCCAAAATTGATTTCTTTTACTTTTCTTGACTAGCATATTGTGACAGGCCAATTGTTTAGGATTGTAGATGTGTAAATATGTTTGTTCCTGTTAACTACTGCATATCTTTTGAAGGTGTGAATGATTAGGAAAGGGTAAGAGTGTGTTCACACTTTTCGGCATCCTACTGGTCGGAAAACGAGGCAGTGAGGCCACTCCCTTAGTGAGTAGGGGTACTAAATGGGTCAGGCAAGTGAACCCAAAGACTGACACATTTTCCAGATACAAACACGACCCGTTTAACGCAGAAATATTATTTTGTTTTATTTTTCTTGCATATTAATACTTAATAATTACAAACTAGATTATTGCCGTACACCGCGCGTTGCGGCGGCGTCAACTTTGTTGTTTATAGTTGACGACACGTTATGTGATATGTTAATCATGTGAAACATGTGTTTCGACGTATCTATTATAAAACATTGCAGTTAAAAAATAAACGGATTCGAACCAAGGTTGGTCTGTTTAGTGATGGGGGGAGGGGTCCAACTAACACTGCACCATCTTTACCTTTGCATCAAAACTTAGCGGTGTCAAAACGTACGGTAACTCGAATTTATACCGTCGAATAATAATGTATTATATTTGGCCTGACTCGTTTCCTAACACAGTTTACATCAAAACATAGACAAACCGAAAACATATTATACCCAACCTGGCCCGTTTTCAAAAAAAATATGTCGAAACATGAATAAATCCCACTCGTGTCACACGATAATACAATATACAATTGTGTTGAAGCATATTTAGAAATTAGCACGTAAACTAATAGCGTTTTTATCATTTTCATCGAAATCTGGTAATGGTGTTTGACCATAGGCCATAATAGTTAAAAAGAAACTCATATTCAAACCGTACTCTATAGATGATGCATCTATCTACATATCAAATTAAATTAAATTATAGTATATAGATAAAATTACTTAGTAACGTTGTAAAGAAAATCAATGGCTACAAACCGTCTCCTACATGTATTATATATAAATTAAATACTTGTTTTTTAATCTTAAACACAGAAAATAACAAATAAATAAATAATAATGATTTCTAATAAAGCAAACATGGGTAAATCAATCCACCTAATCTACAAAACGACATCAACCCTGATCATGTGGCCTAGTGGTAAAAGGGCCGGTTTTCTCTTTGAGGCAGCCGGGTTCGATTCCCACGGGAGGCATGTGATGGATACCCCCACCCTTGTGGTGGGGTAGGTGGTTGGGAAGTGATGGAGAGACCCTTGACCCTTGTGGTCATGGGTTCGACTCCTGATCCCTCCAGGTTTTACCGGTTCACTACCGTCGTGCCTTTCGGCGGGTTTGTGGGCCGGGTTTTCCCTGGAACAGCAGACGGGTGGGCCGAAGGGCTCTGTCCGTACGGACTAGAGGCCGTCTGGGGCCCCTTTCGGTCATTGGGGGCCGCGTACATAGTACCCGGCAATACTTTAGCTGATCGTTCAAAAAAATGAAAACGACACCAAATTGTACAAAACAAAATTCAACTCACTATCCACACACACTATCCACCCTTCACATCTTTTACCTTAACCACATAGGTGAACTTTTCACCTAACCATAGTTAACCCATCAACCATTTACCATTTGATGGTTTTTTAAAACCAGCCCAAGTAAAAACTAAAAAGTGAATACTAGACAACTATTTCATTCTAATTTCATATACACATTTCATATGTAAAAGGAGAGAGAGAGTCGGTTGAGAGAAATAGAGAGAGAGAGAAAGAGATGCGGAGAGAAAGAGAATAGCCATTCCGGCGCATGCGTCCATCTTCTCCCACCGTCGTAGCCACCTCAACCATTACCACCACCGCCTCGCCTCAACCATCTTTGTCGCCATTTCCGCCGGAGCTGTGGTGACAGGGGACTCGCTAAAACACTCGGTAATACGGTCAAATCAAGCAGTGTCGAAGGTTCTAAGGTTAGATTGTCTCATCTAGTGTCAGTTAGGGGCTAAATCTGAGAGCGCTTTGGTGCAGCAATGATTGTTGGCTTCAATGTCGTTCTTGTTTTTGGGTTCCGATGTGCCATAATCGATGGCAAGAAGCCCTGGATCCGTGAACGGTGGACTTTCGAAGAGAAGGTGGATGGCAGCGTCAAGTCGTCAACACTTCTGGTTGTACCAAAAAATGGCATTTTTGTAATTTGGACGAAATATAGTGTTGTAATTTCAGTATAAAGGGTATTTTTGTAACTTCAGTCGGTTCCACCGACCATGGTTTTTAAGGTTATATACAATTTACAGCAAAGTACAAATAGAAATATAATAATTATCTTTTAAAACTCATTTCTTTTTCTCTGATATGTTGGTATAAAATTAAGGGAAAATGGCCAAAATAGCCCGTTGACCGGGCGTTTTGCATAAATAGCCCTCTCCACCGTCTTTGGAGAGACAGGACACGGCTTCCAACGAGCCTGAACCGTCTTCGAGACCGTTTGGTTTTAGATCCAATTGCCAACCAACACGTGGCGTCTCTGATCCCGAGGCTGTACCGTCTCTCTCCAGACGGGTCAGAACTCTCTCCCAGACGGTTCACGTTTCCCCATGCCGGCTGCCTTCGGTTCAACCGTCTCAAAAGACGGTTCACCTTTCCCCATGCCGGCTGTTCAACCGTCTCAAAAGACGGGTTACATTTCCCAAGTCGTCTTAAGCCGTTTTGTGCTACCGTCTGAACCGTCTCACGAGTGTATATAAATACCCCAATTCACTTAACGAAATTTGCACCCACCGCTCTCCTCAAAGCTTTCATCTTCCAAACCAATGACGTTTTTTGCTTTCCCAGCCGAAGCCTACCGGCTTACGAAAATATTGTCCGATTACTTGGATTGTTGTTTCATCTGCGTACGGCTACTTGGATTGTTGTTCCATCTGCGCGTGGTTTAACCCGTGTAGAATGGATCGATGATGTGGTGGTCTACATTTGAGGCAAGTTCGTTCGCTTCCCGAATTTATGTCTCGATGTTCGACGTGTGCTCACTGAGAACTATTGTTACATAAAACGAGGAAACGTCTCGGACTTGTCTGTGTAGAGCACATACACCATTCGAAACAACGTCTATGTAGACCACTGCTACTACCACCGCTGTGGAGGACAAAACATCTAACACGAGGATGTAGTCTTCAATAGTTGGTTAGACACTTTGATTACTTCAAACAAAGTTCTTAGTTCTGGAAGTAAATTTAGGAAGTTTGTTGTAATAGTGTAGTTTTTTTATTGTTGTTGTAATAGTATAGTTTGTTTATTTGTGATTGTAATAGTATAGTTTGTTTAATGAAATATTTACTTTAATATAAAAAACAAAATTTAAACATTCATTGCATTAATAAAAATATAAACATTCATTGCATTAATAAAAATACTTAGATTACTACAAAAGTTTAATAAACTACAAATTAATTAAGACGATCCCTCATCATTTGCCAGGCAGACACGTGTTTAAATTCTTTGCGCTCCCTGTTTTTATACTGTCTTTGACTGTGTCTAATTGCCACGTCTTCGGGAAAGTTAGAGGGTACCTCCTGAAGTGTCCGGTTGTGGTACCCGTTGAAGATTTGACACTTCGTGGTCAAATCGGTCAACTTCCGGCTAAGGGACTCGGTTGTTCAGTCTGACCCTCCAACGAGCCGATTGTATTCGTGCAATATTCGGAACCATTTGTTGGTTTGGTGGGTGCTTTCTTCAACATGATGCCATGCTGCAATCAGGGCAATTTCCTGTTCTTCGGTCCATCTTTGCGGTGCCATTTTTGGATGAATTAGACGGTGTTGGACGGTGGTGGTGGGGTGGTGGATAGTGTTAGACGGTGTTAGGGTGACGGGAATGGGACGGGAGAACGGTATTTATAGGGCTGAGCTGGACAACCGAAGCGTCGCCCGGTCATCGGGACTCACCGGAGTTGGGAAATGTGAACCGTCTTGAGAGACGGTTGAACCGAAGGCCAGCCGGTACGGGAAATGTGACCCGTCTTTTGAGACGGTTGAACCGAAGGGGCAACCGGCATGGGGAAAGGTGAACCGTCTTTTGAGACGGTTGAACCGAAGGGGCAGCCGGCATGGGAAACGTGAACCGTCTGGGAGAGAGTTCTGACCCGTCTGGAGAGAGACGGTACAGCCTCGGGATCAGAGACGCCACGTGTTGGTTGGCAATTGGATCTAAAACCAAACGGTCTCGGAGACGGTTCAGGCTCGTTGGGAGCCGTGTCCCGTCTCTCCAAAGACGGTGGAGAGGGCTATTTATGCAAAAACGCCCGGTCAACGGGCTATTTTGGTCATTTTCCCTAAAATTAAATGGGTTAAACAAGTCAACCAATCAAGTCAACTCGAACACGGCCCATTAGCAAAACATGTCCGCAGGTTCAACCCGAGACCGACTCAAAGTCGTTTAGACAACCAAAATCCACGAATTTCGTGTTAGGTTAGTGTTCTTTTAACAATTCACACCCCTGCTGATCAGTCGAGGCAAGATGAAACAAGAACGGCATAGTTCAGTTTCGTAGGAACGAAACGTTATAAATATAATATACACTAGTTTATACCCCGGGAGCATCCCGGGTTGAAAAATCTAAGTAAAGTGAATAAAATTAGAAGTATCTAAACTATAAAAATGGCATCTGCCAATATATGATTAATGATTATTATTATTATTATTATTATTATTATTATTATTATTATTTTAAACAAATCTCTGCCATAAGTTATCATATTCTAATATAAAAAAAGGGTAATTGGGTCGGGTATCACCTAATCCCAGGCCCGACCCAAACCCACAAATTTTTTTTAAACTAATTCCAAACCTGACACAATACCTGTCGGGTTACAAAAAATAGTCGTTTTTTTCTCTGTTTTTTATATAGCACCATGGTACTCGTTAGAAATATAATAAAACGCTCGTTAATTTGGTGTAATTTTTTTCTTTAAAAAATCTCGTATATAAAAGATATTAACATTTAAAAGTTATGAGATGAAACATGAGAGAGAACATAATAAAGTTTTAATATTTACATTTAGTAGATTAGGTATTTAATAGATTATGTTAAATCATATTTAAATCATATTTATTCATTTTTTTAATTGGTCTAAAGTTACCACATCACATCCTATGTGGCATCTCTCAAAAGAGAGATTGCATAATATTATGACATGTCATTAAAAATGCTTTGGTTTATTATATATATAGATATAGATATAGATATAGATATAGATATAGATATAGATATAGATACTAATCTACTGATAAATCTGTTACAGGTTATGGAATCAATCACTAAGACCACAAGGTGTGGTTGCCGCCCCCCACCCCTATGCCGCCCCACCACCTAGGCATTTTGGCCCCACCACCATGTTTGGCCCGGCACCAACGGCAACGAGATGCCTCCATTGCCGCCCCTAAGCCCATGCCGCCCCAGGGGGGTGGTGTAGCGAGGCCCGGCAACACAATGCCTCCCCTATGCCGCCCCCCACACCTACCAGTCTAAGCATACCGATAAGGGCATCGTGCCCCTGCAGGCATGCCGAGTTAGAATTAGCTAAAGATGGTAAACACAAATCTTGCATATGATAGCACACCTAATAAACATAGATGGCTGCTAATATTCAGTGTGAAAAAGAAAGTAAAACATAGAAAATAATCCTTATAGTTCACTCAGGATTACTAGTAATATAAGCAAACAACAATAATTATTAGTTATTAATTAGAAAAAGTTTATTCAAACCTTGAAGAAAAAGGTAAAACACCTTCTTAGGTGGTGAGAATGGATGGAAGGTAATCCGATTTTGTTCCAAGAACACGAGCATTAGTATCAGGGAAGAACTCAGTTCCCGGAAGTTCAGTCACAATTCCTTCGCCACTAACGCCAACAGGGTATCGAAGCAAGTGCCCAGGCAGATCAGTCTCAAGATTCTCACTGGCAAACAGATCCCAGTACTTGTCGGCTATCTGGTTCACCTTTTTAACACATTCAGTGCTCTCAGGGTGCAGGAAGCTGTCATCAAGCATGCCAAGATGTTCATACCATAGAGCCATACGGAACCCATGGATCTGACCCCTAGCCGGTGTCCTGGTTGCTATATGGTGTGGTTGGTATGCTCCCATCGCTATCTCTGAGTCTCGTGCACCGTCCATGGACCGCTGGTTGATGTTGGCCGATCCAACAATTATGTATTCATCATCAACTGCAACATGTTATGCATAATCAGATTAACTGTAAATGTAAAGTTACTAAACTACCCCTAACTTTTGACCAAAAGAAATTACCTATCATCATTTTGGTGTGCACATAGATCATGAAGCGGCGGGCCTCTTGGGCTTTGTGGTAATTTGATTCAGCTTCGGGTGCTTCTGCAGGTTCATACTCTCCGCTCCTCTTCACCTCACGATTCCCGAGGCAAAAGAAAGTGAGATAATCTCTCGGGTCCTCTTCAAGGCCTTGCTCTTGTAAAGCCTTAATAATATCTTTGTACATCATTTCCATAGTCCTTCTTTGCCAGTCTAATATCGCCTGAACAGAAGCGCTTTCCGGGATTCCTTCAGGCCACATTGGTACAACAACATAAACAGTAAACTTTTCTCCAGCCATAATCTTGCTAACAATCTTTAAAGAAAGTTCTTTTGGAATTAAATGCAGCGCACCGACATCTTCAACCTTTATATCATCAGCCTGCCAACCGAACGAGCTTCCAAGAAAGTATTGGTTTTCAATATAAATAAAGTTTTTGGCTCGGCGAATGGCATGGATATAAGCATCTTGAATGCTGCGGTCAATTATGTTATCTTTACCACTTACAAGACCTGATTGTGCTGCATCTTCTGGTTTGTCTGGGAACCCGAAAGCGGCCCCACCATCGATTGACCTGAAAAGTTGAACGTTCCATGATTCTTCGTCATCATGGAACATAACTGGAGACGGTGGGATAATGATGTCATCAAGTTCCCTGAAGTTAACCAACACGTTTTTCCCGCCTTGTTTTCTCCATCTTTGTTCAAAATTAAACAAAACATCCCACGCAATCGGTCCTTCAAGTTTTGAGTGGATGTCATGCCATGGCTCACGCGGTCCACCTTTGGTGATACAAGCCTCAGCATAATTAGGCTGGTGGAAATCATCATTGTGAGCCGTGTCTAACGTTCTGAACAAAGAATGGAAAGGGGAATCGTATCTCCCGTCACAAAGATCAAGACCACCAACAAAACTCACCACCCGTCGCCTGTCTGAATCCCCATTCGGCAATGGGGAATCGACCACTATAATTTTCTGGTGATGTGTGAACATTGTTGATATTTGCAGGTCCTGAATGAAACTTCCACCATCGTCAGGGTTTCGCGGGCATAATATGCAATGCACTTCACAGTCTTGAAAAAAGTTTTCAGTATCTTCATCATGGGTGCCCATTAATCCATCTTTCTTTAATACATCTACAGAAGTTCTGTCATCCCAAACAAGCATAAGTATCTTAACACCTTCACTTGATTTCTTTTTTAAAAGCTCACCAAGTGTAACATCGCCGCCACTTTTTTGCCTTCTTGAATCTCTAATCAAAGCGATTTCGGTGTAAACAGACCAACCAGTAATATAAATGAAGTGTTTTGCATTACTGATTGCATCAAACACATCTTCCCAACATCTATGCGGCTCGTAATACTTGTCACCAGAAAGGGCTATTTTGGGAATGAAATTATCAGGTACATGAGCATCTTGGTACAAAGAAACGCGACATCCTTGCCTTTGAGTAAAGAACGTATACGGGACTCCAGGATATTTGGAACTTTTGATTCCACGAGCCCAGTTACGATCTTGAGTAACATCAAAATATTGCAGTTTTACATGGATTTTTGAACCAGCTTCTATAGGATTTTTGTCTTCATCTAGAATCTCAACCCATCTATCGACTTCTTCGCCTTGTAGAAGTTCTTCGACAGGAACATAACCTCTTCCAATTAAGGTTGCACCAATGGGATTATCGTCTTTAACAGTGAGTATCACATCAGAAGCTAAGTGAGCACAATAGATGTGGAATGATTCATTCCACTTTGGGTTTTCAGGGTCCTCTTCTAACAACCTGGTTCGTCCTACTCTGCATTTGTCTAGATCAA
Organism: Ambrosia trifida; assembly: GCA_028751855.1. Classification (NCBI taxonomy): domain Eukaryota; kingdom Viridiplantae; phylum Streptophyta; class Magnoliopsida; order Asterales; family Asteraceae; genus Ambrosia; species Ambrosia trifida. The sequence continues at coordinate 55,987,757 of CM054123.1, read as the reverse complement.
TCGTTGCATACATTTTCGGAGTTCCTTTTCCAAAACCAACAGTCTCCTCTAGGTTTGCCTTAAGCTGTAATAATGCATCATTGAGAAAGTGAGAAACCAAAAGTCACAAGCAATGTTTAAAAAAGGGAAATGAGCCTCGACGCGTTTTCCCTTCACCTCACAAGGCATAAGGCTCGATGCGGAATAAAAAAATAAATATAAAAATTATATCTTATAAAAAGTAAAATAATTGACCTAGAAAAGTATAAACCATCAAAAATAAAATAACTGACCCAAAAAGTCTAAAACATCAAAAACAACCCAAACCCCCTGAGGCGCACATTTTCTTAACGCAGGAGCTCTTAGAGGCATATGTGCAAACTGAATCCCATGACTCCATGAGGTGCGCCTCAAACTCGTTTTCTTAGCTCCACTCCTTGAGGCGCATACCTCACACATTTTTCTAAACCATGGTTACAAGTTTAAAACTTGACCAAACCAATGATATTCATAACTCATAGCATAACAATGAAACAAGTGCGTCAATTTGAGGCAGATCAAGAATTTTCAGTTATACTATCATGTGATGAAGGTCATTAAAATCCAAGCACCCATGAAAACATGGATCGACTCTAAAAATAGAAGGCCAGTACCTAATTTAGGGGGTGTTTGGGATTGATTATTCAAAACAGATTATGCATTTTGGAAAAAGCAAGGGTGGAGCTGCTTATAGATTATTGCGTTTTGGTAGCCTAAAAACTGATTATGTTTTCAAAACGCAATCCCAAACACTAAAAACTAATTATATGTGTTTTCAAAAGGCAATAATCTAAAAATCAGATTCAAGACGCAATCCCAAACACCCTCTTAGCTATCTAAGCACATTGATGTGTACAAATAAATGCATAGGGGTTGTTTGGAAAATATGAGAGGAGAAACTCTATGGCATGATGGTAAATAATTAATATTGAGATCTGTCTAGTTTAGTGATTGAATGAAAAATATTGTTTGTATTGTAAAATAATTAAATTTTATTGTTTTGACCTTCCAAATCGGACTTCAAATAAACTATACAATTGTAAAGTGTTCAACACATAAACACAAAATTTATTTTTATTTTTATTTTGGCTAAATTAGATAGCACTTTAATGAATCTACACACCAAATGTACACCAAGCAAAAAAAAAACAGTAAAGAAAAAGTGCAATAGAATCAAAAACCGACAGAAAGGATCCTGCTTGTATATTTTGTAAAACAAAAAAGATTTATACCCAAAATAAAAATAAATTTTGCACTTTTCTATCTAAATAAATAAATTAAATTTGCATTAATAACCAGAATAATCCAAATTAAGAAACAAATTATTGAGAATAACTTTTTATTACTACTTATTAACCAAAATCATTCAGATTAACAAACAAAATATTGAATCAAAATATCCAGATCCATGGTCCACCAAGCAATCCCATGGTTATCCGAGGATATTACATTCCTTTCATTTTCATATAACATAGTCAAACTAAATAACTCATCCCCAAGGTGCCAACATATAACAATAAAACTTTCATCTCAAAATAAAATTAAAATCAATATTATTCATAAAACATACCATTCCAAATATATTACTTCCACCACCATAGCCATGGATCTTATCAACCTCATAGATCGTAGCATGAAGAGTTCCATGAAGATGTCTTTCCGCCATTTTTAATCCTGCAAACAAATCAACAGAAGTTTCATATAGCGATCCAGTATAAACAGAATTCAGACGGACAACAAACTGCGCTGCTCACACTTTTTAAATAATAACTTGAATCTTAAATCTTGGGGTCATAACATAAATATGAATGATCCGTTTGGGTCAACGCGATCAAGTTGTATATGATCATATCACAACTGTTGAATAATACATCTGACAGATTTAACAGTGATAAAAAGTGTAGTTACACCGATCTGTACGGAAAACAAGTAGAAAATAGAAAAATAAAAGGGATGGAGAAGATATGCTTACTGTGAAGAATTGATGCAATGAAAGATCTGAAGAGTGGGAATGTGATCCGAAGAAGGTATTATAAATAATAATAATATTAATTAAGAGGAGAGGAAGTGTGAAGGTGACAGCGATCCGTGATCGCAGCTTTAAAAAGGCTCAACGCTCGTCAACGGGAAAGGTGAATTTTGGGGGAAGTTTTAACGACTTTTTATTATTTTTAAGCAATGTACTTATAATTATCTCACTTTTTTTTGTTATTTTTTTCTATAAACTAAAGAAAATATGTTTCCTAAAATGAAATATAAGGCATTAATTAAGTTGCTAATTTTATACTTTTATTTTTTTTCTTGTAAGGTTTTATTTTATGAAGAAGATTTTTACTAGTTGTAAGACATGGCCTAAGACTTTCTAAAACTCAGAAATAGGGGTGTTTACGGGTTAGTTTTAAACTGAGAATTAGGGGTTCAAGATTTGTATCGAGCCTTTTTTTTTAACGGCCAACTAAACAACGTCGGGTACTTTGTACGCGGCCCCCCAGGTGCAAAGACAGGGGCACAGCCCGGCCCACCCCAGACGCACGAAGCCCCTAGCCTGCCCGACAGCCCGCTTTCAGAGAAAACCCGACCTACATACCCACCCGAAGGCACGACAGTAGTGAATCGGTAAAACCTGGCGAGATCAGGACTCGAACTTATGACCATAGGCCATGAGTCATCCATCATTTCTTATTATGTCCTTCGTGAGAATCGAACTTGAGACCTCCAAGAGAGATTTCTGGTTCATTCACCAACTGAGCTACCCGTGTTGGTCAAGTCTTTTATTAATATTTTTTTTTTACTTTTATCATTTTTCATCTACTTAAGTCCTATAATTTCTTATCATTCTTCAACTCTACTATACTCATTCTTTAAGAGCATTTACATCCCCTCCACTATTTTATACCCTATAATATAACAAAAAATCATATTTTTCAAAATTTATCTCTCATTTTAAAAAACTTTTCACATCCCCTCCACCATATTTACATTTATCTTATTCACAAACACTTATTTTATTATATTCCTCGTTAAAATACACTTACAATAATTTGATATGGGTGAATAGTAGCTTTTTATATATAAAAAGCTAGAATATTGATTTTTCAAAATATAAAAATGGAGTATAAAATGGTAGATGGGTGTAGGATGTTTTTAGTAAGTTTTTAAAAAAAAAAAAAAAATTAGATATGGGGAGGTTTGATGGAGTGGATGTGAATACTCTAACTCTACTACATCCAATTTTCAATTTTAAACCATCACTCATCAAATAATTTTTACACGTTGGACGGAGGAGGAGGAAATTGTGTTGGTCATTGCTTGGATCGAAATCAAAGACTCGCGGATATCGTCGTGGCCATCCTTTTGGCCTTGTGTACTAGCTCAATTCAAAGAGCTAGTGGGTGGACTCGTACGCTCAGTTGACTTAATATATAGGAAGTGGAATGATTTCCAAAGCAAATGTGAATGATCGCAGTTTCACTATGGTAGAACCTTGGAAGAAGAGGAGGGTGTTGGTACTACCAAAGCCGTGGCCATTGCGGTCACCCATATTGAGTACCAAAGTCGGTACGGTGGGGAATTTCCCTACATTACGGCATGGCAAATGTTACGATCGAGATTAAATTAGTTTATATTTTTTTTAGTTTAATTGTATTTTTTTTCTAGTTTAATTGTGGTATTTTTAGTTTCATTGTGTTTTTAACTTTAGTTTTATTTTTATGTAATGTTTGTGCTTTATTGATATAAGCGTTTATTATATAGTTTATTTGTTTTATTTAAATAAAAAAAGTAGTTCTATGCGCCTTAAGGGGTGATAGACCCTGTGATAATCGAAGTGCTCTGTTTCTCACCCAAATTCTGGTGGCTCATAAGCGATCAAAGTATATTGACATAGACTATCATTTTATACGAGAATTTTTCATGTCAGGCAAACTTTAAACAAAGTTACTTCTATCAAGCTACAAGTTGTTGATATTTTTACGAAGAGTTTAGCACATCCACCATATTCTTTCGTGCAGTAGCGCAGGTTTTAAGGGGCAGGACCCCCCCCCCCCCCCCGAATTTTTACTCAGAAGTTTTGATTATATAGTGTTTATATATAGAATTTTTTTTGGTATATACGTTTTTGACCCCCGTTTTTTTAAATAGTTATATACTTCCGATCCCCCGGTCCTAATTCTCAATCTTCACCGCTGCTTTCGTGCCAAGCTATGTGTCACACCCTCAAAATCCACTTGCGGAGTTTTACCGCGAGGCGCATGACAAACCAGGATCCAAACCAACGATCACAATAAACAAGTCTAAATGAATATAAATGCAATTTCAAAACATAGTTTAAAATCCCGTTTACAGCGGAAGCTTATTCAAAAACAGTATCTCAACAATGAAATAATAGTTCAACGTTCAAAAGACCATGCAACCCTAGTTAGACGCCGTGCAGACGCGTGCGCCCTAGTCCAGTCGTGCTACCTTAGCGACCTGAGAAAACATGTAAAAGTTTACGTCAGCACAAAAATGCTGGTGAATTTACAGGTTTTGTATCCAAGTACCAAGTCCACCTGTCCATACTATAACAAATCGAAAACCAGTATACGCTAGCTAGGCGTACGTTTTGTTACTACCACGATTGGAAAACCATTACTAACTCGAATACCAGATGTTATGCCCGAAAAGTACCAATTGTTCCTGTTGTTCCTGTTTGAGACAATATGCACTCGCCCGGCCCTCCAAGCCGACGAGCGGGGTTGGTCACTCCCAATAGCGCTATTCACATTTCCCCGTTGTGCAAACCCGCACATTCATGGTTCCCCCTGGGACTTCCAAAGATCGTGTAGTACACAATAGAAACCCATAGTATGACAGTAGTTACCAAATAATCGTTTTAACACATGTTTTCTCCCCCGAAAGTATAAAACCAGTTTAAAAGAGGGGCCGTAAACTCACCTTAAGTTGCGTTACTCCTTAACTCGAGTAAACCCAGCTGCTATGTTAGTCCCGTAAGCGGCGACCTAACATATGACAGTTACAAGTACTTAGACTAATAACCCGCAGGTTAATTAGTCCCTAGATGTCCAGACCATAACCAAGTTTGTTTGAAAACACCGTGACTGTTTAACTGACCCAAAGTACAAGACTCGACATCCCATTGGTGACCCGAGACTCCCCGTGTTATGTTTACGCTCCAAAACATACAATAACGGAATTACACTTAACATACGTTAGCGCACAACAAGTTATAGCACATAGTTCACGTATCACCGAATTACATCCAAACATATGTTACCAAGTTACCATATATGTTACGAGGTTCCTAGCATGTTACTACATGTCAAATCGGGTCTCGGAATGCTAATTTACACTTACAACAGTAGTACACGCGATTAGGAAACGTAAACTAGCAATTAGGACTGATTGCATATAAGTTCATGTGATTAGGGCTGATTGCATATAAGTTCACGTGATTAGGGCTGATTGCATATAAGTTCATGTGATCAGGGCTGATTGCATGTAAGTTCACGTGATTAGGGCTGATTGCATGTAAGTTCACGTGATCAGGGCTGATTGCATGTAAGTTCACGTGATTAGGGCTGATTGCATGAAAACTCATGCGATTTGGGGCTGATCGCATGAAAACTCATGCGATTTGGCCCTGATTGCATGTAAAACTGGCGATTAGCAATGCTAATCGCCTGTAACCTTGCTGTTCCAGTTTTTCGCGCGTTTAACGCTCCAAATCAGATCCAGAACGTGTGTAACTACCCAATATCATCCCAAACACTATCCTAAACATGTTTCAACCAAAATCCTTCGTTTAACCTCGTATAATCAGTCCTGCATGCAACCAAGTAATCCAAACACCATACACATAGCATGCAATCATCATACTAACATGCATAACAATAACCCTAATAATCAATTACTCAGATTTCTGTCATCATACTATCAATATCAATTCTGATCTAACAAAATAACATATCAATCCATCATCATGAATCATAAAAATCCTAGCTTTCTAATCATACACACCCATAACGCATGTATATTAGTTATAATCCGATTAACAACCCTTATTAATGATTTTCAGAAAGCTTTTTCGTTTAAGAACAGGTCTGGACCATTAGGGATTGATTAAAAACGTTTATAAAGATTTGTGGATGAAAACCAAACCTTAGGATTATGAAAGAATGATGATTCAAGCTTGAAACCTTGTGTTTTGATCAAAAATCGCCTTCCAGAGGTTGTTTATGTGTTGGGGCGGGTTATGGGACGACTAGGGTTTGTATAATGAAGTTTATGAGGTCAAGTATGGTATTTATAGTCGTTTTTAGTCGTCCAGCACGTAACATGCGATTATGCAGCTTTACACGCGATCAGGAAGCCTAATCGCGTATAAGTTCATGCGATCGGGGCCTAATCGCATGAACAGTCATGCGATCAGTCCCCAGTCGCACCACATGATCCCCAGTCGCACCACATATAGGCGATTGGGCTATCCTGATCGCCTATATGGGCCTGTTTCGTGTGTTTTGCGCGTTAAACCCCGTTTTAACATATGTTAACACATATTAACGTACCGACAAGTCACATAATGATTATAAACACATAACACAAGTAAATACATATATTCACACTCGTTCACCAATTCTCGGGACTCGAGACTCGTATGTTCCGTATGCCCTGACGATCCTACCGATCGTCACCGTTTGTACACTTGGTTAAGGACCGACATCTAATGAACCTCTAGACCAACATCCAATGATCCTCTAGACTAAACCAATAGTTCCCGAACCATAACCCGACTTAACTAACCCAGTTAAGTACAATATACGCGTGACTCGCTAAGGTAGACTTCCATCTAGACAACGTTGTTAACCAGAATTTGCCGGGTGTCACATCATCCCCACGTTAAAAGAATTTTCGTCCCGAAAATTGCACAAGTACCAAAAGAACAAAAGAAATAACGAAGGAACAAACAAAAGATAGAAACCAAAAGAGTGATTTACCCGAGTTGTCACATCATCCCCACGTTAAAAGGAATCTCGCCCCGAGATTCATTCAGCTGCCGAAGAGACATGTCTCGACTCGAACGCTTCCTTAGGAAAAAGATGAGGATACTTAGACTTCATCTGATCCTCCCGTTCCCACGTATATTCCGGTCCCCGGTTCGAGTTCCATCGAACCTTAACGATACGAATCTTGCTGTGACGCAGGCTACGAATCTTGTAATCGAGGATCTCCACAGGTTCTTCCACAATCCGAAGACGATCATCAACCTTGATCTCTTCTAATGGAACGATGAGAGACTCGTCAGCCAGACACTTCTTCAAGTTTGACACGTGGAAGACGTTATGTACGTTACCGAGCTCCGTCGGTAAATCAAGACGATACGCCACCGGCCCAATCCGTTCCAGGATCGTAAATGGGCCGACATACCGCGGGTTGAGTTTGCCACGCTTCCCAAAGCGTATGACGCCCTTCCACGGTGAGACTTTTAGAAGTTCCTTGTCATTGACTTGGAATTCCAATGGTTTGTGACGCTGATCGGCATAACTCTTTTGCCGGTCCCGTGCCGCTGCCAACCGGTTACGAATCTGTACGATCTTTTCCGAAGTTTCGTACACTAGTTCAGGCCCAGTGAGTTGGCTCTCACCCACTTCAGCCCAACAAAGAGGAGAACGGCATTTCCGTCCGTACAGTGCTTCGAACGGAGCCGCCTTGATGCTCGTGTGATAACTGTTATTGTATGAGAATTCTACTAACGGTAGATGAGCTTCCCAACCCTTGCCAAAATCGATCACACACGCCCGCAGCATGTCTTCTAAAGTTTGAATTGTACGCTCACTCTGACCGTCAGTCTGTGGATGATAAGCCGTACTCATGTCTAGTTGGGTACCCAAAGCCTTGTGCAAGGACTTCCAGAAGTGAGAAGTGAAATGGGAGTCACGATCCGAGATAATAGAAACTGGTACCCCGTGCTTAGAAACAACTTCTTTCAAGTAAAGACGAGCCAAACGATCCATGGTGTCGGTCTCCTTAATAGCAAGAAAATGAGCTGATTTCGTCAACCGATCGACAATCACCCATATCTTGTCATTCCCGCTTGGTGACTTAGGAAGTTGTGTGACAAAATCCATAGTAATCCGTTCCCATTTCCATTCCGGAATTTCAGGTTGTTGTAAGAGACCCGACGGTTTCTGGTATTCTACCTTGACCTTAGCACAGGTCAAGCATTTGCTCACGTATGAGGCTATGTCCGACCTCATGTTTGGCCACCAGTAAAGCACTTTCAGATCTTGGTACATTTTATCCGAACCAGGATGAATAGAATACCGGGACTTATGAGCCTCATCAAGGACAAGCTCCCGTAGTCCCCCGAATAAAGGAACCCATATGCGTTCTGCGAAATAGTGCAGGCCATCAGGCCTTCGCTCGAGGTGCTTGTCGGCACCGTGCATAGTTTCAGCTTTAAGGTTTTCCTCCTTCAAAGCTTCTAACTGGGCAGAACGGAGTTGATCAGGTAGTGATGAATGAATGGTGAGTTGCAACGCCCGAACACGACGAGGTTTAGTTGATTCCTTCCTGCTCAAGGCGTCTGCTACAACATTCGCCTTGCCAGGATGGTACTTTATGGCACAATCATAGTCGTTCAAAAGTTCAATCCAACGACGCTGCCGTATGTTCAAGTGTTGTTGGTCGAAAATGTGTTGGAGACTCTTGTGATCGGTGTAGATGGTGCATTTGGTACCGTACAAGTAATGTCTCCAAATTTTCAACGCGAATACCACGGCACCCAACTCCAAGTCATGGGTGGTGTAGTTCTTCTCGTGCACCTTAAGTTGACGAGAAGCATACGCGATCACTTTCTCGTGTTGCATCAATACGCAACCGAGACCATGAATAGAAGCATCACAGTAGACAACGAAATCATCAGGACCCTCAGGTAAAGACAAAATAGGAGCAGAACACAGTTTAGACTTCAGTTCTTCAAACGCTGACTCTTGTGGTTCACCCCAGTCGAATTTCCTATCCTTCTGAGTGAGAGTGGTGAGGGGTTGAGCAATCTTCGAGAACCCCTGAATGAAACGACGATAGTAGCCCGCAAGGCCTAGGAATTGTCGCACCTCAGTTGGCGTCTTTGGTGCTCCCCAGTCCTTGATCGCTTCGATCTTAGCTGGATCGACATGAATCCCTAGTTCATTAACCACATGTCCTAGGAATTGAACTTCGCGTAACCAAAAGTCACACTTTGAGAACTTAGCGTAAAGTTGTTCCCGTCGCAAGAGTTCCAAAACTAACCGCAGATGTTCCTCGTGTTCGGTCTCGTTCTTGGAGTAGATCAGAATATCATCAATAAATACAATGACGAATTTGTCCAAATATGGTTTACAGACGCGGTTCATCAAGTCCATGAAAACCGCCGGTGCGTTCGTGAGACCGAAAGGCATGACCAAGAATTCGAAATGGCCATAACGTGTTCGAAAAGCAGTCTTTGCAACGTCAGCCTCCCTGACGCGCAGCTGGTGATAACCGGACCTCAAATCGATCTTGGAATAATAACTAGAACCCTGAAGCTGGTCGAATAGATCATCAATACGTGGAAGAGGATAACGGTTCTTGACGGTCAATTTGTTCAGTTCTCTGTAGTCTACACACAATCGGAAACTCCCATCCTTCTTCTTAACAAATAAAATCGGGGCTCCCCAAGGGGAAGAACTTGGTCGGATGAAACCCTTGTCCAAGAGTTCCTGTAACTGACTAGACAATTCCTGCATCTCGGGAGGTGCAAGACGGTAGGGGGCCCGAGCAATAGGAGCAGCCCCTGGTACAAGATCAATACCGAACTCGACTTGACGATGAGGAGGAAGACCAGATAAATCATCGGGAAAAACATCAGGAAACTCGCGTACCACCGGAATGTCGTCGATCTTCTTTTCATCACCAGAGGAAACAGATAAAAGTGCCAAAACGGCTGGATAACCCTTTCGAAGACACTTAAGGGCTTTCATGCTAGAGATGATGTTTAGCGGAACACCACCCTTGATACCGTACACAGAAAGAAATTCTCCATCAGGGAGAGGAATCCGAATAACCTTATCGTAACAGACGATCTCCGCGCGATACAAAGATAACCAATCCATTCCTACCACAACGTCAAAACTACCCAAAGGTACCGGCATAAGGTCGATGGGGAACGATAAACCCGACAACTCTAATTGACACTCCCGAAGGACACTAGTAGCTTCAATCGTTTTCCCGTCAGCTAACTCAATAATATACTTGGTCTCTAATGGTACGGGTTGTACATCTAGCAGTCGACTAACATCCATGGATACAAAACTCTTGTCGGCACCAGAATCAAATAACACGCTAACAGAACGATTATTGAGAAGAAACGTACCGGTGACTGTGTCAGGGTCCTGTCTAGCCTCAGCGGCTCCAATGACGAAGGCACGTGCATTTCTGCCGCCGCCCCCGTTGTTCCCATTACTGTTGATTCCACCCTGCTTCAGTTTTGGGCAATCCTTCTTGTAATGCCCAGTGTCACCACAGTTGTAGCATCCTTGTTTTCCTGTCGTCCCCTGAGTAGTCGAAGCTGAGTTAGTAGTCGGAGCCTGAGTCGATGGAAGTGTAACCCGACAATCTTTAGCATAATGCCCAATTCGCTGGCAGCGGTGACAACAGTTACTGTCGCAGTTCCCTTGATGATGGCGTCCACACTTGTTGCATTTGGGCAGTTTTCCCGCATAACCACCCTGTTTGTTACCCGAAGAAGATGAACCCCCATTATCAAACCTTTTACCCTGCTGTGCTGACCCAGACCCCTTCCCGTCACTTTCCCACTTGCGCTTGTTGCTCTCTGGGGCCTTAACAGTTGAACCCTTCGCAGGCAAAATACCCTCATTCACTTTTAAGTTGGTCATCCTATGGGCCGATCGAACTACCTCTGCATACGTAGGATGATTTCCCGCAGCCACTAACCCTGCAATTTCCGGTACTAACCCTGAGACATAGTGTTCAATCCTACGGTATTCTGGCACGTGCAGATCGGGACACAGCACTGCCAGCTCATTCCGCCTCACAGTATACTTCTCAATTTCCGACCCAGTCATCTTGAGGTTCCACACCTCATGCTCCAGCTTCTGTACTTCTTCCCTCGGACAATACTCACGCTTCAGCAACTGCACAAAATTCTCCCATGGCATAGCATATGCCTCCCCAATACCCATATTCTGGGTGATGCCATTCCACCAAGTCAATGCCACATCCTGGAATAATGCAGCAGCATACTTTACCCGATCTTCTGGGAGACAGTTACACATCAGAAATACTGACTCCACTTTCTCCAACCACCTAAGCAGGCTCACCGCACCCTCAGTGCCAGAGAATTCCTGGGGCTTACAGTCCCGGAACATTTTGTAGGTGCACATGGGTGGGGGTGGGTCAACAGGACCACCTGAAATGAAACGTATGAGAAACCACGAAATACGTAAACAAGGTTCACCAATGAGGCAAAAGAAAATGGATAAATCAACTTACCACCACCGTTGTGCCCTAACTGAAAGGCAGCTTGGAGCAAGTTGTTCAGATCAGCCTGCGATAGGTTAATACCTCCACCACGACCACCAGCACCACCGCGACCACCACCACGTCCGCCATTGCGACCACCTCCACGTCCTCCTCGTACTCCAGACATGATTCTGGCAGAAAAGAACGAGAAAAATTTAGTTTCGCAGTTAAAGATAACCACTAATGTTCACGAGATCAACGCTAGATCCAATCCAGGACTATCCCCTCAAACCTAGAGTTCACTAGGGCTTCCATGCATTTCGGTTTATGATTTTGTGTGCACCCAAAATGATAAACCGCTCTACATGGTCCTCCAAGTGTTCTCCTAGTTCAAAGTTCAAATCACCGAACATAGACTCTTAGCTACACACCGTAATACTACGGTAGTTTATGACAAGTGTTTCTATTGGAGTGCGAAAGGGAGATGTCCGAGCCTTGGACAAATCTCAAGAGCACACGAGTTACTCCAATAGACTACACTGCCTAGAAAACAAGTAACCCAACCTAAGATAGAACGGATGATGTAACATAGAAAGACCAACGATTTAGAGACACCCCGACAAGACCATACGTAAACCACTATAATGTTTAGTACCATGTGATCGTCTAGTGTGTGCGACTCGGCTATAGACTAGACTCTACAAGCAGTCCTAGTTCACTATAACCATTGGCTCTGATACCAATCTGTCACACCCTCAAAATCCACTTGCGGAGTTTTACCGCGAGGCGCATGACAAACCAGGATCCAAACCAACGATCACAATAAACAAGTCTAAATGAATATAAATGCAATTTCAAAACATAGTTTAAAATCCCGTTTACAGCGGAAGCTTATTCAAAAACAGTATCTCAACAATGAAATAATAGTTCAACGTTCAAAAGACCATGCAACCCTAGTTAGACGCCGTGCAGACGCGTGCGCCCTAGTCCAGTCGTGCTACCTTAGCGACCTGAGAAAACATGTAAAAGTTTACGTCAGCACAAAAATGCTGGTGAGTTTACAGGTTTTGTATCCAAGTACCAAGTCCACCTGTCCATACTATAACAAATCGAAAACCAGTATACGCTAGCTAGGCGTACGTTTTGTTACTACCACGATTGGAAAACCATTACTAACTCGAATACCAGATGTTATGCCCGAAAAGTACCAATTGTTCCTGTTGTTCCTGTTTGAGACAATATGCACTCGCCCGGCCCTCCAAGCCGACGAGCGGGGTTGGTCACTCCCAATAGCGCTATTCACATTTCCCCGTTGTGCAAACCCGCACATTCATGGTTCCCCCTGGGACTTCCAAAGATCGTGTAGTACACAATAGAAACCCATAGTATGACAGTAGTTACCAAATAATCGTTTTAACACATGTTTTCTCCCCCGAAAGTATAAAACCAGTTTAAAAGAGGGGCCGTAAACTCACCTTAAGTTGCGTTACTCCTTAACTCGAGTAAACCCAGCTGCTATGTTAGTCCCGTAAGCGGCGACCTAACATATGACAGTTACAAGTACTTAGACTAATAACCCGCAGGTTAATTAGTCCCTAGATGTCCAGACCATAACCAAGTTTGTTTGAAAACACCGTGACTGTTTAACTGACCCAAAGTACAAGACTCGACATCCCATTGGTGACCCGAGACTCCCCATGTTATGTTTACGCTCCAAAACATACAATAACGCAATTACACTTAACATACGTTAGCGCACAACAAGTTATAGCACATAGTTCACGTATCACCGAATTACATCCAAACATATGTTACCAAGTTACCATATATGTTACGAGGTTCCTAGCATGTTACTACATGTCAAATCGGGTCTCGGAATGCTAATTTACACTTACAACAGTAGTACACGCGATTAGGAAACGTAAACTAGCAATTAGGACTGATTGCATATAAGTTCATGTGATTAGGGCTGATTGCATATAAGTTCACGTGATTAGGGCTGATTGCATATAAGTTCATGTGATCAGGGCTGATTGCATGTAAGTTCACGTGATTAGGGCTGATTGCATGTAAGTTCACGTGATCAGGGCTGATTGCATGTAAGTTCACGTGATTAGGGCTGATTGCATGAAAACTCATGCGATTTGGGGCTGATCGCATGAAAACTCATGCGATTTGGCCCTGATTGCATGTAAAACTGGCGATTAGCAATGCTAATCGCCTGTAACCTTGCTGTTCCAGTTTTTCGCGCGTTTAACGCTCCAAATCAGATCCAGAACGTGTGTAACTACCCAATATCATCCCAAACACTATCCTAAACATGTTTCAACCAAAATCCTTCGTTTAACCTCGTATAATCAGTCCTGCATGCAACCAAGTAATCCAAACACCATACACATAGCATGCAATCATCATACTAACATGCATAACAATAACCCTAATAATCAATTACTCAGATTTCTATCATCATACTATCAATATCAATTCTGATCTAACAAAATAACATATCAATCCATCATCATGAATCATAAAAATCCTAGCTTTCTAATCATACACACCCATAACGCATGTATATTAGTTATAATCCGATTAACAACCCTTATTAATGATTTTCAGAAAGCTTTTTCGTTTAAGAACAGGTCTGGACCATTAGGGATTGATTAAAAACGTTTATAAAGATTTGTGGATGAAAACCAAACCTTAGGATTATGAAAGAATGATGATTCAAGCTTGAAACCTTGTGTTTTGATCAAAAATCGCCTTCCAGAGGTTGTTTATGTGTTGGGGCGGGTTATGGGACGACTAGGGTTTGTATAATGAAGTTTATGAGGTCAAGTATGGTATTTATAGTCGTTTTTAGTCGTCCAGCACGTAACATGCGATTATGCAGCTTTACACGCGATCAGGAAGCCTAATCGCGTATAAGTTCATGCGATCGGGGCCTAATCGCATGAACAGTCATGCGATCAGTCCCCAGTCGCACCACATGATCCCCAGTCGCACCACATATAGGCGATTGGGCTATCCTGATCGCCTATATGGGCCTGTTTCGTGTGTTTTGCGCGTTAAACCCCGTTTTAACATATGTTAACACATATTAACGTACCGACAAGTCACATAATGATTATAAACACATAACACAAGTAAATACATATATTCACACTCGTTCACCAATTCTCGGGACTCGAGACTCGTATGTTCCGTATGCCCTGACGATCCTACCGATCGTCACCGTTTGTACACTTGGTTAAGGACCGACATCTAATGAACCTCTAGACCAACATCCAATGATCCTCTAGACTAAACCAATAGTTCCCGAACCATAACCCGACTTAACTAACCCAGTTAAGTACAATATACGCGTGACTCGCTAAGGTAGACTTCCATCTAGACAACGTTGTTAACCAGAATTTGCCGGGTGTCACATCATCCCCACGTTAAAAGAATTTTCGTCCCGAAAATTGCACAAGTACCAAAAGAACAAAAGAAATAACGAAGGAACAAACAAAAGATAGAAACCAAAAGAGAGATTTACCCGAGTTGTCACATCATCCCCACGTTAAAAGGAATCTCGCCCCGAGATTCATTCAGCTGCCGAAGAGACATGTCTCGACTCGAACGCTTCCTTAGGAAAAAGATGAGGATACTTAGACTTCATCTGATCCTCCCGTTCCCACGTATATTCCGGTCCCCGGTTCGAGTTCCATCGAACCTTAACGATACGAATCTTGCTGTGACGCAGGCTACGAATCTTGTAATCGAGGATCTCCACAGATTCTTCCACAATCCGAAGACGATCATCAACCTTGATCTCTTCTAATGGAACGATGAGAGACTCGTCAGCCAGACACTTCTTCAAGTTTGACACGTGGAAGACGTTATGTACGTTACCGAGCTCCGTCGGTAAATCAAGACGATACGCCACCGGCCCAATCCGTTCCAGGATCGTAAATGGGCCGACATACCGCGGGTTGAGTTTGCCACGCTTCCCAAAGCGTATGACGCCCTTCCACGGTGAGACTTTTAGAAGTTCCTTGTCATTGACTTGGAATTCCAATGGTTTGTGACGCTGATCGGCATAACTCTTTTGCCGGTCCCGTGCCGCTGCCAACCGGTTACGAATCTGTACGATCTTTTCCGAAGTTTCGTACACTAGTTCAGGCCCAGTGATTTGGCTCTCACCCACTTCAGCCCAACAAAGAGGAGAACGGCATTTCCGTCCGTACAGTGCTTCGAACGGAGCCGCCTTGATGCTCGTATGATAACTGTTATTGTATGAGAATTCTACTAACGGTAGATGAGCTTCCCAACCCTTGCCAAAATCGATCACACACGCCCGCAGCATGTCTTCTAAAGTTTGAATTGTACGCTCACTCTGACCGTCAGTCTGTGGATGATAAGCCGTACTCATGTCTAGTTGGGTACCCAAAGCCTTGTGCAAGGACTTCCAGAAGTGAGAAGTGAAATGGGAGTCACGATCCGAGATAATCGAAACTGGTACCCCCGTGCTTAAAAACGTTTATAAAGATTTGTGGATGAAAACCAAACCTTAGGATTATGAAAGAATGATGATTCAAGCTTGAAACCTTGTGTTTTGATCAAAAATCGCCTTCCAGAGGTTGTTTATGTGTTGGGGCGGGTTATGGGACGACTAGGGTTTGTATAATGAAGTTTATGAGGTCAAGTATGGTATTTATAGTCGTTTTTAGTTGTCCAGCACGTAACATGCGATTATGCAGCTTTACACGCGATCAGGAAGCCTAATCGCGTATAAGTTCATGCGATCGGGGCCTAATCGCATGAACAGTCATGCGATCAGTCCCCAGTCGCACCACATGATCCCCAGTCGCACCACATATAGGCGATTGGGCTATCCTGATCGCCTATATGGGCCTGTTTCGTGTGTTTTGCGCGTTAAACCCCGTTTTAACATATGTTAACACATATTAACGTACCGACAAGTCACATAATGATTATAAACACATAACACAAGTAAATACATATATTCACACTCGTTCACCAATTCCCGGGACTCGAGACTCGTATGTTCCGTATGCCCTGACGATCCTACCGATCGTCACCGTTTGTACACTTGGTTAAGGACCGACATCTAATGAACCTCTAGACCAACATCCAATGATCCTCTAGACTAAACCAATAGTTCCCGAACCATAACCCGACTTAACTAACCCAGTTAAGTACAATATACGCGTGACTCGCTAAGGTAGACTTCCATCTAGACAACGTTGTTAACCAGAATTTGCCGGGTGTCACACTATGTGTGGGACCACTAGCTTCTCACCTGAGGGAGGCTTTCAACATTATATAGAGATAAACTCAACTCGTAAACTCGATACTAAAACCCTAAATACTATAGGTTCCAATAGTAAATCTCATGAGGTAGACAACATTGTTACGAAATAGTTAAAATTTAAGCAAACAACATTGTAAACTTTATTTCAGTTGAACCAATAATTTCCTAAATGAAAAGGTTATTTTGTGGTATTTTTGGAAAAGATAGAGGGTGAGAAGGAGGTATAGATGTTGGTGTAGTTCTTCCACTAAATCGAATGACTTAAAATGAGAACATGAGAGAGTATGTCTTAAGTTAATGCTAAAATCGTCTCTGATGTTTGAGCACATTTGCTAGCTCCATCCACAATGTTTAGTTTTTGCTCAACACTTAAGGTTTAGCATTTTTTGCCATTATCATCCAATTTGTTTTTTTTTTTTTAGAGTAGTGTTTCAGCGGTAAATCCTATGTTGCAAAGCGACCACTGCCCAGGATCGAATCTCATAGCACCACACGGGTTTCTCCTTTCAAACCCAAGCGGTTATTTTTTCGATGGAGCGTGAGATTCGAACCTGAGACCAAACCCGGGCAGGAACCCTCCAAGGAGGTAAACCTTCCTATGCCTCAATTTGTTAACTCTATCTAACTTTAACACCAATTTAGAGGTATTTTAGACATTTACTCTTTTTTTGTTTTTTGTTTTTTATTCCTTTTTTATATCTAAATAAAAAACTACTTATAAATAAACCCACACCATCCACCCCTATCTTCCTATGCCTCAACAACAACACCGTTCTAACCCATTTTTTTGTCGTTCAAACCACCACCGCCAAACCATGGAATCACTACAAGGATTACCAGCTCTGGCCACCACGCCAGTTGTAACACCCCAACCGATGGCGGAAACATCGAGGTGTCACGTAGTGACGATTGCTCAATAGCTCATGGTACTAAAGTGTGAATTTGAATACATTGAATTGAATAGTTTATTACATGGAAAGAAATACAACGATTAAAACGAACAATCTAAACTGAAATACAATAAATCTCAATCTAAGTCTAAGTTCCAAAAGCTTAAAAGAAATCTCATAACAACCTGAAACATGTACGAAAATAATTTTGTCAATACAAAATGTATTGGTGAGCATACCCTGTTTGAATAAATATAGTAGGAAAAGAGTTTCGTAATTCACGTGTTATACTGTCTACAATTTAGTGTTCAAGCTATGTACAAATGTCACCTAAAATCAAGCCTTAGAGTAGAAATGATATCTAAGAATAATGGGATATCTAGTATATATATATAGTAGTCGCCCAATAGTATGATTATATATAGTATGCGACAAAGCAAGTAGTTTACATATAACAATAGTCAAGTACTATTTATTGCTATGCTAGGCCTACACCGGGTTAATGATTAAGGTCATAAGTACACATTATCTAAGATCAACAAGTATAACACATACAAGAATTGTGATTGTGAATATAGACTAAAGCATGATTAAGTGTGTGAAGTAATAAGCGTACATGAGTCACCCCAAAAGTGTAAACATGAAAAAAGGGAAAGATACGCTCACTTTCGGTAAGCTGAATTATCCTCTAAGCGTTGTGAATGTATGTGAGGTGAATCCCAAAGACTCAACAACGTAGCTAGTCCAATTTGAAGAAATAAAAACCAAAAAAGAAAGAATATCAAGCTTCCAATTCGCCAATTACAAGAGCTTATAATCAAAGCTTCAATTGTAGAAGTAATAGACTATAGAAGAAAGGTATGAGGGAAAGTTTAATCGGATTGAAACAATCGATTTAGAGGTGCCAAGTGTAATGGGTCATAGGTGGGTTTTATACTAGTTTTGGATTCAATTAGCCATTAAAATTGGTCAACACCATAAAGTAAGGTTTTATGATGAATTGACTATTTGACTAGGACTTTGACTGTTTGACTAAGACTTTGACTAGGACTTTGACCGGGACTTTGACTAGGAGTTTGACTCGGACTTTGACTGGGACTTTGACTGTTTGACTGTCTTCGCGGACCGCAAGAACTAAAAAAATCAAATTTTCTAATTTAATCAATTTTAAGTTCCGGACTTGTTTCCTTCGGTTTCTAAGTTGTTTTAGGACCGAAAATTAAGGGTTTTGAGTATCAAGGTCTGAAACATACATGCTCGGGTGTAGATGTGAGTATAAAACGTGCAATACTTTTACTTATACAAATTATAAGTTTTATTAAATTGTGACTTTTGGTCCTATTAAAATAGGAGGGTTAAGAATGAAAAATTTGAAATAATTGAGGGACCAATTATGCACATTTATGAAAAGTGAAGGGTGCAGGTTGTCACACCAGTCTCTTTGAAGTTCCATCGGAACCCATACCATAAAATCACCACACTCAAGATGGGGGTGATTCTCATATGACCCAAACTGTAATCGTAAAAATTTGAATCTCCAGCCTAAAATGGTGTTTCAATGTCGATCTGCACTATAATTGTAAGACCTGTCCTAGTTTAACAACAATTAATTAATATTCATTAATGTGACATCCGTCACCTTCGTCTTTCATATAATTGACAATAATAGCCCTTCTGAAATTTCCATTATAGCCCTCGTAAGTTTCGTCGTTTTCAAATTTAATTTTAAAGCGAAGTAAATTTTTTTTTTTAACATTTATACTAATTATAGATCGGGTATAAGTTTTAATCAAATGCGTAGGTGAAACGTGTTCGTAAAAGATTTTATAAAAAAAATAGTTTTATAAAACTTTAAAAACATTTTAAGTTAGGATAGTTAACTTGGTTAGTTTTTATAATGGAAACAAACTAACTAAGATATAATAAACTTAACTAAACTAACTAGAGGGACTATAATTGCCAATCTCCCAAAGTTTAAAAAAAAAAGAGGAAGAAAAGAAAACCTTTCCCCTTTCTGTTTTCCTGTTCGTGATCCGGCTAGAAGTCGCCGCCGACGACTTATTCCGGCAACCATAAACTCATTCAATTGTCGATTTAATTCGTTTTTAATGATTCATATACGTTTCTCCATTAGCTTTTAACTGAAACAAACCTATTACCTTATAATTAACATATTAGAAGCGAGTTTAATTCGTGTTTATGAGGAGTAACAGACCGGAATCTTATAATCATTCAAGAATGCGTTTTAATTGAAAATCTTATAAATACATACTAACATTTGGATTCTGCACTGTTACTCGACAAAAACCCTCATGAAAACTTAACAAATTGCGTCCAGAAAGTCCTCTAAATCGCTACATTATCATCGGCCTGTTCTTCTTTCTTTTCGTTCTGAAATCGTCATTGTAAGTGTTGTATTTTGCTGCCGTTTTATTAGTAGATCATTGTTCTTCGAAAGCCCTATGATTTCATGGCTTAAACTTGTGTTAATCAGATTATTGAAGTTAAAGGGTAGGGTTAGGGTTCTTGGTTAGGATTTGGGGAAGAAGATGGCTTTGAATATAATGTTTAAATATTTTATAAATCAAATATAATCAACACATAGATCAAGTGGTGTAGTGGTTAGTGCTGCTTGTTGACACAAAGGAGAACCCGGGTTCGAACCCAGGCTACCCCATCTCCTTTTTCGTTTTTTTTTTATTTTAATTGTTTATTCATTTTAGAATTGTATTAAATTATATAAACTTAGAATATTCATAATAAATTCAATTTTTACCCAAAAATTATGAAAATTTAGGTGTAGCTTCTTGACATCTCATAGAAAATTACGATATTTTTATTTTCTGAAAAATAAATTATTTTCATATTTTTATTGATTTAAATTGTTTTAATCATAATTAATTGATTAAAAATTCATTTTTAATGATTTTAATCTCAAACTTTTTGTGAAATTATTTCTAATCATCATAAACTGAAATAAACATTATTAGTTCAGAAAACATTTATTTTTATTAAATTTTCTATTTTTTAATCATTTAAACATGATTTAACCTCATTAAATCAGTTTTAAATATAATTAAGTTTACAAAAATTATGGGAAAATTATGTTCATTTATTTACATCAGGAATTATCTATTTTCTATAAAATTAGTATTTTTGGATCATGTATGCTATTATTAGTCTTATTTACGTTTAATTAGACATAATAAAACATTATTTATTTATACAATTTAAACATCTATTTTATAAATATTTTTCTTATAAAATAGAAATACTCATATGGTTTAATGTCTTTATTATCTTTTATTGAATCATTGTGTAACTCAAAATTACTTATTTATATATTTATAATTATTGTATTTATTTACAATAAATAATCAAAGTAATTAACTACATTATAATGGTTTAATTATTCAAACAATATTTGTATCTAAATATTCTATTGGTGATATTTATATTACCTAAATCATATTTACAAATTTGGTATGTTATTATACAATTTTTACATTAACGCGATTTATTTTAAAAACTCTAA
This sequence comes from Ambrosia trifida, assembly GCA_028751855.1. Lineage (NCBI taxonomy): Eukaryota > Viridiplantae > Streptophyta > Magnoliopsida > Asterales > Asteraceae > Ambrosia > Ambrosia trifida. The sequence goes on along the minus strand of CM054123.1, from coordinate 55,966,501 downwards.
TTCCCCAATTCGACTTAGCAAACCCTAATGCCTTAGACTCTAGTTACCTTAGACTTTTTAGACATTTCCTTATTAGTATGCTTACACATTATAGGTTGAATTCCTCGGAATTCTCATTACTTAGCTCACAACCGCTTAAGTTGGATTTTGCTCGTTTTCGCAAACTGTGAGTATATCTTTCCCCTTTTTACCGTTTTACTACTTTGGGGTGACTCATGTACCTATATATTAATCAAGTTTCAATTTCTTATACTTAATGCAATTCTCATGTGTGTTTGCTTTATGTTAATTGGTGTGTCTATGACTTGTCAAAATCATTAACCGCTGGGCGGCCTAGCTTTTCAATGAATAGTACTATGGTATACCCCCTTGAGACTCTGTTGAGAGAATCTTGGTCATTGTCTTGTTAATTCATTATTCAGTTGGTTAGTCATGTGTTAGTCATTATTCTCAGGTTTGGTTTTGAACGGATATTACTTATTACATAATTGCAAATGGTACCGCACATGAATTGCTAAACACTTTTCTTACTATATATATATATATATATATATATATATTCAAACAGGGTATGCTCACCAATACTTTGTGTATTGACCAATTCATTTTGTACATGTTTCAGGTTGTTTTGAGATGCATCCTTTAAGCTTTCAGTTTTATATTTAGTTTTTGATTCATTGTATTTCAATTTAGTTGGCAGTTAGAATCGTTGTATTTCATTTCGATGTAATAAATTATTTAATCAATGTATTCAAATTTACACTTTAGTCCATGTGCTATTGAACAATCGTCATTATGTGACACCTCGATGTTTCCGCCATCGGTTGGGGTGTTACAGATTGGTATCAGAGCCATGGTTATAGGGAATTAGGTTATTAGAATGCCTTTTAGCCTAGTCTATAACTAAGCTTACATTAACGAGTCCTCTCGTGTATATTTCTCTTTCTCCTTATATTTGCTTTCGAGATATTTTCGTTATGATTATTTCTCGTTATTCTTTCAATATTTTTCTTGGCGAAGAAGACGCTCGTATTTCACAAACGAAACGATATCATCAAGTTGGGAGTGATATCCATACCTTGGTGATTAGTTTCACTCCTCTATATGTTATTTATCTTAGGAATATATCTTTGAGATAGGAGTGACATCCACACCTCAAGGAGTATTTCCTTCAAAAAGAAACTTAATCACTAAGCTGGGAGTGATATCCTTAACTTAGTGATTGGTTTCATTCCGCAATCGTTTTCAATTTTGAAATACATCTTTGAGTTAAGAGTGAAATCCACATCTCAAGGATCTATTTCTACATCTCGTTGATTATGAATTTTCTTAAATGTTGGTAATCTATTACATACTTAAATCTTATCATTCACGTCATTTTAAATCATGGTCTTTTAAAGTACATTAGAATTACACATAGTTCATGAAATGGTTTCATTTTGCAATTTACAAACTTGTACTGCATATTTTAAAGGACAAATGTAACCCTTTGTTTTTCATATGACATAACCAATATATATTTTCGAGTGAAATTTGCAAATAATAATAAGCCTTATAACATTTTTCAAACTCGACTTCTCGTAAACACATGAAAATGTGTATTTACGAAGATTTTGCAAATGAACCTGTTTTGAATCTGAAACGCACTTAGATTTCTAAAAAAATTTATTCTCATGCATCACTACTATTCTTTCAACAATATCACAAAGTCAAGTAAACTGCGAAAATTTACCTTTTACACTTATACTTTCTCAGTTGCAAAACTTTTGGTTTAACAAAACAATGGACATATCTTTTTATCAAAATGTTGCTAAATGTCTTTTATAGTATAACGCATATATGTAAAATTACTAGATTTTGACTCACATTCCAGTAGGCTATACACCCGTTCCGTGTACATTCATTTGCCGTAAATTTCATTATTTTATTCTTACACCATTTTTATTCATAGTTATTTCTAACGCGTTATTTGTGATTATTTTCACATTGACTATTTGCATTAATTTAACTCGTTTACTTTCATTTTGTGCAATTGTGCAATTTACTCGATTTATGTTATACTAATCTTTCAGTCGGAATTTTATGCTATACTTATATACTTACTTGAACGCATATTTGGTATGCATATTTCCTTTCCTGTTTTGAGCAAAACCCTGTTATACTATGTATTATTTTTGTTTTTCATCGTGGTCAATAAACATGCTAGTTGATAACTCGCATGAGAGCTAAGCCAGTGCCCACGTACGACTCGGGTTAGAGTATTTCTTTAATCCGAGGGGAACGGTGTAAATCTCAGGGTTATCGATATGAGTGTTTAAAGCCAACGATGAGGACAAGAGTTACCGGTTAATGGTAAACCCGAAAGGGAAGAACCATTAACCATGTCTTATACTTACATATTATTCACATTACGGTTAAAGGGAAAACCCGGAAGGGAAGGACCTCTAACCATGTCATGATTGAACATTATTTCATTACAGTGGCTATTACATATGAGTTGCACGCATTTATTTCCGGTATTACTTAGGATAGGGGTATGGAAAAGCATAACACCTAAGTGTAAGGTAAATCGATGATTACGGTCCGGAACGCAATCATAGGCTTACAGGTACATGAGGGTGGTGTGTAATTCTAATCAGGCTGTTGGTAGACAATCAGTACGAATCCAAAGTATCGGGAGTGTGGTGGGTCAGCTGCGGTACACCCTATATATAAGCATAAACGATACTGCGGGAACGGACTAGGAGTCTAACCAAAAACCGACCCGTTACCCATTACTATATGATTACCTCTTCGTTAGATTGTTGACTAATAGCTAGCATTTTCGATAGGAACGTTCTTACACGAGCTTTAATTCGTCTTCCTAGAGTTTTGACCACCCACACAGAAAACCTTAAACCTTGTGTACTCTCACACTCTCTGTTCGTCAAAATTCTGTTGCATGTCCTTAATAAAGTTCGGTCAGAAACCTTTCTAAAGTGGGGGAGACTGTTTCATTAGAACCTCTGCTATTTAAAATTTTGTCAAATCATAAATGATGAAATTTTCTTTTAAAAATTTAGTTGACTTTTACAACGCCTTTTGATTGCATAGTAACCTACACTAGAAAGAAATTTCGAGACGAAATTTTCTAAAGTAGGGGAAACTGTGACATCCGTCACCTTCGTCTTTCATATAATTGACAATAATAGCCCTTCTGATATTTCCATTATAGCCCTCGTAAGTTTCGTCGTTTTCAAATTTAATTTTAAAGCGAAGTAAAAATTTTTTTTTATCATTTATACTAATTATAGATCGGGTATAAGTTTTAATCAAATGCGTAGGTGAAACGTGTTCGTAAAAGATTTTATAAAAAAAAATAGTTTTATAAAACTTTAAAAACATTTTAAGTTAGGATAGTTAACTTGGTTAGTTTTTATAATGGAAACAAACTAACTAAGATATAATAAACTTAACTAAACTAACTAGAGGGACTATAATTGCCAATCTCCCAAAGTTTAAAAAAAAAAGAGGAAGAAAAGAAAACCTTTCCCCTTTCTGTTTTCCTGTTCGTGATCCGGCTAGAAGTCGCCGCCGGCAACTTATTCCGGCAACCATAAACTCATTCAATTGTCGATTTAATTCGTTTTTAATGATTCATATACGTTTCTCCATTAGCTTTTAACTGAAACAAACCTATTACCTTATAATTAACATATTAGAAGCGAGTTTAATTCGTGTTTATGAGGAGTAACCGACCGGAATCTTATAATCATTCAAGAATGCGTTTTAATTGAAAATCTTATAAATACATACTAACATTTGGATTCTGCACGGTTACTCGACAAAAACCCTCATGAAAACTTAACAAATTGCGTCCAGAAAGTCCTCTAAATCGCTACATTATCATCGGCCTGTTCTTCTTTCTTTTCGTTCTGAAATCGTCATTGTAAGTGTTGTATTTTGCTGCCGTTTTATTAGTAGATCATTGTTCTTCGAAAGCCCTATGATTTCATGGCTTAAACTTGTGTTAATCAGATTATTGAAGTTAAAGGGTAGGGTTAGGGTTCTTGGTTAGGATTTGGGGAAGAAGATGGCTTTGAATATAATGTTTAAATATTTTATAAATCAAATATAATCAACACATAGATCAAGTGGTGTAGTGGTTAGTGCTGCTTGTTGACACAAAGGAGAACCCGGGTTCGAACCCAGGCTACCCCATCTCCTTTTTCGTTTTTTTTATTTTAATTGTTTATTCATTTTAGAATTGTATTAAATTATATAAACTTAGAATATTCATAATAAATTCAATTTTTACCCAAAAATTATGAAAATTTAGGTGTAGCTTCTTGACATCTCATAGAAAATTACGATATTTTTATTTTCTGAAAAATAAATTATTTTCATATTTTTATTGATTTAAATTGTTTAAATCATAATTAATTGATTAAAAATTCATTTTTAATGATTTTAATCTCAAACTTTTTGTGAAATTATTTCTAATCATCATAAACTGAAATAAACATTATTGGTTTAGAAAACATTTATTTTTATTAAATTTTCTATTTTTAATCATTTAAACATGATTTAACCTCATTAAATCAGTTTTAAATATAATTAAGTTTACAAAAATTATGGGAAAATTATGTTCATTTATTTACATCAGGAATTATCTATTTTCTATAAAATTAGTATTTTTGGATCATGTATGGTATTATTAGTCTTATTTACGTTTAATTAGACATAATAAAACATTATTTATTTATACAATTTAAGCATCTATTTTATAAATATTTTTCTTATAAAATAGAAATACTCATATGGTTTAATGTCTTTATTATCTTTTATTGAATCATTGTGTAACTCAAAATTACTTATTTATATATTTATAATTATTGTATTTATTTACAATAAATAATTAAAGTAATTAACTACATTATAATGGTTTAATTATTCAAACAATATTTGTATCTAAATATTCTATTGGTGATATTTATATTACCTAAATCATATTTACAAATTTGGTATGTTATTATACAATTTTTACATTAACGCGATTTATTTTAAAAACTCTAATTCCCCAATTCGACTTAGCAAACCCTAATGCCTTAGACTCTAGTTACCTTAGACTTTTTAGACATTTCCTTATGAGTATGCTTACACATTATAGGTTGAATTCCTCGGAATTCTCATTACTTAGCTCACAACCGCTTAAGTTGGATTTTGCTCGTTTTCGCAAACTGTGAGTATATCTTTCCCCTTTTTACCGTTTTACTACTTTGGGGTGACTCATGTACCTATATATTAATCAAGTTTCAATTTCTTATACTTAATGCAATTCTCATGTGTGTTTGCTTTATGTTAATTGGTGTGTCTATGACTTGTCAAAATCATTAACCGCTGGGCGGCCTAGCTTTTCAATGAATAGTACTATGGTATACCCCCTTGAGACTCTGTTGAGAGAATCTTGGTCATTGTCTTGTTAATTCATTATTCAGTTGGTTAGTCATGTGTTAGTCATTATTCTCAGGTTTGGTTTTGAACGGATATTACTTATTACATAATTGCAAATGGTACCGCACATGAATTGCTAAACACTTTTCTTACTATATATATATATATATATATATATATATTCAAACAGGGTATGCTCATCAATACTTTGTGTATTGACCAATTCATTTTGTACATGTTTCAGGTTGTTTTGAGATGCATCCTTTAAGCTTTCAGTTTTATATTTAGTTTTTGATTCATTGTATTTCAATTTAGTTGGCAGTTAGAATCGTTGTATTTCATTTCGATGTAATAAATTATTTAATCAATGTATTCAAATTTACACTTTAGTCCATGTGCTATTGAACAATCGTCATTACGTGACACCTCGATGTTTCCGCCATCGGTTGGGGTGTTACAATTAATCATATTTAGGTCATAGAATAACATGATATTGTTTTTTTTTTTTTTTGAAAACATGGCTTAATATACGTTGCACGTTCGGGTCAATAGATAACCTGCATGTGCTATTTAAAAATCGAACCAAACGAGTCCTACACGACTTTACGACTACTCGACTCTTACTAATATGTTTACTATGAAATTTACATAATAACATTTAACTTCTTGGATTTAACTCGCACGTGATGCGTAAGCGAGTCCATTTTGTTTCCCCCAAAGTAATGGCGATCTAGAGCATGTTCGGTTTTGTGCTTGGTCTATTTAGCATCCAATGTTGCTCCTTAATCATTCCTACCACAAATACACATGATAAACATTTAGTAGTTGGGTTAACGGTTCAAACCATACCATACAAAACAATACAAACTCCTCAGCCTCGCGCCACACGAAGACTCAACCACTCCCCTGTCGCGTAGTGTGAGGGGGTAAAACTTGCAGCAGCTCAGTTGCTTTTCCTGGGTTATATTCCTTAGTTAAGTGTTTGGATTATTTGATCAGTTTTTAGTTAACAATTCTAACGAGGTTATTTTCCTATTAAGAACATAACCTCGTTTTCACCGTTTAAGTCTCATTTTATTTACCAATAATGCTTGTTTTATTATTTAATTCGTTTCGTTGCCCATAATAAATGTATAATAGCGTAATTATACTAAACGGATTTTCGGGTGTTACAAGAATGGTAGTAGATACAATGATTCCAACAATAATGTTGGGATAGAGGTTCTTCTTATTCTACCAGGGTTTCAAGTCAACAGGTTTGGTTTCGTTAATGTTCACATTGTTCCAGTCAGCCAGTGTGGTGGAAGGTGATTATGAGTTTGTTTGGAAAGTGATATGTGGAAGTTATGACACCCGCCAAATTCACAGGTCGAGTGCATACAAATTAACTGGTTTTGCTTCATTATGTGCCTAGACTAATAGTATCATTGCGCGCCAATATTTGAATGATCATAAATCCTACTCGAATACAATGAATATTATGAGGATCAACAAGTATAAAGAAATGTATGGATTTTCACTTAATATCTTATCAAACCAAAACTATATTTTTATTAAACAAATACATATGTGTATGTTATCTAGAACAAGACAAAATCTACCAGGTTATATACATACATGCATTCATATGCGATGTGTGTGAGTGTGTGTAATAAAAAATGAACTATTATGTGGATATATATATATATATATATATATATATGGAAGGGTTTAAATGAGAACACTCATCTTTTGTGAGAACAGTGAGAACACATCTTAGCCATCCAATTTTTTCCTTATATTTTTAAGTGAAAGATTAATTTGGTAATTGAACAATTTCTATCTTCTTCCCTATTCTCCTTCCTAAAATACTTTGTGCTCACAACTCACTGATAATATCAAGAACAAAACAACGCAAACCAACGGTGGATCTCGGTTCCGTTCAGTCATCAAACAACAATCTATTATTCATCCATTGATTTTAGATCAAGTAATCATAATTAAAAGTTTTAGTTCCCAATTTACAGGTTTGTTCTTCAATCGTTCATTGTTTTAGACGATTTTGGTTTGAATGATAATTGTTCAATCGACATTTGATTAACTGATTTGAGACGATTACACTCCTAACCTGCAGGTTTATATATAGTGAAATGTGTTCCACGATTTCAATACGTGTTTCTATATAGTTTGTAATTTGCCCTAATTAGTTTTTTATTTGCTGAATTTCAGTCACAATTTATCCTAGTTCAGATGTGAGGAATGGTAAGTCGCATTGTAAAAGTGTTACCAATCATGAAGAACACTTAAAGATCTGGATGAAGCGGGTGTTGAAGCTGATATAAATATTTTAGTTCAATCAGATATATCAATTATTCATGAGCTTAAGAACTTGATGTTGAATGTGAAGAATGCTTCTAGTTATGATGCTGCACTCAATAATACCATGAATACTAAGGATATTCATGTTCTTTTGGTTGCCTATTATAATATGCTCAGTGGTGGGTTGGCTTCTAGAGGGTATGTATGATGATGCCCTCCAAGTGTTTGATATAAAGCTTAAGAGAGGTGTCTCACATGTATGTCATTTGTGGAAGTCGGTTTGTATTTGGTTTTTATAAAATAGAGAGGATTAAAGAGGCTGAGTTGTTGACTACAGAAATGGAAGCCTTTATTTTTTTAAATAAGGTTATGTATACTAGTCTAATTAACAATTACTGAAAGAACGGAAAAGTAAAAATGGGAATGAGATTATTTTATAAAATGTTCAAGATGACCTTATTAACAGTTAGGGAAAATGTTTCATGTGTGGCTGCAAAAGGTTTTACGGATAAAGGTTGTGGAACAACTCGTCGTTAGATTGGTCTTGGAGAGAAAGCAAAGGCTTAGAGCAAGAATAATAAAATGAGGTGCAAATTGTGTAGCAAACTTAGCTACAATGATTATTGGAATTGTCTAGCAAAAGAAAATTGAACCAACTAAGGTAGTCATTGTGATGAAAAGAGTTATAGTGATGAAGATAATGAAGAATATGGTGATGGTGAATGAAGTTTATTTTTTTATGTCTCTAGTTTATCTTAAATAAGGTGTTCATGTACTATGAATTTTAAACATATAAATTTTATTTGAGTTTGAACTTTCATTTTGATGTTGGATTTTACAGTTTTATATGTGTTCATTATTTATTTTATGTTTGGGTTTGTTTTGTTATTTGTTATCAAATTAAAGTTTGTGCAGGTGTATGTTGTACACATGTGTAAGTGCTTTTTTTACACGTGTAAGTCTCTATTTTACACATGTGTAAAGTACTCATAGGTCACTTGTTTCTAAAACACACATATGCAGCTCATTTACACGTGTAAACTATTCACTATCTTTATTTCCATTTTACTTACGCTTAATTATACACATGTGTTCGTGTCTGTTGTACACATGTGTAAACTATTCTCTGTCACTTATTAGTTTCTGGATTTTAGCTAATTTACACATGTGTAAACTGTCTTTTATTTTCATTTTACTTACGTTTAGTTGTATTACACATGTGCAAGCGTATGTTGTACACATGTGTAAATTGTTCTCTGTCACTTATTTTTTTCTACATTACACAATTTCCAGCTGATTTACACATGTGTAAACTATTCACTATCTTTTATTTTCATTTTACATACATTTGGTTGTATCACACATGTGTAAATGGCTCTCTGTCGCTTATTTGTTTCTGGCTTACACATTTGTAGCTGATTTACACATGTGTAAACTGTTCACTGCCTTGTATTTCCATTTACCAATGTTCAGTTGTAATACATATGTGTAGTTATTTGTGTTACACATGTATAAATTGCTCTCTGTCACTTATTTGTTTCTGGATTACACATTTTCAGTTGATTTACACATGTGTTAATTGTTCACTGTCTTTTGTTTCCATTTTACCTACGCTTAGTTTTATTACACATGTGTAAGTGTCGCTTTTATGCATGTGTGAACTGTACTCTGTCACTTAGTTGTTTCTAGATTACATATTTGTGATTGATTTACACATGTGTAAACTGTTCATTGTCTTTTATTTTCATTTTACCTACGCTTAGTTATATTACACATGTGTAAGTGTGTCTCTTTTAAAAATGTGTAAATTTCTCGCTGATTTACACATGTGGAAACTGTTCACTATCTTTTAATTACATTTTACACATGTTTGGGCTTCTTTTCTTATTCATCATCAAATTATATATGTGTAAGTGTCTATAATACACATGTGTAAGTGCATTAAATTGCCCAACAAGTCCTAATAAGTGTCATACAGTAACAACGATACAAATAAACAAAAGTTACAATCCTTGATATATCGTAACCACGGTAACATATAAACAAGTCATAGACCATTATCTATGTACCTTATTAAGTAGGAGGGATGGGTAGGAGAGTCATTTTACACCCATTTTAAGATGGGATACAAAAAGGCTCATGCTTTAACATATGTATATAACCTAAAAATTCCCCATAATACCCCTTTTGCATTATACACTTGTACTTAAATTAGTCTCTATATTAGGCTTACCATGATTAGTACTTTTAGAATAAACTTACTTCTTATCATTAGAAAAACTTAATAATATGTTGTCCTTTTTTGTCTTTCAATTTTATCATGAATCTTGTAGTAACAAAAATGACTACCCCGTTTCATAATATGTTAACCGGAACACCCGCCGCAACGCGCGGATTCCAACCAAATTTAAGTAATTACATCACATAATGCTTATGGTACAACAACTTAGTGAAGTTAGCAAGGGGTAAAATTGTCTTTCTACATGAATTTTAATATTTATAACTAAAAGTGCTATTACAATTAATAAAGGGAAGATAACAAGATTGTTATTTATTGCCCTATTTATCGTAAGGAATACTAGAAGTTCAATTAGCTATAATTTGCAATCACCACTTGAATGCATAACATTTACCACATTTAAATGTTATACATCAATTAACATAATACTTTCCAGGGGAGACTAATAAAATATATGGCACCTAAATCGATTGGACCAATGGAAACGTCGTTGAACAATGATTATTGATACGATATTTATTAAATGCATAACATTTACCATCTTCCTTAAATCGTAACTGATTCGACGTAGCTATAATTTGCAATCACCACTTGAAACTGAAAATTTTAAATGTGGAAGATCATTGGGCAATTGAAACAGATAATCCAACAAATGATAAAAGAAGAAAACTCAAATCACGAAAAGAGTAAATAATAGTTATAGATTCAGTTTTTCCTCCATGCGTTGCCTTTTAGAGGCCGGCCCATACAGTATTCTAGCTTTTATGGCCTAGCTTTTATGGTCAACTCGTGTGCAGCTCTTGTGGTCCTTGGAATGGTTCTACAAAACTTTTGTTTATTTCTCCGAAAGATTAATGTTCCTTAATTACTACACAAGTATACTATAACTATATCAGTTGTGAATGCTCGCTACTTGACATTATGGGTTCCCTTTGGCTTCCCTTTGGCTTCAGGTACTTGAAAGCATTTTCTTGATTATGAAGCTAATCAATTGATTAGGCGTACTTTTATATTACTAGATGTCAATCAAGTTTAAAATGCGCAAATATACAATGTTTTCATTGTTGAAAATATAATGTTTATTTCTGTCTAAGGTAGGTTAATTTGATTATTAGTACTATTGGGTTGAAAGCAGGAGTGACACAAGTTTCATAATGGTATGACTAAACAAGATTAATTTAATATAGAAAGAAAGGAACTTATTGATCTCGATGTTCTTTTCTAGACTTTTTTTTTACGTATTTGTGGCTCACATCTTTTTTTTTATTTACATATTGATGAAAAAACTCTTTACATGCACGTTGCTTTATAGATGAGAAACAAGGGTCTGTATAGTGCATGCAACACTTGAAAAGCTAAGAAAAACGATTATCGCGCTGCAAATTGTCGTTCCCGCGGCAACGCGCGGGTTCCTTACTAGTATCTTCTAATCTTTTTTTGTCTCTATCAAACTCCAATGCTTTCTCAATCACATATTCTCAGTTAATATTAACTTTCCAAAGTACAATCTTCATATCATTTTGTCAGCTTTTAAAATTAACTTCTTAAGATTCTCTTTGTCAATTCCAACCAATAGTAGAATACACCTTTTTTTTCTTCTTAAATGTGCCTCGTAAAAGTGACAAAATTACATTACAATACCATTAAGCCATTTGATTTTTACTGCTATTAAAAAAATCGACTAACTTACAGATGTCTAAATGAGTAAAACTGCTCACTAACACATGTGTAAGTAACCTTCTTACACATGTGTAAACTACATAATTACCCCTATTTAATCATACTAATTTGTTCTAGTATCGTTGCTTCAATGTGCATATGTGTAAGCAACTTAATTACACAAATGCAATAAAAACTAAGCTGATTTACATATGTGTAAATAGGTTATTTACACATGTGTAAATTGCTTAATTCTACAAATGCAATAGTAACTAAGAGGATTTACACATGCATAAATTATACCAAAGGTATATATTCACGGAAACCTTAACTACCTGATCAAACATGGTCAAATGTGGGGTCTATTGTAGGGTGATATGTAAAAACAACCAAAAGGGGTGAAGATATTATGATTGATTTACATAGAGCAACAGCTAGCTAATGTGAAGCTTGCGCCTCGATTTTAGGGAAATAACTGCCTCCAAGTGTGAAGCATGCGCCTCGATTATAGGGAAATAACCACCTCAGAGCGTCACACTTTTTTTTATAAACCAAGATAAAGACCGAAAAATCGTTAATGCAGCGAAAAACTGGTTGTTTGGTCTGCCAAGTCAAATTCAAGTTCAATAATTTGCTTATAGCCCAACATGAAAAAAGTCAAACTAATCATCCTCAAATTTCACAACCTTTGATCCAATCAAGTATCAACAACAACAACAAAAATTTGTAACAAAACATAATGCAACTTTAATCATTTATCATTAACCATACCTTGAGAAATGTTTTCTGAAGCAATGAATCTTTCTTGAAATGGGTAGTAACAGACCCCTAAAAAAATTTCAAACGCAAATTCACCAATCACAGAGAGTGTAGATTATGAACAAATTTAGCTGATTTACAACGCCTAAATTTGTAGTAGCCATGGCGGATCATAAACCCTTGTGAGATGAACGTAAAGAAGGAATTGTGGTGGTTTTATCGAAAATACCATAAAGATCAGGAATCGATCATGATGTCGTCGTCAGCTCCTTTTCCTCCGATTCATCCGGTCACAATTGTCTGCTGCTGCCACATATTCATCCTCATGCTTATCGGAATCACAAACTTTTTCCAGCGATTTAAAGCTCCGTCGAAGAACGAGTGGCTGGTTCAAAGAAATCTGATTTAAACCATTGCTTTTGTGGCTGTTAACTCCGTCGTCGGCAGTGTCTCCGGCGACCGGCATGGGGTTGTGAGTTCATGAGGAATAAGGTAACTTGGGGTTTCACGTTTTGTAAGCTGTAAGGGTTTTGAAATGTAATTTGACATTAATGCCCTTTTTATTCATATAGTTTATGGTCCCTTCTCATTTTAACCCACTCTAATCTTAGCCCTTAATTTAAGATGATCTATGGATGAAAATGGTTCTTAGTGTTCTCACAAATTTCCTTGTTCTCAAGATAACCCTCCCCTATATATATATATATATATATATATATATATATACACACACACACACACACACATACATATGACATACATATGTAAGGGTGATTGAAAATAGGATTATTATACCCCATATACACATATGCGAACCATATACACATGTGTGTGTGAACTCTTGAATTGATGTAAACATACACTAACTTACAAAACATCCTAATCCATGCATTACACCAATTTAGCATCCTAACCATCCACCACCTTCTTCCGAGGCTTCATTGACTTCCCAAACATCCATTTTCCCTTCCCTAGAATTAGCTTACACTTATCAAGGATAGGCATGCTTCACTAGTCAACCTATTACACTATTATAGTAACCACCTTTTAGCACTAAAAAACCTAGGCATTTTTGACTTCCAAAACTACAAACACGAGTCCCAAATATCGGCCCTCATCACATTCCAAGACAAGCATGCATTCAAGGTCAACTTATTGCACCATTTAGGCGTGTAACTTTATCACCATCAAGTTCCATGTATCTTGACTTACCAAAACGAATTTAAATCTCCTACAACTCTCTCACACTCTCGGCATTATATATAGGGCCGATTGGCCTTATGATCTTCTCACACCACAATCACAAACAAACCCTCATCTCTTTACTTCATTGTTTCGGCTCAACCCAAACCCTCACCCGGACCATAAACATGATCGCTACACACCACACCGACCCTCAATCCCTCAAGTTCAAGCATTTAGAAGCTATATTAGAGAAGCAATTGGCCTAGGACTCGACCCATCTTCATAACATTTTGGTTCTATTCTTGTGGTATATCAATTACTTAACTTATTTCATTTCTACTTGTTAATCGCTATGTTGTTCACCCGAAACTTTATTATACCTAAACACACACTAACAAAACAAGTTATAGATGGAACATTTACAAAATATGGATTTATATACACACATACACAATCGCATATGCATGAATGTACTATATACATGCACGCGTATGGGTGTATACACACCCACTTACTCGCACAAGCACATTTATGTGTGTATATATGGACGGGTATGGGACACCAACATAACAATTGAACCTTAAAACATGAATATATACAAAAGTCTTTGATTTTGAGAAAGCATATGTTAAAGAGTCAAAACATGTGTTAACACCCCTTTTAACATAAGGATTCCAAAACATGTGTTAACTATTCTTTTAACATGAGGACTTTAATGTGTGTCAACATGAGATAACATATGGTGACATGTGGTAACTTGAGAACCTAGTTTTGGACACGACTAGTTATTATTCAACTATAAACAAACGAAGAATTTACAAGAACTACAAGTTAAAACCATAAATCTCTTGAAGCAACAAGCAATGTTACGTAGCAATGCTACGTATTCTAAAGACGTAGAATCGGGTGAACAATTTGCATGGTAAATAATCAAATACCAAGACTTAAGTTGTCCTTCTAAATTCTAAGGTACTTTAGTTCGGACTCTAGTTCATTCGGGCTTTTCATTTGCTAGTCTACTCGTAGGAAAACAAGGTGAGTTTCGTGACCCCTTTTACTGTTATTCTGTTTTACAACTTTGGGGGAGAAACATGCTTAAGACCTACAATCTACATTTATGCTTGACAACAATATGTGTTACATGAGTTAGACAACATTATCACAACAAAGTCCCCGGACAACTATAACCATTAACTTAACAACAAGCCGTGAATCATATGAATAGTACTATTTGGGTTGACACCCCATTTCATGGTTAGTCTCGCTAACCACGAACTTCGTGTCAAATGATTGCATATTATCCATGTTTTTCAATGTTCTGTGATAAGGCATTGGTTGAGGCGTACAAGGAAGTCAGGGTTTGGTTACGGGGCTCATGGTAACTACATTCTGCATGGACACAGACAACAAAAACAAACTATTTTATCAAGTCATTGAAACCTACGGACGCACCAACTTTTAGTTGACGCATTTTAAGCATTTTTTTCAGTGGTGGCGAAGTTCCAACGCGTTTGTCTAGGGCTGGATGTTTCGGGTTCCTGACTGAAGATGAGCTCAGCGACACTATTGGTTTTATCTTATATAATTTATAAAATATGTTTTTGTTTTATAATTAAAAGGGTGGTTTTGGTCAAATCATGTGTAATTAACAGAAAAAATTGATGGAGTTAACGAAGTGATACATCACTTCCTTAACTCCATCAATTTTTCTATCACTTCGTTAACTCCACCAAATTTTTATGTTAATTACACATGATTTGACCAAAACCACCTTTTATATATAAGGTAGGGATCCTGAGAGAAAACTTGGCAAATTGAGAATTGAGAGAACCATTATGAACCACACGTTTCTCTAAGCAAAAAAAAAAAGAAGCTAAATCGCAGCTTTTCTTGCAAGAATAATTTTTTTCATGTATACATATATGTGTATATTTTCAAATATATATATATATATATAGAGGTAGGTTCGGGTACAAAGGGTTCTTTTTGTAAGAAGAGTAAGAAGGCTTCTGGAAGTGACATATGGCATAGTTTCATTTTAATTACAAGGGCAATAGAGTAAATACACAATTATTTAAGTTTTGTAAAAAATCAACCAACTAATCAAATGGAGAGATTTAAGGGATTTAATTTATATTTCGATGATTCTCTGTGTAAATCTTATTTTATCACCATGATTGAAAAGACAAAAAAAAAATAAACATTTTTTTAGTTGATACACGTATGCCTTCATTCCAATTGATTTTAAACCCAAGGTATTAGAAACACAAAAGCATTTTGAGTGGTTTTTTAATTTTGAACCCAAACTATTCATTCCAATAGATTTAATCGATGTTTTCTTTTGGGTTTTCATATTTGAACATAACTTTCTTGTCTCAATATTGTCTGTGTTCATTTTAGTGTGTTTTATGACCATCGTCTCAACAGTCTCAACAATCCAGTGTGTTTTATCAACTTTGTGTTTTCACACCATTTGATAAACAAAAAACACCATTTGGATCAACTTTGTGTTTTAACACCATTCGATGAACAAAAAGCACCATTTTGGATCAACAACGTCTGCGTTCATTCCAGTGTGTTTTATCATCATCGTCTCAACAATCCAGTGTGTTTTATCAACTCTGTGCTTTAACACCATTTGATAAACAAAAAATACCACTGGATCAACTTTCTGATTTAACACCATTCGATAAACAAAAAACACACAAAGAACGTAAACACGACGTTTCCACTCAAAACCATATTTTTATTAGGCTAACTATGTGTTTTATCATTATCCTATATACATAAACACATCAGAACCGAATGGTGTGTTTAATTTTTTTGGTATGACTATAGAGTTTCATAAGAATGGGAAAAAGAGAAATAGAAGTATGGTGTGAGCTGTTACCAAGACTTGGTTCAAAAGAAATTCATTAACTAGTAAACTTGATCAATGAGCTTTAATTAACAAAATGTTTAATTATTTATTTGTGAGTCATTGCAATGCTATTGTGCCTCTAAAGTGGGTATTCACCATTAAAATAATTCTGAATAATAAAAGTTGAACATGAGAGAAAGAGAGAGAGAAGAACCGTAAAAAAGGAAGCAGGGAGAGAGAGATGGGGACAATTAATGTATTCTTATTTTAAATGATGGTGATTTACATGTATACCCTCACAAGACCTAATTAGTTAATTAAATTATAACATAATTTACAATTTTGCCACCCATTCAATCTTAGCCATTCATCAATATGATCTAAAGGACACAATTACTTCTCACCCTTCTTACAAAACACACCCTTTGTATCCTAACCCCACCCTATATATATATATATATATGATACTTATTTTTTAAATTGTAACACATATAGACACGTGTATATGTATATTAAAATAACATGCTCTTATCCACAATCTTTCTTTCAATACATGCATGTGAAATCATTTCTACAAATTTGCACATATATGTACATTACAAAACATATATGTACAATACTAATTGTTTTGTAGTTTTAGACACGTATATACATATATGTATAAATGTAAAAAACATCTCGCAGGAAAATGGGCGATTTAGTTAAAAAAAAATATGTGTGGTCTAAAATGGTTCTCTCAGTTTTTAATTAGGCCAAGTGTCCTCAAATGATAGGTACATATGTTACAGATGTGCAATATATCATATGTTACACATGTACAATATGTATTACATATGTGCAACCTATGATATATTGCATATGTGTAATATATATTGCACATGTGTAGCATATGATATATTATACAGTTGCAATATATACTACACATATGCAATATATAATATATTGCACTTATGTAATATAAAGTTCTCGAGTTCTCTCAATAAAGGAAGTTTTCTTTTGAATCATCCTCATATATCAACAATGAAAGTTTCGTTCAAGTCGTCACTTCATATATCAACAATGAAAGTTTCGTTCAACTCGTCACTTTATTGGATGAAACTAGTAAATGTGACTAAATCTTAGAACTCTTTTGGCATTTTAACTCGTATGTCGTTTTTAAAGGTGAAAGAGGTGCTCTAAGAAAAAAATAAGTTAACGTGAGTATAACTATTGTAAGCATCAGTTAGGGACTATAAGGTCCTGGGTTCGAATCTCACAAGGGAGTTTTCTCATAATTATGAGTTTTCTACTTAATTGGTGACTTGATGGTGGAGTAGGATCGCGTGATAACATTGGTGGCACGATGATACTCCAATGGTCCGTGAGTGATTTTAAATCGCCGTTAAAAAAAATCAATTAGGAAAATGCAAAGCCCGCGTTAAAGTGTTGTGGAAAGTATAGAATATGTTTATTAGTCCAATATTTTAGTTAACATAACTAAAAAAAATCAAGTTTGTTAAGATCTAGATCGTGTCAAGGATTATTTGCATATCATACAAAATAGTTCTACCCTCTTTCATGAATTTTAATTAGATGGCAATTTTGTCATGTACTTAAAATTCAAACATCAAGGGGTACGTGAAATACAATTCATAGATTAACACGGAAAGAAAAGACAGTTAAAATTAGAAGTTTGACCTCATTTTCAAGACTCAAAACATAAAACTAAGCCAATTTGTAAGATGTGATCAGGGGCGGATCTACAGCTTAACCAAGGGGGGCGGCCGCCCACCTTAAAAATTTTTTTTAGTGTTATACGTACGTAGGGCTGTTCAAATCGCTCGTCGCTCGTGGATCGCTCGCCGCTCGTTCGGAAAATCCTCGAAAAATGCTCGCTCGATCGTCCGCTCGGTTGTAAGTGAGCCGATCGGCTCGGTTCGGTTTGTAAACGAGCCAAGCATGAGCAAAGGTCCGCTCAGCTCGGTTCGGCTCGAATAAATTATTATTTATCTATTATATATATAATTATATATACGCACAATTTATAGTAATATTTATAGCTTTATACATAACATTTGGCACAATATATGCAAATAAAATACGATTAGTCTGCTTTATCAAATAAATATTTAACACAAAATTTAGTAGTAAAACCGTAAGTCGTAACGTGACAGCCTTAACTTCTTTATGTTATTAGTCGTCCGTCCCTAGTCGTCGCTTGAACACTCGGACCTCAATATTAGTGTCCTCATCGGACAGCTCCACCTTAGTTGTCACTCGACAACGAAACATTGAAGATAACATCCCAATTTTATGGTTGAATAAATTAATCTCCGCTCGTTTCTCGCTCGACGCTCGCTCGAAAAAAAATTGCGCTCGAAAAATGCTCGTTCGCTTTCAGCTCGGTTGTAAACGAGCCGCTCAGCTCGGTTCGGTTTGAAAATGAGCCAAGCATGAGCAAAGGTCCGTTCGGTTCGGCTCGGCTCGTGAACAGCCCTATACGTACGTGAATATCTCGAATGCCCCCCATGAATTTTGACATCGCACCCCATGAAATTGCTAAGAGAATAATTGTTAGAAGCAAATTATAATTGAAAGAAAAGGAAAATCGGTGCAAATAGTCGTTGCCGGAAATATGTTTGAACAGAAGCAAGTTGCAGTGTTCTTTTTTGGGAAGATGACATTTTGGGTTTTTGGTAATTATTATTTATCTAGGGGTAATTTTGTAATTTACAAATTCATTTAAAAACTTTTGTTTCTGCCACTCTCACTCCTGACTCAAAGTTTGACTTTGTACGTGGCTAAAAAACATGATTTCTTTTTTATCTTAGTTGTTTCTTAACCTTGTGTAACCTAATTTATTTTAAATTTATTGTAACGTAATCCATTTTAAATTAGAAACTTTTATATTTGGGTTTCTTTTA
Organism: Ambrosia trifida; assembly: GCA_028751855.1. Lineage (NCBI taxonomy): Eukaryota > Viridiplantae > Streptophyta > Magnoliopsida > Asterales > Asteraceae > Ambrosia > Ambrosia trifida. Next base: position 55,947,165 of record CM054123.1, on the reverse strand, counting down.
TGTAGTTAATCTAAATTAAAATATTAAATATTAATAAAAGGATTTATTATTTTATCCACTTTATTAGCTTAACAAATATATGTTTACGAATATATCTATATAGTGAAGGGTTATTTTGAGATCACTAAATATCATGAGAACCGTGAGAAAAAAAAAAATACAACATTAAAAGATAAATTTTCTTTCCAAATAATTCATACTTTTCTTTCAAAAACAATATTCTAAAGTTAACTTTTTACACATGTGTAAAAAAATATTTTTTGTTTAAATTTTTACGCATAAAGTTTTAAGATTGTATTTAATAATAAAGGTAAGTGAAAAAGAAATTTTGAATTTGAATGTGAATGTTTTGGATGGTGTTTTCGCGGTTCGCACTAAATATATGTGTTTTCAAATTAACATTCTCCTATCTATATGTTATTTATCATGCAAACATTTTTTTTAAATGATGCTTCATAAAAAACTCAAAGTAAGTTTTTTTTTTTATTAAATGGCTAAACTTACATACATCCTATTTACATCCATTATCTTAACCAAACGCTTGAACCCTGGCTTCCTCCCCCAAACACCAAAGATGTTACCATCGTGCTATAGACCAAATGACACTCAAACTATGTAATGGCTAGATTTTAAAATATTAGAAAACTGTAGCAAACGACTGTACATAGATTGTATTTCTTATGGATTTAGAATGATGACTGACGTTTTGTATAATGTATTTGAAATTTAATTTTGTTTTATCTTTTAATTATATGAACCGACCTAAATCAGACTTTATTTAATGTTAACATAGACAACTGACCCTTAAAACTTTGCGCCCCCATGAAAAAAAAATTTGGGTCCGCCACTGGATGTGATCCTTGGGTAAAATTACAATTGTATCATTTAGCATACGATCATACCTTGATCCTACAATCTTGGCCATTTTAAGAATTAAAACTGTAATATAAAGTTTATCACTCGAAGGTAGGAGTTTTTTTTTTTTTTTTTTTTTTTTTTTTTTTTTTTTTTTTTTAAATGGGAACAACTTTTTACACAAAATTTTAGCTAACTTTGCACCTTCAAACATAAACTAAATAGACAAACACTAAACACACATCAAGTGAACGTGGACCCGAGCATAAAATAACTCGTTTAAAATAAGTCCATTCACACGAATTTCACATTAGATTTTGTGTCTAATCACCTTTTTAAATTTTTTTTATTCTTATATACCTGTTTAATTTTTATTATTGTAATTTAACATAACAACTCTTCATAGTGACCATCAAAAGTCAACATTTTATTATCTTTAACAGAAAATGTCAAGATCTAAACCGACCCAAAGATTTAATTTCGTATGGTGGCTAATCACTACTGGTCGCAGGCTCCTCATTGGATCTTGTACCGCCACGTCCGGACCACTACTTGAATTTAAATCTGAATTGTGAATAAACTATAGTTACACGTGTACAAAATAACTCCCGAATCAATAGCATGCTCATTTTTTTCTTATTTTTTTGGTTGTGATGTGTGATTCCTTTTGTACTTGCATGTAAAAACGAGTATACATAAAATTTAATTGCAGATATTATATAATATTATTTTTCACTCGTTTTTCACATTAAATATTTATATTGTATACTATAATGTTATTATTTCATAAGAGTTCAGTTATTCTACAAAGGCTACAAAAATGAGAAAGGTGAGAAAGATACAAAAAACCTAACAGATTATGAAATATGACACAATGAGCCATAAAATATAAAACAATACCAAAAAATATAACACAATGCTGAAGAAAAAAGATACAATGAATTGAAAAAATGACACAATGATGAAAATAAGAAAAAGACACAATGATACATAAAAGACACAATGATATAATGCATATTCTAAAAACTGCAAGCTAAAACCTCAAAAAACGAAGACCTAAAAACTAACATCGTAGGGTTCGATAAGACGATTAAATGCCGCTTGAATGAGTTCAATCGAAATCCGTTTGATACCCTTCCTACGACTTCCTATTTTTCTTTCATTGTGCATTTGATCCTAAACCTATTTCATAAAGCACCAACAATCATATGTTTGAGACCAGTGCAACTGTGCAAGGCCTAACCCATAACTTTTTCCAAATAACAAAACACGACTCTTTGTAGTGGGCTTGATGAGGAGCGTTATAGAGCCTCATGGAATTCCTCATACCGCCTCATGGACGCTATGATCAAAAAAAAAAAAAATTGGGCAACTATGCAAGGCCTAACCCATAACTATTTTCCAAAGAACCAAACACATTGTAAGACGCCCCGTTGTGGGTTTGATGAGGGGTGCTATAGAGCCACATGGAGCCCCCCACATCGTCCCCAAGGGCACTATGATCAAAAAAAAAATTGGGGCATGAGCAGCACAAAACCCCGCCCTTTGTCCTCTACCCAATCAAAATCAACTTCTACACTCATAAAGCATCACCACTACACATCTTTTTTTTTATATAAAGCTCCCATAAAGCCCATCCATTAGACATGGCCTAAGGGTCGTGGGTAAAGACCTACATCAATTGAAACACAAATACCAAAACGTAATAGTAAACATACTCGTTTAACTCTTTTTATTATAAACCAAAGCACATAAATTAAAATACCTCTAACTATCTATTTATACTAAAGGTGTTGATTTGTGGACCATGGAAACAGATAGCGGCCATTTCAGGTGTTTTGGAAAGCTTGAATATTGATACCCGTCATTGGTTCAAAGGGATTATTGGCTGCGGCTCTTGGATAAGGTTTTGGCAGGATTTATGGATTGGAAATGAACCTCTTTCGGCCTCTTTTCCTTTGATATATGCATTGGACAAGAGGCGGCAATGTACTGTTGCAGATCGGGTACAATTAGGGCCAATGGGAGTGGGGTTTTGCTGGGATTTGAAGCGCGTTGTGTTGTCTCCGGACGAAATAATTGAGCTTAATGAATTGACGGTGTTATAGGGTGATATTGCTTTGACCGGTGGTAATGACAAGTGGATTTTTACTCCGAATGGGCTCTACGGCTTTTCAGTGAGTACGGGTAAGGTTTTGCTTATTGAAAACAATCAAACTTTGACGCAACCGCGGTTTGATTGGTGTAGCTAGGTTCCAAAGAAAGTGTGTGTGATGGTAATACGCGGGTGAAAATCTTAGTCGTTTCGTGTTTAAGATTGTATTTTATGCAATTTTATGGTTTTGGACACGTTACTTTAATAAAGTTTGGATTTTGCAGGTTTGACGAAGTTTAAGGTGTTTTCTAAAACTTAATGAGGCTTTGGGATGGAGCTAGGTAGATGCAGAATTGAAAAAGGAGCAAAAATGGATAACTTGAAATTTTGGGTCCCGTCGGCTACAAGGTGTCAGGCCATCGCCGACGCCTTAGGACCCCGTAGGCTGCTCCGTAGACAGCAGAAACACACGTAGGCTACATTAAGGCGTCGCCGATAGCAGAGAATCCCGTCGGCGACGGGGGTCCCTGACAAAGTCTTCCTATGTTGACCAAAATTTATGAGATTTGAAGGCTTTTTATTGGGGATTTGACCATTGACTCGAGATTAGGATATAAAGATCAATCTTTGGGGATTTTTTATCATCATCTTTTACTCCAAAATCACAATAAAATCACCCTATTACACCAAAATCATTGAAGATCATCATTTTTCATCATATCTTTCACTGCCAATCCATCCTATCATTGAAGGTTTTCAAGATTCAAGACCCGCTTATTTGAAGAATCAAGTTCCATGGCCATGAGTGGCTAATCTCTTTGTATCATGCCTAGGAAGTAAATAATTGAAGCTTTAGGGTTTAAACATCTGGGTATTACTTTAACTTTTTAATTGTGTGATTGTGTGTTTGAATCATTGTATTAGATTGCGATTAATCTTATGTTGAATTCATTTTAGTTAATTGATCTTGTGCCAATTTCTAGTGTCATGAACATGTTTTCTTGCTCTAATACAAACATAGGATTGTATGTTCTAGGTAATGAAATGTAGTTTAGTCCATCTTTGATAATGAAACTTGACACCTAAACCTATTGAACAATCACCCCGTTAACACCAATTGCACTACATTTGTTTGACCCATTTGTGAAACCTTAGACTTCAGTTGTTGAAACCTAGGTGTGATCCTTTTTTATTAAAGTACTAGGTTATGTACCCGTGTGATACATGGGTTGAACAATTTAAATTACATATATTATATATAAATTTAAAATATAATTAAGAAAAATTAGATTACATATTTTATTTTAAATAAAAAAAAGTTGCATTTACAACCGAAAAAATATTAAATATTCATCATCCCCTAAATGATTTATTGTAAAAAACATTTTTATTCACATAAAACTTTTTTCAAACATTCAAAAATATATCTTCCATACCGTGGCTATTACCTTATAAGACTGCAGGTACAACAAAACAAAGAAAAAACAAAAAAGTAATAAAGGTAAATCTGTTTAGGCTAGGATATAAAAAAATGAAATTAATTTAAAAGTATCTCCTCATCCGTTAAACCATCCCAATCGAGTATTGTTCATTTTGGAATTTGACATCAAGTTTATTCCAAAGCCAAAGTTTTCTAACCTTGAGTGTATAATCATTTTTTTTTCTAACATCAAGGTCCTTAAACATAATGATATTTATTGGTTCAATTTTACTGTATTATAAAAAAGAATGTGTGAATTAATAGCATGAAAATAAAGATTGAAACGAATTAGTAATGAAAAGACTGTTTAGATATTGCATATCTCTATTGAAGTAAGTTGAAAAAACAAAGTCAATGAAGATTTCAAATAATGATTTTTCATATATAAAATGTATTTTATATTTCAAGGTATTATAATACGAAAATAGCCAAACATATTTAGTTTTGTATTAAAGCAAATATTTAATTAATGTGAATTGATTTGTTTTATTTTGTTTGTTCAGAATATTGTAAGAAATATAGTTTTAAACTTAGAGTGAAAGACCACATATTAATAACACGTTTTTAAGGTACACGATTTAAATTTAATAACACATAAATACGTCATCTTAAATTTTTTTTTTTAATAAAGATTACTTTTGTTAGTTCATAAACATTTTCAAATTATGTCTAATAATTTATTTCTAATTTTGTATTATATTAATTGATTTACAAAAAAAACATAGAATATATATATATATGTATGTATATTAAACTGAATTCCAGTAATTATACTAATAATTATAGTTGTAACAAATAAAAACTGAATAAGTAATAATTATTAAATAAAGAAACAAATTAAAATAAATGTATTGTTTAAAATAATAAAATGGAAGGCTTTGTGATGGAGTTATATGTACTCCATGTGCTGTCTTTTATTACTATAGATAGAAATCGATTAATGTTGATTGATTTATTTTATTTATTTGTTTTAAACAACATGAAAGTCTCACAAAAAAGCTTGACTAATTGCATTGTGTTATTATTAATTTGTTTATTTGACTTTTGAATTTTAAGTACTAAAAATAATATGTATTTGTTGAGCATAGTTTAACTTCTAAAACAATGACCAAAATAAAAAAAAACCTAATAATCATTTGTTAAATATTGTAACAAAATTAATTTTAAACTTAGAATAACAGATCAAATATTGTAAAAAGAATCATGTGTTTTCTTTTATGAATGATTTTAGTTACAACTATGATTATTAATATAATTAATAAAATTCAATTTAATAAATTTATAATATGCTTTTGCAAATCAATTATTATATTTAAATTTGAATTTATTGTATTAAATAAAAGAGAATTCATGAGGGAATATGATGTGTCCCTCGTGTGTTTTTTTTTATTAATGATGATTCAGTTACAACTATGGTTATTATTAATATAATTAATAAAATTCATTTTAATAAAGTTATAATGTGCTTTTGCAAATCAATTATTATAATTAAATTTGAATTTATTGTATTAAATTAAAAAGTTAATAGCCATTTTCGTCCCTGAGGTTTGGGCCAGTTTGCCACTCCAGTACAAAAGTTTTTTTTTTTTTTTTGCAATTCCTTCCCTGAGGTTTGGATTTTGTTGCCAAATTCGTCCTTTTCACTAACCCAGTTAAAAAAGGTCGTTAGTGTCAGGGGTATTTTTGTCTTTTTACCCTAGGGACGAATTTGGCATTTAAAATTCAAGGATTTTTTTTTTGCCAAATTCTCTCTCCCCCACCCCCACCCCCTATATCTTTCCCTCTCTCTTTTTCACTCACACTCTCTCTCTCTCTCTCTCTTGACCCGAGCTCCCACATCAACAAAACAACCAGCGCCACTAATCACCATTTTCCAGATTTAACATCCTATATTGTCATCGTCATCATTAGTTTACCTCCAAACCCCAACTCCACTTTTAGCTTGTCTGCATCTTTCCTCCATAACACTATACCTTGACATGAACCAACACCATTTACCACATATGTTAATCATAATCTATTAATAACCAATATCCAGACATCAGCATCATCCATTATTCTAATTACTACTCAATGAAGCAGAGGTTACGGGTCTATCTTCATCGCTGGAGATCACCCTGGGACCCATCAGAATTCCACATCCAGCAGCGCCGCCGTCGTGTCTATGCCTTGATCCATCGTCGAGCGGTGGACAGCAGTGTTTTAAGAAGCTGTTGAGGGTTCGTTTTGTGATCTGCAAAGATAACGGATGAGGTGTAGGTGCGAGATATACGATGGGTGAGGGTCAAGTCCGTCAATCTTCGTCCTCCCTCTCTACTGGATCTCGGTTCTCCACAATACACGGTGGTAGGAACCCACCGTCTCTTTCTCTAGCTCCGGCCTCTCTGCTTCTCTCTCTATTTTCTTCGTTGCTCTCTCTCATTCTCTTATAAATATGTGTATGTGTGGTTTTTTTGGTTTTTAAAAGTGGAAGATTTGACAAAACCATTAACTGGTTTGTTGGTTTTAAACTTTTAATAAGCGTTCCTCTTCGTGGCAACAAAAGAAGCAGCAAGCGACGTCCACGTGGGCCCAACGTTTACTGTTCACGTTTGTAAATGTTGTATATATAGAATAAAGATTGAGAGAGAGAGAGAGAGAGAGAGAGAGAGAGAGAGAGAATTTGGCAAAAAAAAAATCCTTGAATTTTAAATGCCAAATTCGTCCCTGAGGTAAAAAGACAAAAATACCCCTGACACTAACGACCTTTTTTAACTGGGTTAGTGAAAAGGACGAATTTGGCAAAAAAAAATCCAAACCTCAGGGAAGGAATTGCATAAAAAAAAACTTTTGTACTGGAGTGGCAAATTGGCCCAAACCTCAGGGACGAAAATGGCTATTAACTCTAAATTAAATTAAATAATAAAATGAGAGAATTCATGAGGGAGTGCCATTAGGGCTGTAAACAAACCAAACGCTCGGTGAACAGTTTGTGAACTGTTCGGCGCAAAGTTCGTTTGTGTTCGTTCGTTTAATAAATGAACGAACACAAACAAAAAATTCCATTCGTTTAGCTAAACAAACGAACATGAACAGAGGCCTCGTTCGTTCGTTTATGTTCGTGAACGTTCGGTAACGTGTTCGTGTATGTTTGTTTTTGTTCAATAGTTCATTAGTGTTTTTAATTTTTTATATTTAATTTAACTATTTCATATTTCCTAGTGGTAGATTATTTAACATGTATTAGTGTATCACACGTTAATATTACTTTAACTATTTTGATTAACGGTTATTTTTGGTTGATTAAACGAGGATTTCAAGTTTAATATGATACCTCTGTGTTTTTATAAGACATTATGTGATCAAGATTATGTCACGTATATTTGGGTAATTGGATTAGTATATTCTGGGCGGACAATGTCAGCGATGAAAAAATGCGAATTTTCATAATTTAATGTGTTAGTTTGTGTTTGATTTTGTTTAGTAATGCCTATTTGTGTTCGTTTACATTCATTTGTGTTTGTTTGTGTTCGTTTTTGGCCGACACCTAAATTTAGCAAATAAATACAAGCGAACACGAACAAAAATCTCGTTCTATAAGTGTTCATGAACAGTTCGTGAACACGTTATTTTCTTAACAAACGAACACGAACAAAAATCTTGTTCGGTAAGTGTTCGTGAACAGTTCGCAAACACGTTAATTCCTTAACAAACGAACACGAACAAGGCCTTGTTCGTGTTCGTTTGGTTCATTTACAGCCCTAAGTGCCATGTGTCCCTCATGTGTTTTCTTTTATTATATAGTGTAGATTTGCAAACTACATTATTTTTCATTCATATAATTTCAATTCAAGTTTTCAATATAACAACAAAACCCTTTCAATCAAATTCTTAAATGATCCAAGTACAAAGTTTGTAAGTTCTCTAGCAATCTTCATAAGTAACACGTTTAATCAACTAAACAATATCCACTAACCACACGCTCCTTGGATTGATACCCTACTTATCCTATCTACCTAGGTTAATTAGGTTTTGTATGAACCGTAACGACCGGCTCATCAGATGGCGTGGAGGGCAAACCTTGACAGGTTACCAATGGCTGCAACATTGCTTAGGAGGAATATTCAGGTTGCGATCGGTCTGTGCAGGTTCTACCACATGCAGAATGAATCGGCTGAACACGTTTTCACGGGTTGTCCATTTATCTTGGAAGTTTGGCAACAGATTTGGCAGCGGTGTAAAATCCCGACCCAGATGATTTTTCATGTAAGTGATCTCTTGAGTTTACACAAGTCAGCAATGACGGGTCATCGATAGAGGGAGGCACTGTACGAGGTTGTCCTGACGACTATTTGTAATACTTGGAGAGCTAGAAACGAAGTCGTTTTCAGCCACAAAGAGGCCTCGGTGCAGCAGATTGTCGAAGAAGTCAAAGTTATGAGTTTCCTATGGGTTAGAAATCGGGCAAGAATGGAGGACATGATCCGGGAAACATTGCGTAGATTCGACACGACAAAAATGGGGAAGTCCGCATAATGCACTAGAAATGCTACTTATGTTTGTTGATTTTCGTTTGTTCTATTTGTTTGATTATGTTTATTGCTCGCAGAAAATGTATTCGGACATGTAATATTGATGCTAGCGTCTGATGTGTTGCCAAATGCATCACATTTATATATTAGTTTTGTATAGTTTTTAATCGTTTATCGTTCGTTTATAGTGAGTCTTAGATACTTATTTATGTCTTGGTGTTAAACAGGTATTCGTGGGCTAAAATGAGTAGAAAAGAGCTTAGTTGGAGAGGAGACAAGCATTCGATGAAATTGGAAATCGAAAAAGAAACAAATCTGGAAGAACTGAAATTAGAGACCCTTTAATTTCAGTATAGGTTATTCGCGGGTCTCCAGGAAGTAAAATAGAAGAAAATGACAATTTTACCCTTAATGAATTATGCTAATTATTGCATATGCCCTCGCGACATTTTAGGTTGTTGGAGACCCTCTAATTCCAGAAATAGTTATTTATGGGTCTCTAATACCTTCCAAACCCACAAAAAACCCATTTTCTTGGTAAAAACCTAATCAACCGTTTTGGGACAAGGTCTTCGACTTCCAAAGCTTCTAAGGGACGATTTTGAAACATTATTGTAGTTCCATTCATTCTGGTTGATGCCAGAGCAATCCAGAACAAGTTTTGAAGCAGAAATCATGATTATGCACGGCTAAACATCCTACGGTTTCTCTGGGTGAAAGATTCGGTTATTTTGTAAGGACTTATCTGTTTTGATCTATGTTTTAGGATCAGGTTTCATGAACATACTTATGTGTCTTTGAATCTGGTTGTATGTTTGACTGATTTGAACAGTTTGACTGACTTTCACAATTACAATTCGTTATCGTTTCTTGGTTTTCTTGCACTAGGAATAATTTAACTTTGTGATTTTGTAAGACCCTAACCCGTAAATACGCGATTACTGCTTAATCTTTCGAGTTATAGCCTTAACTAAAAACCACTCCCGATTAAAACTTAGATATTTAAGAAAAGCTTGAATTTATTGTGATCAAAATTTTTGATTTCTACATTTTAACTATTACAACATATGATGAGATTTCACAATTTCACGGGAGACTCTTGAATTCTATTGCGGAACTTTGATGAGTGTTCGGGCGTGTTCGGTTCTTCTCGCGACTTGATCCTTGCTCTGGGTCGTCCCTTGAATGTTTACCTAGCACCATCACACAAAGAATGGTTAGTGGGTTGTCAATAATACATTTAAACTAGTGTGAGAGTCGTTACACGTCGAAACGGAACGAACCAGGCCCAACGGCCCTTTATCAGGAGAACAAACTGCTGCAACTTTTGCGCAGTAGCTGTTCGGATCGCTTTTATCCCTTCTAAAACCCAAAATCCGACTTCGACTTTCAAATAAGAATTGTTCTATGCTCCGAGAGCTTTCCAGGCATATAAAGAACACCTCCTAACGATTTTTCTACGATTTTATACGCAATTTTAAAGTTCGTGTTGTCATGCTGTTCTCTGTGAGCGGCCGCGCGGTCTCTGTGAGCGGCCGCTCACAGCTTCTGATGTTATTTTGGTGATTTTTAAGCATGAGAATCATGTCGCAACCGCATTTGATGATTCCAGAAGCCTAAGTATTGACTTGCCGACTAAATAAACCTTAGTTTGACTGAAATTATAGTCCGGTTTACGTTGCCATGATCGGGTTCTTAGTTTTGAATGTTTATGGCGACTCTTACCCAAATCGACCCATTTAGACATTAAACTTAACCAAAACACCATTCGACCACGCGCAATGCGTGTAGTTTATGTTTTCAAGCCATTAGACACTTGATCAACTAAAGTGCTTGTCCGATTTGTTCATTAGGATTCCATTATTAGATTTATCCTTTAGTAAATCTTTATAAATTCCCTAAATGCCCCTCCTAGCCAAATCTTTCGATTTAGCCATTCATGGCGACACTTCTTGATTCAAACCCATTGTTTTGGACTTAATGACTTGTTTAAAAACCTCTAAGTCCTTCCGGACTTAGATTTTCGTACTTTTTCAAGTTTTCACTTGTTTAGTAGATTCTAAGCGCATTAGCGCGCATTAGACATAGTTATGGAAATAACTTACTTGATTTGCACCCACAATTCATGTGGGTAGTTTTAGTACCCATGTTGCTTCGGCCGAAGGTATTTTATTAGCTACGGACTTACCGGGTGCCCGTGTCCCATATTCATACCTTGTGCTCATTCTCCATGATTCTTAACATCAAGCATGCATACACGAGTGCGTTTACCTGCGTGATTTCTAGATTGACACATTAACTTCTCGGAACTCAAATGATAATAGCATACCATTTGATTCGTAAACCTCAAGAATCTTAATGCTTGGAAAACAAGCATCAAGTGTTGGACTTAAATGATGACGAATTCACCATATGACCCGTTTAGACCCATAGTTCATGATACTATGTTACCCAAGTTTTTATTATGGTTCAAGTGACATTAACTTGACCCATTTAACACCATTCTTAACGGCTTCATTCAAATGCTTTCATTTAGATTAAAACATCATTTTTCACATATCTTTATTTATTGACCCGTTTGATGGATTTCACCATTTGGTCATAACACATTGTCTTGATTAAGGTCATAAACCACGTTTTGTATTGAGTGCACATAAGGTGACCCATTAATAGCTTCTACCCCTTGGGGTTTATCTTTATCACGCATTCAAGATTTAAGACTAATATCTACAACAATTAAGCTATGTTATAGTACATTGGTGTAAGTAAAACTTACCTCACATCCATTCATGTTTCCATGGCATCCGCCTTGCATCCGTTTGACCCGTTTGCTCCCTCTTTGTTGTACCTAACTTGAGGATGAGTCAAACTCATTTATTAGAATACACAACATGGAATTATTTCACTATCCACATGTCATGTATTCATTATCAATTATAGCTAAATCCATAGATATTTCCTTACATAGAATGTGTAATCAACTTGGCTTATTACAAACCAACATTACATACAATTGATGGCTCTTACATGATTCTAACTTCATAGTTTCACTAGTGTTCACCAATTTGGCATTTAATCAAACACTTGGTGTGCACCCACCAATTTGTTTAGTTTCAAAAGTTCAAGATATAGCCAAAGCATCACCATTTGTCTAATCATCATCATAACACATTATTTAGACCATTTTGCCTACATTTCTTACTATAACAACTTCACAATATTTCCAAGACCACTAGATGTATATGGGTTCAACATAGAGGTTTAACCCCAATTTTCACAAGTTAACATATTCACATGAACATAGCAAACACATATGTAAAATGCTATTTACACCATATTTAGATATGTTTGGAGCTCCCTAAAGTTAGAGAAACCACCATCAACATACATTATCATGTTTTTGTAAAACCCTAAATTTTCACCATGATCAAGAATGAATATAACATCAATTTCTACCAAATAAAAGGTACCTCGATGTTTATTAAGCCTTAGATGACTCGTTTCTTTCTAATGCACCAAAAAAAACTCTTAATTTGGCTTGGATTTGAGCAAGGGTTTGATGTTGAGGGTTTGGAGGTGAAGGAGAATACCTTCTCCTGATTATAATCGACACACACACACTTATGTGTGTGTGTGTTCTTCCCTTTTCAACATGATGCACCCACAAGCTTCCCATTTTGGCAACTATGGTCCCTCTAAAAATCCCCAATTGTTATTTCTTATGAAACTAGCTATTCAAGCTAGTTTTTTCTCATATTATTAGCTTGTTAATAAGATTAATAACACTAACTAGATTATTTCTATATTAGAACATAACCTGTGTTCTTTCTTTGTTCGGATCTCGTTTTAATAATTTTGCTAATCACGCCTAATGGCATAATTAGACGAACAAATGGTTTTGGGGTGTTACAGATTTGTGTTTTGATGTTGAATTGGGTTGAACAATTTAAACAAAATCATGTCTATGTGATTGCCTAGCTAGGTTAATTCAGATTGTTTTTACAGTTACCGAGTTAGAAACCCGGAGTGACCGTTTTTTCCATATTATTGTCTTTTATAAAACTCTATTATCACTTCCTTTTGCAGCACTGCAACACTTTTACATTAAACTTCATAAAATTATTTTATTTAATCTTAATTTAATTAGAAATCAGTAAATTAGCACTTTCCACAAACTCTCTGAGGTCCGACAACCCTACTTCCTATATTACAGTCAGTTGTAGCTAAGGAGTAGTTTTTATTAAGTTTTTTATTAGCATTTCGACACGTGATCAACGTCTTACTAGTATGTCGGAATAAAAGTTTTGTTGGTCGTTCAAAAATAACGTCTTGGAAAACAAGAAACTTAAACTACTCAAAATAGAGACCTAAATAAAGACTATAATTTGACCAAAAGCTTTAAAAATATGATTCCATAAATAGAAAAACTTTCAAAATAAATAAACCTAACTTGAAAATATGATTCCACAAACAGTAAGTTTTTTTAACCTTTTTTTTATGCGGACGATGCGATGGTAATGGAAGAGTGGTCTATATTTAATTTCAATGCATTGAGGAGATTATTGCGTATATTTCATTTATGTTCGGGCCTCCGAATAAATATTCATAAATCTATTTTATTTGGTGTGGGGAAATCGCTTGATGAAGTAGCCTATATGGCGACAGGTTTGGGGTGTCGGGCGGGAGATACTCCGTTTAAATATTTGGGTATTAAAGTTGGAGCCAATATGAATCGGATTAATAATTGGGAGCCGGTGATAGAAGTCTTTAAGAATCGACTCTCTGTTTGGAAGGCGAAGGTCTTATCGATTGCGGGTAGAGTGGTTCTTATAAAATCGGTACTTGAAAGCCTCCCTACTTATTATTTTTCCTTGTATAAAGCTCTGGTGGCGATAGTGACAAAGCTTGAGTCTATTATTAAACGTTTTCTTTGGGGAGGTACGGATGAGATTCACAAAGTTCATTGGGTGGCTTTTGAGAAATTAACGAAATCAAAGCAAGAATGGGGGTTGGGTCTTAATAAGTTAGGGGATAATAATTGTGCTTTACTTTTAAAATGATTATGGAGGTATAGGCTTGAAAATGAAGCGTTATGGAGAAAGGTTGTGGATGCGGTGCATGGAGTGGTTAGAAGATGGGAGGTTTTCCCTTGTAATAAAAGTATTTCCGGTACGTGGAACAAGATTGTTACGTTTGGTAAACGGTTGAAGATTAATGTCACGAATTTTGTGAGCATGATCCATGGTGTAGTTGGAAATGGTAAGGAGATTAAATTTTGGATGGAGCCTTGGATTAATAGTGAACCTCTGAATGATATATTTCCGGCTTTGTTTCATTTAAAGGAAAACAAAAATTGTTTGGTGGTCGAGAGGATTTCAGCAGATTAGTCCATTGGGCCGGTGACCTGGGCCTGGAAGAAGTATTCTAGCTCGGAGGTAGAAGTTCAAGAATTAATTGAGTGTTATACCACCTAACGTGCAGTTGTAAAGATTTGAATGCACAACACTTTTGTGAAAGGTAAGACTATTGGGTGTGGAGGGGGATGACATCTTCATGATGGGCCTCCACGTAGGCGCCACGTAGGAGTGCGGAGGGGGGGCGGGGAGGCATCTTCATGATGGGCCTCCAAGGGGGTGGTGTGCACTATGATGACAGGCCTCCTCATTGGTCAGAATTATTAAAAATAATAAAAAAATCAATAAATTGGGACGGCATGCCCGGCTTGTGGCTACCCCCTATGCCGTTGCCGGACCTAAGGGGTGGTGTAGCCCGGGGCGGCATAGGCTTGCCTTCCCTATGCCGGAGCCCATACCCATCAGTCTAAGCGTCATCCCACTAGAGACTAGACTACTAATGATAGATAATTAATGCATGTAGTAACATGCATAAATAAGCAAGTCTTAAACACACAACCTTTTATTAATAGAAACATTGCTTTTATCATGTTGTTTCATTTTGTATCTTTATAAAATTTTGTTCATTCTGATATTTAGAGAATTTGATAGAGGAGATTTGCATATATTGCTGAAAATTTCTATTAAATCTCTATCTCCGTATCTAAATATCACTTTTTTAAGATTATTTATAAATTATTTTTTTTCAATCCCCACATGATCCTATTCTCCATTTTTATCTCTATATTAATTTTTTTATTATTACTTTCTCTTTTTGCCATGCTTGAGATACAGACCTAAATGCTTAAGTGTAACACCTTGAAAATCAGTTTTGCTTAATGATGTCACTTGGCATGATTAGCAAGTAACAAAACAAATTAATTGATAACGCGAACGCCCGATCAACGAATAAATGTGGATTTTGTTATAATAGGAAAATAACCACGCTAAATCCGTTTGTCGATTCAAAGCCTAAACATAAAACATAGATCAAAGACTTTGGATTAACTAAACTTGAGGGACCATAATTTCCAAGATTTCAAACTTGAGTTTATTTATATAAAAGTAAAAGACACATTTAGGGGGTGTATGTGTGTATCGATAATATCCAGAGCTTCAAAGCTCTTCTTCCCTCAAACCCTAAAACTCAAGATTTATGTTCAAATCAAGCTAATCAAGAACGGGAATTCAATGCATTGGCACTAACGGGTCATCTAAGGTCTAATGAACACCAAGGTCTTTTATTTGACTAAAACTGATGCATGAGCTCGTTCTTGATTATGATAAAAATCTAGGGTTTTGTAAAAATGTGGGATTCTAAGTTGTTGGAGGTTTCTCTAGCTTAGGGGAGCCTCAATCATGCTTAGTTTGGGTATGAATCATATCCTTATGTGTGAAATTGATCATGTTCATGAGATTATGTTGGTATGTAAGAACCCTAGCACCAAACTCATCTAATTTTCGAAACCAATATGTGGGCTTTAAGAAAATTATGTTAAATTCGTATTATTGCTTGATTGTAAGTGATATTGATCATCTCTAATGGTGTAGAGATGAGCTAATTCCCAGAGATTGCTTGGTTACAAAAGATGATGACTTTGAGTTTGCATCCAAACCTTATATCTTAAGGTTTCTTGCCAAATAAGATTTATTATGTTTTTACCCAATTCGACCTATTATGGTTTATACCTTAAGAGTAAGCTTAGAATGGGTCAAACGAACCAAACAGTTCATTCGGGTCAAGTGGGGAAGTCATTACCACTTGAATCTGGAATTTAATAGTTTGCCTTGTCGAGTTGTTCCTCTACAGGTAAGCAGAATGGTATGGGGCACGCGTTGTCCTAGTACATGAAGTAGAATTTGCAAGGTATTTGTACTGGATCATAACTTTTACCCGTCTGGTAATTATTATGATTTAAAAAGGCATGAATTAAAGGCTTAAGGTCTTCTAATGGGTCAAGTAGTGCCTTCAGATAACAAAACGCTTAACGGGTTAATTGGACTTATTTCTCTTAAGCGTGCACATGGATGTTTTGGTGTGCACTATTTCTATAAAGTGCACACATAGAAGTTTTGGTGTTCACTATTTCTATAAAATGCACACATGGAAGTTTTAGTGTGCACTATTTATATCATTGTTGCAAAACAATGCCGAGTTGACCGATTACTCCTTGAGTACTCGCTCCATGGTAGGTCGCCGAGTATAGCCGAGTTGGCCGAGTACTCCCCGCATAGGCCGATTTGACCCCCGAGTACTCCCCCGATTAGGTCGAGTACTCGCTCCAGGGTAGGTCGCCGAGTACAAGCCCAAACTGAGTTTTACAACACTGATTTCTATAAAGTGCACACATGTAAGTTTTGGTGTGCACTATTTATCTAAAGTGCACACATGAAAGTTTTGGTGTGCACTGTTCCTGTAATGTGCACACATGAAAGTCTTCTGTGCACTATTTTTCCAAAAAGCACACATGGAAGTCTCCTATGCACTAGAACCAGGTTGAAAACACTTTGTAATATCTGGGACCTGGGCCAACGAATCCAGTTGGAAGAAGGGATGGGAATAAGTATTTAGAAATCATGGTTTTGACTTGGCCTAATATGGGTGAAAATTTTGTAAAAGTTCATAACCTCATTTGCCTATTGTTGGTTAAACCCAAATACAAACTGTTTATCGTGTGTATTTGTGGTAGGAATGACTAAGGAACAACACCAGACTAAGCACGAAACCGAACACGCCCGAGACAATCATTGCCCTTACAGATAAATACAAGAAGTTGTCTTTGCACACCATGCAGGACTGACGTGTGCGGATATACACATAATTTGACAATGAATAAACACACGTTTGGTTTTAATATTTATAAAAATGGTTTAGACCTTAACATTAAAACACACACAAAAAGGCAAGTGTACCCTGTCATATTTGTAGTAAGTACATATAAGAACCAGATATCGATCCATGGACGCAAGCGGATGCAATAGTACTAAAACTCTATCCCCGATTTACCAGTAAAAGATACTTTGAAGTTTGTTTAACTAAATTAATTCTAAAACATTAAATTAACATATGTAAGATTCCAAATACAAAATATAACTATAAAGACAATAATATACCAATCCTAGCATGTCATCTACATATCGTATGATAAAAAGGCATGAGATCAACATTCCCATTTTCAGACAATTAGTATCCCTTTCGGGAATCCTAACATGACAACTATACAGAAAGCTAACCACGAATACACACGTTAACCACCTCAAATTGTTCATTAGCGAGCAGCTGATCTAACCTCACTAATCAAGGAAAGCAATACCGAAAACACAATACAACCACCTAGACTAGCATAAAGTTGAGCATTTCACAACCTATTCCATTTTACCGACCGTGAACACAAATCTACTAAGATCGCCATTTTAACCAAAACAACTAGCAAAGATCATCAACCATGTTAACGATCAGTAACAACACCATTAAGCTTTTTAAACCCCTTTTACGTGCCGATAAGCATTTCCATTCATTATTTGACTGACTTTAACCAAACCAAAACCCGGTTACAGTTTCATGGTGTAAACTTATTAACAAGTTAACTAGTCTACTACCGATCGATTAAACGGACGGTTTTTCAACATATATCCGACTAACATAAACGATAATCATCAAAGTCATTCCAGCATAACTACAAATCCAACAACAATGAAACAAGGCTGCACTATGATCATCAAGATTAAACATGAAAAACACCAATATCATACAAGACATGATTAAACGTACAAACGATTGTTTCTACATACTAAATACTATTGTTTTTACCCGTAGGTGTACAATCTATAACATAAACATCACATTTAAGCACACAAAATCAGATTTGAACAAGAAATAAGTTTATAGATCAAACCATAAAAAATGCAAATGTAATGGATTGGATGATGATAGATGAATCAGATGACTTCCCGAGCTTTTCCTCGCTTTTACAGCAGTTCTTCAGCCCTAGAAATCGCCCAAAATCGCCCAGAGAATACGCAATAATTGATCAGTGAGTTCTGCCATATATTTAAGCAAGTCTCGAAATCTTGCACAGTCGTGCACACGTGGCGCACAACCGTGCACTTTAACTTTTTGATGTGACAGGCAAGTGGGCTGGTGGTCTCTGAAAATATCTTGGAAGCTTGCACGATCGTGCACTATTCTTACACGGGCGTGCTGATCAGGATGTACCCGAGAACATAACTGCACTGCCTTATGCACTGGCAGTGCAGCCAAGAAAGTGAGTCGCACGGGCTGGTGCACGGTCGTGCAGGCTTGGATGTCCAAGGATGTTGGGTGCACGTGCAGCTGCACTCGCAGTCCAGCTTGTTGTTGCCGAGTCAAGATGGCCCTTCACGGTCATGCACAAACCTTGCACGACCGTGCAGGTGTGTCAGTTTCATCTGATTGTGCAGCAACTGTCCGTTCAGTCCAGATTTTGTCCGTTTTCTTTGACTTTGTCTTTGGTGCGTCGTTTAAGACCTGCAATAACAATACAAAGCGGTTAAGTACCGAATTCGTGCAGTTATGGTCGAAAATGAGTAATTTGGGAGTTTAATCGGGGATTTATATATGTATAATTTAACGTATATCAAGGACCATTTAGAAAGTTAAACGTTTTCATGTGTGTGTAATGTTCGAAATAGACTCCTTAGTCAATTAAGTAGTCGTGCAAACGCGTGGGTCCTTGATAGATCGACCCACGATAAACACGTGCGGATCATCCAATAATCCGGACGTGTAAATGTGATTTAAAGTTTACTAGGCAAAAAAATTTATATTCACTAATTTAGGATCCAATCGAGATTAATTATCTCATTTAATTGTTATTAAATGGATAGGGCCTTACATTAAGGTACAAACCAAAATGTTTTAGGTTGAATCCTTATATTTTGGAGATGTAAGTAATGAATCTTGATATATAGATTCACTATATCAAAATGAAGAAATCTCTAAAATCTAAAGATGGGAAAGAAGATTGAGACACCAACGTGAGTGGTACAACTTGTAGTGAGTGGTACAATTTGTAGTCAGTGGCGGATTCAGAATTTTTTCTAATGGGTTCACTGTTTTAAATGCTCAAATTTAGACTAGACGCAAAAGTTTTCGGGTCGGGTCGCCCGTTCAAGTCAGATTGGGTTGGTCATATACTAAAAATACGGTACAATATGAAAAAAAGAAAAATCATTGGTATCAATCAATAACTACAAACTCACCAATGGAAATAACGTGACAATTGGTACCATAACCATTTGTATCATTTGTGAACTAAAATTACAAATTCATCCATACCTGTTTGGTATGAAAGAATTATGAGAACCTAATTTGAAACGCTAAATTAAGGAGAGTTCAAAAAGAAAAAAAAAGGCTGCCAATAAAAAAAAGTCTCAAACTCGGGACCTAAAGGATTAAAAGCACGACTTTAACCACCCTAACCAACACTAATATGTTATACGGGTTCACTTATTATTTTCTTATGGGTTCATTCACTGTTTTTTTATATACTTTCTAATAAATATTCGAAACTCAGTGGGTTCGTGTGAATCCGCTCCATACTACGTAGATCCGCCTCTGTAGCAACTCTATATTTGACTTAAAATATAAAATAGACAATAATTTACGAGATATGATCCGTCAAATATAACTTCGACTTGAAAGAAATGAGATCTATAATATTTTTTGTCTTGTGCTTCAAGGTCATTGAATCCGGTTAATTGGTTAAAAAAAAACTGTGAAAACAATAAAAGAACACAATAAAGTTATAGAACTTATAATTTTTTTTCCATATATGTTTTCTCGATTAATTATTTATCAACCTTTAAAAATTTCAGTGAACACATTATCCTGAAAGATAAAGCTAATCCAGAAACTCTTACAAACATTAAACATCTGGTCAACATAAATTATATCATTATAACATTATATATTATATATTATATATTATATATATTATCTATTAACACTTTAGTGTCTCTCCATAGTTAATTACTAATAAGCCATCAGTCTTATTTTAAATTGGTAACTAGGATTCTATTACCCCGCGCTTCGCGACGGAGCTCCTGTTGCGTTGAGGGTTTGGTGGACATAAAAGATAGCGCGTCGCTGTGGGAGCTCCTGTTGCGTGGAGGGTTTCGTGAACATAAAAGATAATATTAAGTGACTGTTATTCTCGCATGGACTTCAAAAAATACTCGCAGCTAAAAGTTAAAAGTTTGGTGGTCAAAATTTGAAAGCCTAAAAGATAAAAGTGCGGTGGTCAAAGTTTGGTGGTCAAATTAAAAGAAAATAAAGTATATAAGCTAGTCAGAAGGTTAGTGCTTAAAGTTTGATGATCAAAATGAAAATAAAGTAAAGACACTGTATAAGTGTCTTTACTTTATTAGATACTATAATATACGCAGCAGCCCTCATTCAAATTGATAATATATGAATCTCATTTATTTACTAAAAAAACCCTCTTTCAACTTCATAATATAGGCACCTAAATTCATACGTTTATTTTCTTCCAATTTGACCATCAAACTTTTAGCTTTTAGGATTTAAAACTTTGCACACTAACTTTTAGCTTAACTTTATTTTCTTCTAATTTGACCACCAAACTTTAACCATCAAACTTTTAGCTTTTAAGATTTAAAACTTTAATCACCAAATTTTGAGTTTTTTTGTATTTCAAACTTTGACCACCCAACTTTGGCCACTAACTTTCTTACTAATTTATGTACTTTATTTTCTTCCAATTTGATCACTAAACTTTGATGGCCAAACTTTTAGCTTTTAGGATTTCAAACTTTGACCACCAAACTTTTAGCTTTTAGCTGCGAGTATTTTTTTAAGCCCACGCGAGAATAATAGTCAATTAATATTATCTTTTATGTCCACGAAACCCTCCACGCAACAGGAGCTCCCACAGCGACGCACGATCTTTAACGTCCACCAAACCCTCAACGCAACAGGAGCTCCCGCCGCGAAGCGCGGGGTAATAGAATCCTAGTTATATGGATGTTAGGGCCAATGATCTCCAGCCCAGCTGGTTTGAGGTAGGGTGGGTTTTCCATTAGGGGTTCCTATCCTGGAGGTAGGTCACAGGTTCGATCCATGCACACAACAAAAATTTCCTCGTGACGGTTTGAGCTTAGACGAGGAGGTCACCGGTGTGTGGGTAGGGATTCGAACTTGGGACCGCTAGGTTAGGGTTGTATAAGGATTTCCACTTAATTAAGGTGCTGTTTGTTTCTTCTACAGGGAAAGGTCTGTAGTCTACGGACCACATCTGCAGACACCTGCAGAAGAAGAGGTGGACCAAAGGTCTGCAGTCTGCAAAGAAGAAGACTGTTTGTTTGTTTCTTAACGTCTGCAGGCTGCTGAAATGAACTAAAAGTTAAATAAACTGATTTTTTTATAGCAGTCTGGTGGTGGATCGTGGTGGTGGTGGACCGTGGTGGTGGTGGTGGACCATGGTGGTGGTGGGTGGTGGTGGTGGACGGTGGTGGTGGTGGACCGTGATGGTGGACGGTGGTGGTGGTGGACGGTGATGGTGGATGGTGGTGGTGGTGGACCGTGGTGGTGGACGGTGGTGGTGGTGGACGATGGTGGTGGTGGTGGGTGGTGGATGGTGGTGGTGGTGAACCGTTGTGGTGGAAGGTGGTGGTAGACCGTGGTGGTGGTGGTCCGTGGTGGTGGTGGACGGTGGTGGTGGTGGTGGGTGAGGAAAAGAGAAGAGGAGAAGACCTTTGAAGACCTTAGAAGACCTTGGAACAAGTCTGCACCAAGAAGAGGTCAGGAAGACCTTTTTGAGTGAAAGGTTTTCCAAAAAACAAACAATCTGCAAACTCAAAACGTCTGCACGCGTCTGCACGGTGCAAACAAAAGAGGTCAGAAGTGATTCTGAGCAAAAAAACAAACAGCCCCTAAAGCCTTTAAAAAAAATATGGATGTTAGGACTTTTACTAATCGAGTTAGGCCCAAAAGGCCCAATACCATGGGCTAGTAGTTTATTAAATTTGTACAGTTTGGTACAAATATAAGCCACTATTGCACAAAACAATGAAATATAACACAGATTTTATTACATGAACATTACTAAAAGCCCACTGCTCTAGAAACATCATAACCATCATGTTCATTACTCAACGTCATCAGCCACTCGTGACACAATGTGTTGAGGGGGAACCAAATTTGCATATGTAAATATAAGATTACCATTATGTTACATGTTAACGTACTAGAAATGTTATGGAGTCAAATATATGGATGAATTGCAACTTAGAGTTCAACATAGAAAGTACATGAATGCTTATACATGAAAAGAAATTGAATAAACATATGGATGAATGGAACTATATTATGAAGTAGCACATATTTTATTATCAATGGTTATATTATGAAGTAGCACATAGTTTATAAGACAACCTTTTAAATAAACAACCATGGGCCGGTTTGGGCCAGAGTACAAGTAATCAAGACCTAACTTAGGGGCGCATTACAAAGATCAGTTGGAGGTTTTAGACAATCCAAATAAGGCTGAACATGGGTAGCTCTTCCACAAGCATTAATACAACTTCCATAAACCTTTCTTCCTGGAATTGTTGACCTGATATGCACGCTATCTATCACAACATTTGTGCATGAAACACTTTGACTGCAACTTAAATTAATTACGTTATCCGTGTTTGATGTCCCTGAGATTCCTCTATATGTTATGTCACTCAAGTTCACAGCTGTTGTCTTTATATTCAAGAATCCCAAACAATAAAAAAGATAAATAACTTAGATATAGGTTTGCAAGAAAATAAGGGCTTATATGTAATGCATAACTTGGTATGCTTACAGAGGTTAGGCAACCTATGTGAGTGGGACAATAGTATTGGTCGATTATGATAGGATTATAAACTGCATCAAACTTAATACCTGTAAATGAGATCTTTTTTGCATATCCAGTTCCTCCCTGTCAAAAGAAAGCATTTTAAATTAAAGGACCTTCAGTGACGAACATACCCATCAGTGGTCCCTTAGTGATCCATCCGCCATTGCAAGTGGAATAGTGACTACCTTGAAGGATTCTCCGTAATTTATATTTATTCATGTTTGGATTTGAGTGGCGTGATGTAGCTGATCACTGACAAATCAAATGATCACCTGGACCCATCGATGATTTTATTGTCACGAAAGTCACTTTTAGCAAAAGGAGAGAACAAAATTATTTTTAATGGGTGGAATTGACATCGTGTTAAATACTTATGCTACCTGATAAGTTTTGATCCTTACTCCTGTTAGAGTTTTTTTCATGCTACAATTGTGCACATCCACATTTTCTACCACATCTGTACCACCGTGTCCCAAGGATCCAATGCTACAAGATAAGTTACATATAGATGGATCATGAATTATTCTCCAATATCTTGTTGTCCTTGTTTCAAAAGTTATGTAATATGTGAAAGCTATACCTGATTCCATGGCCTGGCCCACACATGATACCACTGATTTTGATATAAGATGAACCTCCACCGATAGCAATACAGTCGTCCCCTAAGATTGTTATACAAAATGAGGGAATAATTGGTTTAAAAATCACGAAAATATCCAATTTGACCAAGAAAACTAACAAAATAGCCTTGACATTTTAAAATCACGAACTCAACCAGGGTGCAACAAATGTCTTTTGGCGAAACATATTCGATCATTTTGGGGCATTAGTTTTGTCATGACCTAACCGATCCATCATGGCGTAACAGTATGGCTAGGGCCCCCATATATTAAAAATAATTGGCGCAAGAGATTTCATTCCGACACAAAGGATCTTAATCGAGGGTCTAATTTGCCAATGATTGATGACAAGTGTCTTCTTGATTAGTCGAAGTTATTTGAAATATAAAAGAAAGTTAATTGACTATTTTTGTTTCGCAAAAAATTCAAGTTTATTTTGATAACTTCATCGGTCAAAATGGATAATTTTATAAAGTCCCCAATAATTAAAATTTAACAGATGAATATAAGAAAACAGAACATACCTGTTGCAATGATGGAGTCAAGTATATTAACATTGGTGGAACCAGAAATATTGATGCCATCAGTATTGGGGCTTGTTTCTGGGGCGATTATATGTAAATTAGATACAATGACATCAATACAAGTGGTTATTGTGATATGCACTCGTGGGCTGTTTACATGTGTTAAACCACTGAGTCGTAAGCCGATGCATCTTTTAAATTGCAATGCCTGTTTTTAGAAGTAAATCGTTACAAAAAACCGATTAATTGCACCATATTTTGGATTGAGTTCACATTGTACAACGATGTATAGTCCTAGTGATCGAAAATCCAATGAAAGGATATATATATATATATATTGGTTGCTTACCACTGGCGCATGACAAGTTCTACCCTGAAATTAAATGCATTAACATGTAATTATTCACTTAGTATGACTAAAGAGAAGAAATCTGGATTTTAATAATCTAAAGTATGAATCATTAATCTCTTGGATAACTTGAACACGGATTTGATTGATTGTATTATTAATTGTAAACATTCCCTTTTATTGTTGAAGACAATAATCTTACTTTGCATAATCATCACATAGATTTCCACTCGATTTCGCTCACAAGGATGATTATGAGCGCAATGTTGAGACGTAGCTTTTGTGCGAGAGAAATCAATTGGAAATCAAGTGTAAACCTATGAATATTATGCTTATGGGATTGCCTTGACGAAAGAAGTGAGAGTTATGAGTGTCATTGGTCAGATTGTACGTATAACTAACTAAAAGGTCATAGTTTAATTTATTAAAATTCAAATTACGTTACAGAAAAAATATAAACTTATAATTAATGAAGGGTGAAGATGATAACTTACCGGTGATGGAGTACCAATGCAGGCATTTTCCCACCAAATAGGACCTTGTCCATCTATTTGGCCATTTCCAGTTACTGTAAGACCACTCACCATTGAAAAAAAGAGCCATGAATCACCATGATTACTCATCCAATCGGTTTTGTTGTTCGAACCAACAATGTTTCCTGATACCTGCAATTTTTTCAATTGTTTTAGAGATATCATATAATTTGCGACCGAGTCATTTTCTGTAGCTAGGTTTTTGTGTGGCCAAATTAATTTTCGGTTATTTTTTTTGGTTTTAGAATTAGTGACTAGTTTTGCGCCCGCTTTGTTTTTATGGCTAGTTTTTTTTTTATTATTTTGTTGCATTATAATTAATAATATGGAAAATATCCAGGTTACATCTAGATAATGGGTAAGCGAGCAACAAGCTGCGCCGCTATCCCTTTTTGAATCACAAAGCCTATTCTACTAAATACAAACTCTTGGTTCCTCGGGCTTTGCGAGTCACTGTGGACCACCTTCTGCACCCGCTCCAAAAATCGAACTGCCTCAGGGGCTAGGGATCCAAAAGTGTCGAAAGCAAACGGAATGAATACATGCTGATTCTCTAAACACGCTGCCTCGTGCTTAGCAACCTTTCTAGCTTCCGCCTTCAAAACCGCCTGTCCCGGAACGAATCCACTATCTCTCAGCCCCACCAATGGGGACACCCCAGTGAGGTCCACACACGCGTGCTTACCCCTCGCCCAGCCAAACACAAGGACGTCCGCAGGACGCAGGGTAGATCTTCCCTCTCGTGGGTCAGTCAGAAAGTTAACAGGGGCTTCTTTCTTGGCTGAGATCCCGGCCCGCCTAAGCACATCCCATAAAACATCTCAAACCCAGTCATGACGATACTTGAACCCCGGCAGTTCCTTACAGTGGAGGGCATGCTCGCCAAATCTATCCAAACAGGCTTTTTTACAAATTGGGCATGAGCCGTCTGGCGGGAAAAGGGGAATCATGAGACGATATTTAAGGATGGCTCTATATTCAACTGCTGACATCCGTTTCCCAAGACCTTCAAATGGCACAACAGTCAAAAAATCCTGGGCATGAGCCCCTTTGAGGCAAGCCAAAACTGCCTTTTGACACGGGGTCATATCGAACCGCTCTTCCATATCCTGTGCGTGTTTACCATAACGAGCACTCGCCAAAGTTTGTTGAGGTTTCTTGGGGGCGGTCTCCTTATCGGTAAAACCACCTAGATCAAGGTCCGGAAGAGTTGTTCCAATATTACCAAGCGCAAGGGAGTAGTCAGAATCCACCCCTACAACACCAGCGCTTCGCAAGATGTGGTCCTGCAATTTCCATGACTGGGCCCTGGACGCCACAAAAGCATACGCGGAGACGTCCTCCGCCGAGATAAGCCCTAAGCCCCCG
This sequence comes from Ambrosia trifida, assembly GCA_028751855.1. Lineage (NCBI taxonomy): Eukaryota > Viridiplantae > Streptophyta > Magnoliopsida > Asterales > Asteraceae > Ambrosia > Ambrosia trifida. Next base: position 55,920,549 of record CM054123.1, on the reverse strand, counting down.
CAACACATAGGAAAAGAAGCCAACCTCCACTGAAGATCCCCAAAATGCGGTCCCCCGCTAACAACAATGTCTTCAACTGCCCCTCGCAGGCCTGCATCAAAGATAGACACAGCCTCTTTGACATGTTCGGGTTGACAAGTCCGTAGCCCAAACACTAATTTAGCAACCCCCATGCACGAGCGCAACATGAGGAGCTCACTTTGGGGGTCCCTCAAGTCCGGCAGTCGTTTCATAAGATCAACCGCCCGGCGAGCTCTTCTAGATGCCAAAGACTGAATAAACCCTGCATCCCGACTAACCGCCCCCCGAGGAGTTTAACCCCCTCTGCGGGCCTGCTAATCTCGCTAGGGAATAAACCCGGCACATTCTTCGATCCATTGCATGACGGCCAAAAAATCTCTATTTTCTGAATATTAAGCCTAAGCCCAAGAGGCGCCCCCTCTGAACGAATAATGTCCAACGCCCTAGCAACTTCCTCTGCCTTACCAATGATAGTGCCATCATCCAAGTACCAAGCATGGAAGGGCAAGGAACAGGCGCCCTGCACACGAAGGATCAGCGGATGGAGAACCAGCGCAAAAAGAAGGGGGCCGAGGGGGTCCCCTTGCTGCACCCCCGTGGTAGCCCCAATATGAGTATCCCCCACATATAACCTTGCGGGTTGCGCATATAAAAATTGGACCCACGGGAAGATAGATGGGCATCTGTGACTAACTTCCCTGAGAAGTGCCGTACGGTCTACCTCGTTGAAGGCGTTAGAAAAATCAACAGTGAGCATAGCCAGGGACCCGTCAGAATGGAACGCGCTCAGAAACCTGTTAGCGCTGTGAAACACCGCTTCTGCCCCATTAGGGACTCCAACCCCAAACTGGAAATCCCCCAGATAGGCTGCCATCTCTTTACCCACTTTACGCATAGCGACTTTCGACACCAATCTTCTCCAAATGGCCCCCACCGCAATAGGCCTAATCCCGTTGTCAGGCTTTAACAGGGGGGTCAACGGAGCCGAAGCAATGAACTCCGCCAGAACTTTAGGACAAAGCCCCCCAAGCCACAAGTTGACAACACCAGTGATGGCTTTAAGGAGCCCAGAGGCA